>JAHRHZ010000029.1:2952873-3061280 GCA_024137785.1 Ginglymostoma cirratum | reverse complement strand
GACATCAAGTCAGACATCAAGTCAGACATCAAGTCAGACATCAAGTCCTTCCACTTAACGTGAAGTGTACACAAATATGCACACAGAATATCACCGTGTTAAAATATGGTTTATAATTTGTTCAAATGTAAAGAAAACACAGCTTGAATAATAAAAGTGAGTTTAAAAGGTATGCACAGTGTAGGTCAATAAAAAAAGTCTTATAAATACAGCTGTATGTATCAGATGGAGACAAACACATTTTTTCAAAACTATTCACTGCCACCTTTTACCATTATTGATCAAAAAAGACAGGAAATTAATTTTGGACTGAAAATTGTTTCAGGTTGTGTCAATGGTGTACGCAACATGGACAGGTTGAGAGCGAATATTTACTTCCCTCTTCTTCAGATAGTATGCCTAATCTACTAGATATTGAATGACAACAGTGTTCAAACTGGGGGTATAGCACTGCATCACTGCCGTGTAATACCAAGGTGTGGAAAATTGACAGACAAATTCAACCACAGCAGTTGCGCAGTTTGAATTTCTTGATTAGATAAAATATGAAACAAGAAAACAAGTATTAGTAATGGTTACTGTGAAACTCAAAAATCCATCTGGTCCCCTAATAAGGAAGGAAATATGCTGCTCTTGTCGGGCCTGGTCTATGCTCTTTACCAGATCAACAGAAATGACTCTTAATGGCCTTCTGAAATTGCCCAGTAAGCCGCTCAGTTGCTACAAGAAAAGATAGCACATCATCACCTTCTCAATGGCAATAAAGGGATGGGCAACAAATGCTGGCCCTGCCAGCAATGTCAACATCTCATTAATTCATATTAAAATATCAAGACTGGGATTCAAACTTTGTTCTTTCATATTGTTGGTGTTAGAGAAACAAATCTGCCCATCTTTATATAATATCCTAGCGTTACAAAGGATGATCATCATATTTTTAGGAATGAAAGGGCCCTTGTGGTACCTACTCTTTCCCTACATCTGGGCCAGAAGGCTCAAGTCTCATCTGCTCCAGAGGTGTGTCATTGGTTGGTTAAAATATCTAATACGACAGATACAATTTAGCAGCCCATATGGAGAAGCTACTTATTTAAATATGCATGTTTTAAGTGGCACAGTGGTAATGACCTTGCTTCTAGGCCAGAAAGCCCAGGTTCAAGTCCCACTGCTCGGAGGTGCATCATTTCAATCTCTTCAGATGTGTTTCAAAATATGTACAGCTTGATTTTTAGGCCTGTCCATGCCCAGATGACAAAAAGGATGGGTGTTAAAAATAGATGGCTCCATTCTGTCCAGGGAGCATTTTTCTGGAGGTTTGATTAGAGAGCTTAAACATTAGGCAACAGAGTTATCCAGCCACCACTGGGATTTGGCTGATTTAAGGTTGTTAACGGTATTAAAAGGAGGCCAACTAGTATTTTCCCTATGGCCTCATGGTCTCTGTTGACAGAGGGGACAGACTAGCTGTTTAACAGCCCTCTTCCTCTGCTCCCAGTGATGGGTTTTTTTCTAAAATAAAGGCCAAATTTTAATATAAGTTGGAGAGAAAGTGCCTCCATTTTAAAGCACTCTCTCTTACTTGCCTGCCAATGACATCCTCCTACTGCTTGAGGGCCAGCCCACTGTCCTTAATTGGACCAATTAAGTAACAAATACAAAGAAATTTATAACTTATTTGTTATGAGCTAGGATGACCATACCATCATTTTTAGGGTTTCTAAAAGACAGAAGACACCGGCTTTATGCACGATATTACAGACATCAATGGAATTGATCCTAAGGAGTTATCTCACCATTCTTAAGTCCTTCATTCCCAGCCAGACTGACATTTCACTTGGCCACAAAGATGAATAGTGGATATGCTTTATCCATGAAAACAAAACAAAACTGGTGCTAAAGAGTTTACAAATTAGAATCTATCCTCGATTTCAATTCTTCAATATTAAAAATTTCCTCTACTTGACACAATGATAGAGACCACTGAAGACCTTTCATTCAAGGTACATTGGTTTTATAAAATGACAACATTACATTTAAAAGTATACATGGTAGAAGAGAAAACCTAGCATTGTCTGTCGGCTTGAGCTTGTCAAAACAGTCTACTGCCCATAAAACATGCCTGGAGCCATTCATTCACCATCACTATTTGTTTTCAGTGCTGTGACACTTTGATTTTAAAAGCCTCATCTCTGCACTTCTTAGATCTCAAACCCCATAGCTCTGTAACCAAGATCTCTCTGCTGTCAAGTTCTGGTAAGTTGTGTATCCCTGATTTATAGATCTGAATACAAGCTTGAAGCAATATGTCCTAAACACTTCCTCAGACTCAGCCTCATCATCTTTCCTCACTCTTTCCTGTGAAGTGCCTTTTGCTAAATGCAAATTGAATGTTTAACAAGAATGCTGCCCATATACAATTTATTGAAATTAAACAAGAGCTTATTTTGCATATTGCTAAATTCCCAATCTCAGCAGCAATAACGGAACTGAACTATTTCATCTGAAGTTGTTGATTTTGATATTTTTTCTGGACCTTGAAGATCATCTGTTTGGTATCTTCCCTTCAGCACCAAACTACACCTAACAATGTAATGGGAACACCAGCAAGCATCTCAAAATTGAATTGAGTACTTTCTATGAGTGTTTAATATTTACAGCACAGGAACTGGGCATTTGGTCCAAATAGTCTGAGTGTTATATAGCTACTTCATGGTAAAAAAATCCACATTCTAACTACTTTCTTGACAAAGGCACTCCTCCTGCATTCACTATTGGATTTATTAAGTATCTTATACTTATGACCCCTCATTCTCTTCTCTCCTGCAAGTGGAAACATCTTTTCTTGACAGTGAAAACAATCTTAGATACCTCTAACAAGTTGCCCTTTAGTCTATGAGAAAAATGCTCCAGCCAGTCAAGCTTTTCTAAAAAGCATAACCTTTCAATTGTGGTATAATTCAGTTCTGAGAAAGGGTCACCGGACCTGAAATATTGATGGATTTTTCTTCACAGATGCTGCCAGACCTTTTTCAGCAACTTCTGTTTTTGTTCCTGGTATAATTCTAGTTTGTTTTTGCATATTCTTCAGTATGTAACTCTCCTTATAACAATATGGTAACCAAAACTCTTCATAGTACTCTAAAGTGTGGTCTAACCAATTTTAGTTCTTTTTGCATATTCTTCAGAGTGCTTCTACAACCATACTGTAACATGACGACTAAAACTGTTCACAGTACTCCAAAATGTGGTCTAACCAATATTCTGTACCATTCTATCCATCTAGAAAGGAACTCCAGTGCTTTGTTAGCTTTTATACCTTTTCAGTGTAATTACTTTTATCCGCCTATATTCTGTGCCTGAGCACATCCCTCCACTTCAGCTGATGAAGGAGCAGCACTCAAAAAGCTGGTGATTTTAAATAAACCTGTCGGATTATAACCTGGTGTTGTGGGACTTTGATTTAATTACTTTTAGTGATTGCATTCCTTTAGCCCAGATCAATCTGCTCCTCTATTCTATTTAAAAATAATTTTCCAAACGGTATATGGCCTCCTTACTTTTCCTACTACAAAGCACCACCCCACACTTATCAATAGTGACATTCATTTGCCAATTAAATATCCATTTGGCATGTTGATTATGTTACAGTCCTCCTCTGCATTAACTATGCCCTTCAACTTGGTGTCATCCACATATCTTGAAATTGAATTTCTAATTCCCAAGGCTGAATTGTTTCTGTTAAGGGTGAAAAATGGTGGTCCCAGCTCTGATCTCTATGGAACACTATTTTTGACCTCCTAAACTAATGACAGCTCATCTAACTGAAACATTAACTTTGTTTCTCTCGACATAAGCCTCTTGACCTGCTGAATTTTTCCAGTTTATTTTGCTTGTGATTAATCACTACTCTGATCTGTAGCTGGCTTGCTATTCATTAGATCACTTGCTCCCATGCCTTCATGTTCTGACTTTAATCATGAGACTTTGATTGTAAACCACGATTGGGCCAAATGGCATACGACTATCAGACAATATACTTTATGAGGCTTTCCCAGTTTGACATATCCTTATTGTTCATTTTCCTGTGCAGCAGATGCTCACTCATCCTCCCAGAATCAATTGAAGGGAGCTAGTTAAAATGTGTTAATCTTATGTACATTGCTTGAGAGATAGAACCATGGATTTCCCCCACATCTTCTCCACATTATAGTAATTGCAATTGCTTGAAGGAAAAGATTCATGAAAGCAACCACCCGGCTAAATTTTCAACTGGCTATCATGGCAAAACACTATCAGATAGCATGTAGTAAAACTGTAAAACAAATGTCAGTGAGTGCTTTAAAACAGATTAGGAAGCATATTTCTATGAAATGTGAAGAAAATTCTATTAGGCCCCTGTCCAATTAAATTTGACTTCTAAACTTTGTTATTGTGACTTATACATACAAAAAAAATGCTCTAGAATCCAGCAGTTACAGCAAATTTTCTGAAGTTAAATACTTAAAAGTTAATAACATCAACATTTCAGAAATTGAGAGAAATATGTAAGCGTACTGCTTCAAATTATGCCACATTTACATGTCACCTAATGGAAGGTTAAGATATATTGATTAGAACAGGTTAATTCTGTGTCTACACACAAAAGTAAGAGCACAGAAACAGGCCATTCAACCTAACCACTGTTTACGTTCCACGCAAACCTCCTTCCGCTCTCTATTTCCTCTCACCCTGTTAATTTATGCTCATATTCCTTTCTCCCTCATGTACATATCCAGCTGCACCTGCATGTTCAGCCTTTCTGGATACTTAAACCTCTGATCAAATGTCGAAAATAAAATTTACAAGAATGACTTTTCCACATACTTCTATATCCTGTACACAAACTAAAGTTGAATAGAAATTTTCAAAATTATTGTTCGGAGACTGGCATATAAAATATCTCCTTCAGAATCTCTTAAACCTATTGGTGGGTACATGTGTTTATGGGAGGGGATGGGGGGGCATGGGGGAGTGCTGGGCTTTGCTTTTGGTTAAAATCCCCAGAAAACTGAACAGGTGCTGGAATGTGAAACTCGAGCTCACAAGGGTCATTCTCTTTTAAACTCATGGGAACTCTTAGCACACTCCCCAGCCCGTGCCATTTCACACTGGATGAGTGACAAGACAGGCTGCAGTATGACTCCCTACTCTATTTTTAATCTTTCGCTAAAGGGATCTATTAAACAGAGGAAATATCTGTATAAGGCAAAATAAGCAACTTTCCTTTGCAATCCATAAGAATACAGATTTAAAATAGTGGCTGATTTGTAATCTATACATTCATGCCTCAATATACCAACAGTGAAAATGATCCCTTCGGATTGGTTTCCTTCAAAATGCTGAAAATAATCGTAATTAGGTGGAATAATAGGTTCTTTAAGTAGTATGCTAGATAATTCTTTATCAAGTGCTTTAGTAAAGTAATTGTCACAAAAAGATTGCTATGAAAAGTAAGTTGACATAAAGGGCACAAATGTTAACCTAGGTCAGCAGTTATAAAATTTGGATGAGGTCTTCAGTACCTAGTACAATGAAATAACGATGTTGCTTTTCAGAACTCAGAATGACTTGGTCTTTTCCACCTACATATTCCATGACTCATCCATTACTTATGAAGTTTATTGTTATGGATCATCATTTATTCATAGGAGAAAGCAGATTAGCAGACTGAAATTGTGTGCACACCTATGCTACGCATTTGGCACCCCTTCTGCTATGGGGATTGTTGTTTTTTTTGTATAATTTCTAATAATATAGAATGAATTAATGTGATTATGAGTCAACATAAATTTGTAAAAAGGAAAAATATGTCGGGTTACAGGGAAAGGGTAGGGGGTGGGATGCTCTTTACAGGGTCAGTGTGGACTCAATGGGTCAAATGGCCTGCTTCCATACTGTAGGAATTCTATGAAAAATATTATAACAGTGTGGTTCCTCCCCATATCTTGCCTTTGTTTTATATGTGTAAAGTTAAAGCAATGTACAGGCAGAATTGGAGCAAAATTGCAATAGGCTTTAAAGATTCCGGATGAACCATTTTAGAATGTAAATTTGAAAGTGAACTAATCTACAGCATAAAGCTCAGAAAAGTGGCTAAATGTACTGATGCTTAGATAATCTCTTCAACTCATATGGTACCCAGCTTATAATTAGATGGTCACAAAATACAAGCAATGTCTTTAAGGAAATGTAGTCTTCCAAAGTCACATTGAATTATGATGTTCTGGATAATTATTAAGGACTGTACCCATAAGTTTGCAGAAGATAGCACTTGTGTTAACAAAATTAAAAAAAAAACAACCAAACCAAAATAAATAAACATCGCAACATGCAGGCGATGGGTTGATTTGGTAATCAAAAAATAAAATCACACAGAATTTAGCACTCACTACAACCCAGAAACTGAATTGTTAAACTGGAAATCAGGCTACAGCAACAAAGCAAAATAAATGGGACCCCTTGCTCCCAAATGGCAAAACAAATTAACACTCTTGAACAAAGAAAATTCCAGAAAAGTCCTCACTATAGCTCTCTTCATTACAAAGCACGCAGTTTGCTTGTTTAGCTCTAAACACCACTTCATTAAAAAGTAAAAAGCACACGCAGCTCTATTACACTCTAAGAAATAACATACATGCAACAGTTAATCACCATTTTAGCTTGTTTGTGTGTTTGAGTCTACTGGTTACAGTTTAAGATCTGCTCATTCGGTAACTATTCCACCTCATATCATCAAATGCTTCTCTCATCATCATGTTATCTTAACTGTAAACGACCCCTGTCAGATCAGAAAGAAATACATAGAATTGAGTCAAGCCAAAAAGGGGGCACAAAGTCGTTTTGTTAAAATAAGTAAATAATACCATTACACGGCACCAAAAAGTATTTATCCGGTGGTGCGTTGGATGAACAGAATCGTTTTCAGAACTTGACTCACTGAGAGATTGCACAGCGTAATAGAAGATATATTTATTCTCCAAAAGTTTGTTAGTTATTGACAATGGGAGTTAAACGATAGTCGCCCTTTTATCGTTAGTTAAATAGACACAGAATCGCTTTCAGGCTCCTGCTGCTTTACAGAATAATGTTGAGGTGCAGTTCGGTGAGGTCGGAAGACGTTAACAGTAGAAGCATATCTGCCTTTAAGTAAAGCGGAAGCCGGTTATGAAGTGCGGTAGGACAACGAAGGTACTTACCCATAGGGCCTGGGGACGAAAGCGGGGTGAATCTGCTGCACTCCGAAAGCGAAACCTGTCAGAGACAACCCAGAGACAACGTTACAAATAGAAACAAACCCTGACAGGCAGGCATCGTCCCCCAAAACAGGTCAAATGTTTTGGCCAGCCACTGTGAAAATACATCGCAGCGTCCAGATTCACACCAATAACCCTTTCGTCTAAACCGTTCTTTCTTGTGAGGTTTCTGTTGAATGGATTTTGACTGTTTTTAATTGTGGGGCAGGCGGTGGGTATAGTGTGATGTTGGGGGTTATGTTGTACTGACTCAGGCTCCTACACTCACCCGGCTGCATGATGCGAGGTTTGGCCCCGAGGTAAGCCAGGTTGACATTGGCTTTCCTGCCGTCGATGATGGGGTTGGGATCTTTGCATGCCCTCTCCGCCGCCGCCCGGTCAGCCATGGTCACCTGGACACACAAGAAAAATACAGGAAAAAGAGGGCGAAGAAAAGCCGGGACACATCCCGGCATCAGTAAAACAGCCATCGGACTTCACAACAGTGATCAGAAATTCATTCGTGTTTAACGTCGCTGGTTCACTCCCGAGCTCTTCGCCATCCCTCGGTACTTACAAAGCCGTAGCCGCGGGATTTGCCGGTTTGCCGGTCCGTGATCACCACCGCCTCCTCGATATCGCCGAACACCTCGAAGTACTTGCGGAGAGACGCGTCCGTGGTGTGATAGGGCAGCCCACCGACGAAGATCTTGGTGAAGGTGGTGTCCTTCTGGGTGGTGTGCATCTTGCCCCCGGGGCTCAGGCTGCAGCAACTCCCTCACTCCGTCCGACTGATAAGCCAACACTTGACCAAAAATTAAAACAAAACCAGGTTGTTGCAGGGTTCCCTGTCTGACTAACCCCGTCCCCTAATATATTAACACAGCAACAAGTTAATCTTTCCGGCTGCTCCTCTGAGGTAGATTAGACAAAACAAAATACTAAATGTAGCAAACTCGCTAGCACACCGGCCACATTCGCAATCCGCTTCTTTCCAGCACTGCCCGCTGTCCGGGCTCTTTAAATGCCGCTGTGGGCCCGCCGGCTGCAGAAGGCGCCCCGCCCTCACGTGACCCCGCCCTCATACCACTGAACACGCCCACTCGTCACTCCGCCTCTGGCCGCGCCCACGTGCACACTAGGCTCCGCCCACAACAATCCACCCCTCTTTTGTCGGCCTTGCCCACTCTGACCCCGCCTCCTTTCTGACTCCATCCTCCAGCCCCGCCCCCTCTATGACAGCTCGCCCGCCATGGTCTGCATCTTCCGTCTGCTGGAATCAAGACCACACCCGTAATAGCCAATCTGTTCGTATTGGTCATCAATCCCTTTCCCCTCTCCCCACCTCCAACCGTTCATTTCGTGTACCCCAAGGGTCACTAAAAAGCTTCATAGTCTGGTGTATTAGTTGCAGGAGGGTCTGGGATTTCCTTGGGTGGAGCAGCCGTGAGACAGGCACTTAAAGCGCTTGCCAATTGTGACCGAACGATATTACCCCGGACCGCTTTAACTAGGGTAACAGGACAAGAGGACAGCAGGAAAACATCTCTTGTTCCTATCACAAAGGAGCTGGACTGAATTTCAAATGTGAGAACTGAAAAGCGAATTTAAACTTAAAATACATTAAGGCAGCGGTCAAGGTGCACTTTCATTGTGTGTTATTTGACAAGAGCTTGACAAAATATATTACAGAGCGCGGCAGAATATATGGCGAGTAAGGGATGGCATCCTTCACTTTATGCATTCAAGATATTCCTGATTCAAAGTATAGTAGTTGAGGAATAAAAAACCTCACATGAATAACTTGACCAAAGGGAATGGAAGTGATCAAAACAGACTCTATAGGTGTGAGAGATAAAAGGTACTGCAGATGCTGGAGAATCCGAGATAACAAGCATGGGGCTGGATGAACACAGCAGGTCAAGCAGCATCATAGGAGCAGGAAAACTTGACGTTTCGGGCCTAAACCCTTCATCAGAAATGGGGGAGGGGAACAGGGTTCTGAACTAAATAGGGAGAGAGGGGGAGGCGGATAGAGGATGGACAGAGGAGAGGATAGGTGGAGAGGAGGCAGAGAAGTCGAAGAGGCTAGGATGGAGCCAGTAAAGGTGAGTGTAGGTAGGGGGGTAGGGAGGAGATAGGTCAGTCCAGGGAGGACGGACAGGTCAAGGGGGCGGGATGATGTTAGTAGATAGGAGATGGGGGTGTGGCTTGAGGTGGGAGGAAAAACAGGTTAGGGAGGTGGAGATGAGCTGGGCTGGTTTTGGGATGCGGTTGGGGGAGGGGAGATTTTGAACCTTGTGAAATCCACATTGATGCCATTGGGCTGCAGGGTTCGCAACAAACAACTGCACCTCCCAGTTGCGAACCATTTCAACTCCCCCTCCCATTCCTCAGACGACATGTCCATCCTGGGCCTCCTGCAATGCCACAGTGATGCCACCCGAAGGTTGCAGGAACAGCAAATCATATTCAGCCTGGGAACCCTGCAGCCCAATGGTATCAATGTGGATTTCACAAGCTTCAAAATCTCCCCTCCCCCAACCGCATCCCAAAACCAGCCCAGCTCATCTCCACCTCCCTAACCTGTTTTTCCTCTCACCTATCCCCTCCTCCCACCTCAAGCCCCACCCCCATCTCCTATCTACTAACATCATCCCGCCCCCTTGACCTGTCCGTCCTCCCTGGACTGACCTATCTCCTCCCTACCCCCCTACCTACACTCACCTTTACTGGATCCATCCCCGCCTCTTTGACTTGTCTGCCTCCTCTCCACCTATCCTCTCCTCTATCCATCCTCTATCCGCCTCCCCCTCTCTCCCTATTTATTTCAGAACCCTCTTCCCCTCCCCCATTTCTGATGAAGGGTTTAGGCCCGAAACGTCAAGTTTTCCTGCTCCTATGATGCTGCTTGACCTGCTGTGTTCATTCAGCCCCATGCTTGTTATCTATAGGTGTGAGGCTGGAAAAGCACAGCAAGTCAGATAGCATCCAAGGAGCAGGAAAGTCAACGTTTCGGGCTGAAACCCTTTGTCATGACTGGGAAGTCAAGAAATAAATGGGGAGGGGGTGCAGGCTGGGGGAATGGTAGAAGAGATGGTGAAGAGTTTCTGGCTTCCACCATCTGTAGTCCTTATGGTCTCCATGCCACTGAAAACCAACACTGCGAAGTCTCTTCTAAGGATACCCAGCTTAAGGAAGTTTTCCTTCGCCCTCCGAAGATAGCTCAGTGAGTCATTCTCCCATTGCAAACCCTCAGTTGTCTCCTCTGCCCTCAAGCTCTTCACCATCTCTTCTACTCTTCCCCCAGCCCCCAACCCCTCCCTCTATTTAATTCTGGGCTGTCTTCCCCCGCCTCAGTCCTTATGAAGGGTCTTGGCGTGAAACATTGACTTTCCTACTCCTCTGATGCTGTCTGACCTCCTGATCAAATCAGACATATGATTCCGCATGGCTCAATAGGAATAGCCACTTAACTGTGGAGAGAGGGGGTAGAATTGTAAGTTAATGTTGATAAGTTTAGTTATGGTTTATGATTCAAATTATAATCCACCACCTGTTGTACAGAATTAGCTTCAGATGGAGATATGTTAGGACTTTGATATAGTCCTCACTTGAACATGGATAAGGTACCAAATAGTCCTAAACACATGTTGAAGCTGCCATAATGAACAGTTAATGCCTTCAGAAGGGGAATTGAAAAAAAATCTGAAGATGAAAAGAAAACTGGCCCACTTGTGCAAACTAGCAGGGATCTAGGAGTGTGGTAATTTCAATTTGATTAATGTTGTTTCGATCTTGTGTAAACAGTTGCATTGTCATAAAAGAAGAAATAAGGCAATGCAGTGATTATGTTGTTACTACAGTAACAGTGGAACTGCTGCAACACAATAGCTGAAAGAGCAGGTAGTTAATATTAAGTAGAACAGTTAATTTCACTGAATTAATTTGTTCTGATCAGCCAGATATCTAACATGTGAAAGCCCATTCATTTCCTTTGCTTAAGAACTCCAAAACAAGCAAGAAAGAAATTTGCACCTGCCTATAATGGTTCCATTAAGCAGCCAACACTTTCTCCATGTAGGAACATATCCTACTAACCCAAGTCTCTTGACTGAGCTGCAAGTTGGCAGAACCAAGGCTTAGGGATTCCCAAAATGTACACTTGGGTATTGCTGAAGTTTAACTCGCTGAAAATAAACATGAAACATTCTGAAGCTACTTCTTAATGCTTGACCAGCTCGGATTATTCCAAGTATTGAGACTTTGACTTGCAGGCTCAAAGAATGTCAACCCATTTTTCAACAAGATTGGCTGGTTAATCACCATAAACCCCCAAGTGTACTGACAGCAATAAACTGTGGATTAGTGACTTTGACACACATGTCTTTTTTGTTACTGAACTCCACTACATGGCACCTTGGGGCAAAGTGAGTCCACTGCTATCAAACCTTTTAAACACACACTTTTCAGTCTAAAAACTTTATTTATCATTTTATTGCCAAATTTGACAGAATAATATTAAATAAGATAGAGAAACAAATCAGAATACAACATGGCTTCTGAGTAATCAAGCATACATCACTTTACAGATCTACTCCAAAACCTTAGATACTCCACTTTAATCTTGTTCCCTTCGTAAAGACCTGTGTGTAACACACTACAGTTTAAGAGTTGGTATCATTATACAGTAGGTATAGATACTCAGTCCCCAGATCAAATCCAAAATAATTTACATGATAAAAGACTTTATGTAACATTGCATGAAACATTATATGCAAACAGTATCATAAAAATGGCCACTGCAAATCAATATCATGTGGCAACTTACCATGTTACAATTGATATGGTATAAGTAGCTGACTGAGATAATCAAAAATGCACTTTCATTTAATTATACAAGTACCATGAAAATTATTACATTTGTGAGTACATTCACAGTGTAAACAATATTGCAGAGGTATTTATACCTCAAGCTCAATAACCTCAATAATTTTATACACGTAAAGGAGTCCTGTGATAGGAGTTATTCCATCAATGTAGCACCATGTCTCCATGAACAAAGGAGAAACTTAACATACCATTACAATAGTTTTTTTTGGACCAGTCAAGGCAACACACATATTACCAATTGACCTCTGTAGAAATAAGGGGTTCACATGCAAGTAGAAATAACCTGCGCCATTGTATGGTAAAGTAGAGGATACTCAGTTCAACAGGTCCCATTCCACATAGCTACTATAAAATGTGGGATAACAAGGCGTGGAGCTGAATGAACACAGCAGGCCAAGCAGCATCATAGGAGCAGGAAAGCTTGACATTTCGGGCCTAGACCCTTCATCAGAAATGGGGGAGGGGAAGAGGGTTCTGAAATATCATAGGAGCAGGATGGGATAAAGTCTATGAGCAATACACAATAACAATAGGCAGGATTGTCTCATCTGAGGCTAAGTGGCATGATCAGCCTAAAAAGCCAGACTGACCTCTCACTGGAGACAGGGCAAGTTTTTCCCACACAATCGTGTTCTTATCAGCTCATTACATGTACAAACATGTAAAAAAATACCAGATTTAAGGTCAGGAAGTTCTGAAGCCCTTGGAGACCCTCCTTGGAGCTTAACATTTAGAATGCAGATAGCAACTCATTCTCTCCAATCCAAGAGCATAAAACAACTGCTGCTCATCACCCTCATTCACTCCTGGAGAGTTCAGAAACCATGCAAAAAGTAGAGGTTCTCCTGAAAGTTATCTAGGAGAGAAGAAAGTTCTTTTCCTTAATCACAGCAGCAAGAGACCATTTCAACTGATGAGGCAACCTGGACAGACGAGGCTGAGGAGATCAGTACCCTCAGATGGCTCACTGAAACCTGGCTCCAGCGCTACAGGAGGATGAATGATCTGTGGCACTTGCTCAGGTTATGTACCACTGACTAATCAATGGTTTATGCTCTCATGAATGTGAGTAAGCACTGTAAGCTAAAGATTTAGCAGTACTGGCACTGCAGTGTACTACCTCTCACACATCTATCAGAGTTTACACTTAACACATTAAAGGAGCTAAAAAAAAACTTAGCAGCTCACACACTACCACGTCACTGAGCTTTCATCAAAACTAGGACAGCGTACAAATCTGACAGCTTTTCACCAAAGGCTTGCATGCTCAAGGGTACAACCACAAAAGATGACCTTTTGAGTTGAGGCATACTGATGTCAGCCAGTAACCGCCTCACTTAGGGAGGCTTGTTGGCCCAGTCAGACTTCATTCCCCAGTGCTAGGCATTTTTAGCAATGACAAGTTGCTAAGTGTTTTAGCTCCTTTAATGTGTTAAGTGTGAAATCTGGCAGATGTGTGAGAGGTAGTAGCACTGCATTTGACTGAGAATTTTCATGATCTGATCAACATTGAGAGGCTTCACACTTCATACCATAAGTGTTTGAGCAAAGAAACTCCTTGGTTGTGAAGTAGCCACGTAACAGATGTTTAGAACCCTTCTAGTGCAGAAAGAGGACATTTGGCACATATAATCTGCACCAATCCTCTGAAGAGCATCCCATCCAGATCCACCCTATCCCCGCATTTCCTATGACTAATCCACCTATCTTACACTTCCCTGGACACAACAGGCCAATTTAACACAGCCAATCCATCTGACCCGTACATCTTTGGACCATGGAAAAAAAAGCCAAAGCACTCAGTGGAAATCCATGCAGACATGGGAAGAAAATGCAAACTCCATACAGAAGTCACCCAAAGTTGGAATCAAATCCGGGTCCCTGGCACTGTCAGGTAACAGTGCTAACCACTGTGCTAACAAGGTGTAGAGCTGGATGAACACAGAAGGCCAAGCAGCATCAGAGGAGCAGGAAGGCTGATGTTTCGGGCCTAGACTCTTCTTCAGAAATGGGGGAGGGGGAGGGGATTCTGAAATAAATAGGGAGAGAGGGGGAGGCGGATAGAAGATGGATAAAGGAGAAGATAGGTGGAGAGGAGACAGACAGGTCAAAGAGGCGGGGATGGAGCCAGCAAAGGTAAGTGTAGATGGGGAGTTAGGGAGGAGAGAGGTCAGTCCAGGAAGGACGGACAGGTCAAGGGGGCGGGATGAACCACTGTGCCACCCGGCTCACAGGAGTTTAGAGGGATAAATCTTTCCCATAAGGTTCACATTATCTATATATATGGTTGGTTTTCTTAGCAGATCAGAAATCACACAACACCAGGTTATAGTCCAACAGGTTTATTTGAAAACACAAGCTTTCGGAGCCTCAGTCCTTCTTCAGGTGTCAGTGAGAGAGACAGTATCAGACACAGAATTTATAATTAAAAGATTAATAGTGTAGGTTAGATGGGCTTCAGATTGGTTTCACAGATAACAAGGTGTGGAGCTGGATGAACACAGCAGGCCAAGCAGCATCATAGGAGCAGGAAAGCTTGACGTTTTGGGCCTAGACCCTTCATCAGAAATGGGGTGCAACATAGAGGGCCGAAGGGCCTGTACTGCACTGTAATGTTCTATGTTCTATGTTCTAAGATCAAAGGTTCACACCATTGTTGAGGATGTACTAAACAAACCTAAGAATGCTGTTAAATCCTTAATCAGTTAGAAGATTTTAATTGATTAATATGTGTTTGTAAATCCCCAAATTCCTTTCAAGTCACGGTCCTGAGAAAACTAAAGGCTTTAATAGTGTAAACAACAGGTGACATTTTAGGTCAAACAATTCATGTTATGTGTGAGACCTTGCTTAGAATCTGTTTGTGTTTTAGTTTGGGGTCAGTCTAGTTGTATTTCTAAAGTAGAAATTTATAAAACACCACATTGACTGTCTATAAATTGTGTGCTTTTTGAACAAAATTAAATGTATGTGGAAATACAAACTCACCTCATGGATTCGTATGTGTGTGTGTATGTCTGTGTCTGTGAGTGAGTGCGGGGGGGGAGGAGGGTGTGTGTGTGAGTGTGGGGGTGAGACTGTGTGCGAGTGAGGGGGGGAGAGTGAATGTGTGTGTGTGTGTGGTGGGGACAGTGTGTGTGTGGTGGGGGGGAGAGAGAGTGTGTGTGTGAGGGGTGTAGAGAGAGTGCGTGAGTGTGGCGGGGGGGGAGAGTGTGAGTGTGAGAGGGGACAGAGAGTGTGTGTGTGTGAGGGGGGAGACAGGATGTGTGAGGGTGTTGGGGGCAGAGAGAGTGTGTGTATGAAGGGGGAGAGAGAGAGAGTGTGTGTGTGAGGGGTGGAGATAGAGAGTGTGTGAGTGTGAGAGGGGAGAGACCGTGTGTGAGGGAGACAGAGTCTGTGTGGCAGAGACAGTGTGGGTATGTGTGTGCGTGTGTGGGTGTGTGTATATGAGTGTCTGTGCATCTATGTATGTATGTCTGACAGTGTTTAGTGTGTTTAGTGTGGTGGGGTCACTTGTAGTGCAACATGAACCCAAGATCCTAGTTGAGGCTATCCTCATAGATACTGAATATGGCTATCAGCCTCTGCTTGGTGACTCGGCAATGTTGTGTATCCTCAAGTCTGCCCTGAAGGACGTTTACGCAAAGATTTGAGGCCAAATGTCCTTGACCACTAAAGTGTTCCCCCACTGGAAGGGAACATTCCTGTCTGGCAATTGTTGCAGTGTCCGTTCATCCATTGTTGTAGCATCTGCATGGTTTTACCAATGTACCATGCCTCAGGGCATCCACGCCTGCAGCTTATGAGATAGATAGCGTTGGCCAAGTCACATGACTGTCTGCCATGCACACGGTGGGTAGTGTTCCCACATGTGATGGTAGTGTCCATGTCGATGGTCTGACACGTCTTGCAGAAGTTGCTAATAGGGTTGTATAGTGTTGTGGTCAATGTTGTCCTGAAGGCTGGGTAGTTTGTTGCAAACAATGATCAGTTTAAGGTGTGGTATTGTTTGAAGGCGAGAAGTGGAGGCGTGGGGAAGATCTCGGTGAGGTCCTCATTGTCATTGATAATGTGTTGAAGGCTGTGAAGAACATAACGTACTTTCTCTGCTCCAAGGAAGTACTGGATGATGAAGGGCACCCTATCAGATGCATTTCATGTCTGTCTTCTGAAGGGGTCAATATGGTTTTTCACTGTGGTACGTTTCAACTGGCGATCGATGAGGTGAGTATCATATCCTGTTCCTATGAGGGCGTCCTTCAACACCTTCAGGTGTCTGTCTCGTTCCTCCTCATCGGAACAGATCCTGTGTATGCGTAGGGCTTGTCTATAGGGGATGGCCATTTTAATGTGTTTCAGGTGGATGCTAGAGAAGTGCAGCATTGTGAGGTTATCCGTGGGCTTGCGGTGGAGTGAGTTACTGAGGTGTCCATCCCTGATGGAGATACATGTGTCCAAGAATGAGACTGATTGTAAAGAGTAGTCCATGGTAAGTCTGATGGTGGGATGAAACTTGTTGATATCGCTATGTAGTTGTTTCAGTGATTCCTCACGATGAGTCCAAAGGAAAAAAATGTTGTCAATGTATCTGGTGTATAGCATTGGTTGGAGGTCCTGTGCAACAAAGAAGTCTTGTTCAAGCCTGTGCATCAAAATGTTGGCATATTGGGAGCAAATCTGGTCTCTTTGACTATTCCGTGTGTCTGGATGAAGAACTGGTTGTTGAAGGTGAAAACGTTGAGGTCGAGGATGAAGTCGATGAGTTGTAGAATGGCATCAGGAAAATTGGTAATTAAAACTCTCTAACTGATTAAGGATTTAACAGCATCTTAGGTGTGTTTAGTACATCCTCATCAATGGTGTGACCCTTCGATCTTTTAATTGTAAATTCTGTGTCTGATACTACCTCTCTCACTAACACCTGAAGAAGGACTGAGGCTCCGAAAGCTTGTGTTGTCAAATAAACCTGTTGGACTATAACTTGGTGTTGTGTGATTTCTGACTTTGTCCAACCCAGTCCAACACTGGCACCTCCACATCATTCTTAGCAGATGCAATTCCCATTTTTAATTAACAAAGTTATGTCCCCGAATGTAATTCCAACAGACTGGGGTGTGAATGAGTATTCATGACATGTCCATTAATGCAAAGCAGGCTCTGACCTGAAGGTTGGGAACCCAACTGACTTGAAAACCTCTGGGCACTTAATAGCAAAAGTTGAACTTGTTGTTTGAAACTGTTTTTTTGTCTCCTCCCTCAAATAGGATCTGCGTTTGCCTTTCTAAAAATATCGGTCAGGCCTGGAAATGTCCACCCAATGTTCTTCCTGTGAATTTTGAGAAAATCAGGGTTTTTTTTAAACTGAGATGGTATAAGCGCTTGAAAAATGAACACTATATCAACCACTTACTGGACTTGGTGGACACTTACATAAACTGGAATGGAGATCAGAATGCTATATACCTGAAATATCAAGAGAGTTTTACAACTTGGAAAAGTCAAAATAACATTGCTTTTCAACGAAATGAAATCATTATTTTGCAACAGAGTGGCTCTAGGAGTCTTTGGGTTAAGGAAAAACTGCCTGACAATAGCCATCAGATTGGTTGCTTCTATACTGAATAGCAATTAGTCAGGAAAATTGATCATCTTGATGGTTTAGATGAAATTTTACATATTTTCTCACAACTTGTGGAATAGAGCGGCTCAATTATTGGTGTACTCATCCCAGTTATGACAAGAGTTATGCTAATAGGTTTACATAAGGACAGGTGATGGAAGGCATTATAAACATCAGCATGTTCTGGTTTACCAAGTAGTTTGCCATATATCCCATGTAACCTTAAGACTGAATAAGGATTGTCTACAGTACTGTCCTTCACCAACTAGCTCAGTTAGAATATATTGCTAGAATATTTATCTTGGGCTGCACTTTCTCAAGATATTCTCATCAACCTGATTAGGATAGAAAGACAATTCACGTGACGTAAAATTTATATTGTACTTTCTTTTAAAACAGAGACAGCAACATGTGAATATCAGATAATGAAATTATTTCATTTTTTACATCTGTGATGTGGATGTTGCTGGCTGGTTAGGCCAGAATTTTTGCCCATTTCCAGCTGCCCTTGAGAAGATGGTCCTGTGCTTCCTTTTTGAACCCCTTCTGCCTTTGGGGAATAGATATACCCAACAGCTCTTAGGGAGGACATTTCTGGATTTCCACCCAGTGACAGTGAAGCAAAGACAATAAAGTTCCAAATTAAGATGCTATGTCCCTCCCCCTACCACATCCCAAAACCAGCCCAGCTTGTCCCCGCCTCCCTAACCTGTCCTTCATCCCACCTATTCCATCCTCCCACCCCAAGCCCCACCCCATCTCCTACCCACTAACCTCATCCCGTCCCCTTGACCTGTCCATCCTCCCTGGACTGACCTATCTCCTCCCTACCTCCCCAACTACACTCATCTCTACTGGCTCCATCCCCGCCTCTTTGACCTGTCTGTCTCCTCTCCACCTATCTTCTCCTCTATCCACCTCCCCCTCTCTCCCTATTTATTTCAGAACCCCCTTCCCCTCCCCCATTTCTGAAGAAGGGTTTAGGCCCGAAACGTCAGCCTTCCTGCTCCTCTGATGCTGCTTGGCCTGCTGTGTTCATCCAGCTCTGCACCTTGTTATCACAATTTCCTGTCAGCCATCATCCAAAGTATTTTCCATGGCATTACTTCCAACCATCAGAGTCTATCTGCCAACAAAACAGCACCTCTTATCAAAATCCCTCTTTATATTGGTATTCTCACAGATGTCCTGGTGACTGTGAGTTGAAAAGCTGAGACAAGATACGTCATTTTCAGCAATATTTAATTAAGAATCAACTATAAAGAATGCTTGCTCCTGTGAATAAATGTTTGGCTCCACTTATTATCTCCCTCACACCCACAGCACCTCACACTCCAAAAGCACCTCCAACCAAGAGAGCTGGATAAAGGAAGTTACTACCAAGAAGTACTGGATCTTCAAGATTTTGCGCTGGGCGAGGAGGTCATGAAATTAGGAATATCAGTTGAAATATCTTTTAGTTTTGTTTTTCCCTATAGAACAGCAAATTTCTAAAATTTCCATTTTATTTAACAAAGCACTGATTATTTAAGTAGATATGCAGAGTACTGTTATTTCTAATTATCAGAGTTATGTGGTGCACCCACTGTAATTTGTTTAATAACACACAACATCTCCTGCATATCTCTGCTTAACATCTGTATCATAGCTGTAGTTGAAATTGGCAATAGAGGGCCATTAATTTAAAATACAGTAGGTGGAGGAGAAAAAAATCTAAATCAAAAATGTGCCAAACATTGGATTATGATATCTGCTCCTCTCATATTTCATAAATCCTCAGTGGATTCATGAAGAATTGTGGTTATGCAACTGAAGAATAATTTCAATCTAAGTATATTTGTGGAGAGATTAGAAGTTTTCTTTTTGAGCTATAAACACACTTCACATTCAGAGACAACTGTAACCTGGACAGATATCCCATAAGTTTGCCCATTTTTTTTTCACAGAATCCCTACAGTGTGGAAACAGGCCCTTTGGCCCAACAAGTCCACACCGAACCTCAGAGCATCCCACCCAGACCCAACCCCCAACAACCCACCTAACCTACACCACAGGCAATTTAGCACGGCCAATCCACCTAACCTACACATCTTTGGACTGTGGGAGGAAACCGGAGCACCCAGAGGAAACCCATGCAGACACAGGGAGAATGTACAAACTCCACACAGACAGATACCTGAGGCTGGAATTGAACCCAGGTCCCTGGTGCTGTGAGGCAGCAGTGGTAACCACTGAGCCACCGTGCCGCCCAACAACATTTTGGTTGTTAAGATCACAGACAGATTTCAAGAAACCATTTGGGTATACAAGACTATTTTGGAGTCTATCAATTTTTTTACAAATACAAACTTTTGTATGTCTACAGATGGCAAAAAACAGTCATTTATGGTAACACATGTAATTTCCACTAGTTTTCCAAACACACAAGGAGTCGTCTTCTATCTGTGGTAATACCTGTGAGACACTCCTTTATTACTACATCCAGTAGTGATCTAAAAGTTCCTACTGAACATACTTTTTTCAAAGTCTTTTTTGAATCTTCCATGATATATGATGATTTAGATTCAAATGAAAATAAGGTTTGAATTGACAACTCATTGCAGTCAGCTGATTGTAAGCTTATCTCCTAGCAACAATTTTTGCTTTCAGAAGCGCAGATGGATGTAACATTTTCTAACATTGGCATCTTTCTTCAGCTGGATGCAAATGAAAATCACAGTAATGCTGCCATTTTCCACCTTATTTACTACTTGGATAAATAGCACAAAGCATTTTCTTAGGCCAGTCTTGTTTATTTGGTTACTGCATTGAGCAATATTGGCCTAGAAGTGATAAAGGTTACATTGGGCAGGTGCTATATTTCACTCCAAGCTTAAAAATACCATGGATCAGTTTACAGAGCTCATGTATCGAGGTTGCTGATTTGAATACTGGATTTTTTAATCAGTTCTGAAATAATACCTGCCAATCTAAGTGTTACATTCTCTTTAGAATGATACAATTCTCTTAATGGGCTCTTCCTTTCGTACTCATTCAACTAAAAGAACCATTTGTACTTTAATCTCGCAAACGGCAAAATCTACTTCTTCAGAACATAAACAAAACAATGACCTGAATTTATGTACAGCCTTTAGCAAAGTACAACACTGCAAGGAGCTTCATAACAGCCAAAGAACATGATGGCAGGTTACCGATGCTTGGCTAAGACGCATCTTGCAGGACCGAGAGAAGTTTAGATTGGGAAATCCAGAGCTCGAGGGCACACAACTGAAAGCAAGGCTGTCAATGATGGAGAAAACAAAATGGGAGATCACAAGTCTTGATATCTTGGAGTGTTTTGACCTGGACGATGAGGTCACAGAATTAGGGATATCAATGAAAATATCTTTTAATTTTACTATTTCCTATAGAATAGAGAAGGTAGTCTCTAAAATTTCTACGATCATTTAAGCAGTAATGCAAAGATTTTTTTTCTTGGTCAAACAGTCATATGCAGCAGCCACTGTAAACCAGCATTGCGACCTTTACACATGTAATGGTGTCACACTGAGGCTTTCACTGATGACAGAACTTAATGATACTGAAAAAAAAGTGAGAGAAGAAACATTAACAGCATTGGTCGTTATTTTCCAATGTTTCTGAGATTGAAGGGTGGTGCCAGTGGATTGAAGACACACTAGTTCAATAAAGTGTAAAGATGACACCAACAAATGAAGACCAATCAGCCTAACCTTGGTGGTGGGAAAGATTTTAGAAATGATAATTTGGGGCAAAATTAATAATGAGTTGGCAAATGTGGTTTAATTAAGGAAATTCAGCATGAATTTGTTAAGGGAAAGTTGTGTCAATCTTTACACTTTATTGAACTAGTGTGTCTTCAATCCACTGGCACCACCCTTCAATCTCAGAAACATTGGAAAGTAACGACCAATGCTGTTAATGTTTCTTCTCTCGCTCTTTTTTCGGTAGACTTGCTTTCAATAAGGATATTGATGTTGATGTGTTGCTCATAGACTTCAAAATGGCATTCAATACAGTGTTGAAAGTTGACATGACCAAGATTGAGTGCTTCAAAATGCCTCAAAAGTGGTAGTGGACATCCAATGCTGCCTTTCCAATGCCATCTGGGAGTGGATGTAACAATGTTTGAGCAAGTAGTTAGGTATAACATTCCCCTCCACAACCCACTGCATTGGCCTGTTGACAGTCACCTGGGCCAGAGAAGGTCCACGAGGAGGTCCTCTGATCTACCCACTCCCACTCCGTACCAGGCGACCAAAGATTAGAAGCATGTGGTTGAAGTGTAACCAGAAATTAAGTAGTAGCCCTCTTAAAGAATAAAAGAGGGGCTGTGGGCTTGTGCAATCTGTATACACATGGAACACCGACTCCTCACAGCCGTCGAAAACACAAGTGGAACCATTTGACTGGATCAGAAGGTATATGTGCACAAATCATTGAAGGAGGCAGGAAAGGTTGAGAAAGCT
Organism: Ginglymostoma cirratum; assembly: GCA_024137785.1. Taxonomy (NCBI): domain Eukaryota; kingdom Metazoa; phylum Chordata; class Chondrichthyes; order Orectolobiformes; family Ginglymostomatidae; genus Ginglymostoma; species Ginglymostoma cirratum. Next base: position 3,039,009 of record JAHRHZ010000029.1, on the reverse strand, counting down.
GTTAATAAAGCATATGGCATCCTGGCTTTATCAACAAGAATACAGAGTTCAAAAGCAAGAAATTCATGTTAAGCCTACATAAACCACCAGTCTGGCTTCAACAGGAATATTCTGAGCAAACACTTTTGGAAAAATGTAAACACACTTGGGAAGGTGATGGGAATGGATCCAGGGATAAGGAACATCAATTACTTCAAAAGATTGGAGAGGTTGGGTCTGTTTTCCTTGGATGACTGAAGGCTGAAAGGTGATTTGATATAAATATTCAAATCATCAAGGGTCAAGATAGAGCAGGTAGGGAGAAATTGTTCCCATTGTTGGAATACTTGAGGATCAGAAGACCTTATAGAGGTTTATAAAATCATGAGGGACATAGATAAGGTGAATAGCAAAGGACTTTTCACTAGGGTGCATATTTTTAAGGTGAGAGGAGAAAGATTTAAAAGGGATCTGAGAGACACTGTTTTCACACTGAGGGTGGTTCGAATGTGGACTGAACTGCCAAAGGAAGTGGTAGATGAAGGTACAGTTATAACATTTAAAAGACATTTGGGCAGGTATATGAATAGGGAGGGATATGGGCCAAACATGGGCAAGTGGGACTTTTCATTTGGGAAACTTGGTTGGCATGGATGAGTTGGACCAAAGGGTTTGTTTCAGTCTTGTATGACTGTGAGTCAAAACTAGTGGCTGAAAGTGTGGTAGAGGTAGGTTCAAGGCCTGAGAGGGGGACGGAGGCAGATTCAATTGAGACTTTCGAAGGAAGATTAGATGAATATCCCAAAAGGTAAGACTTGTACCGCTAGAAAAGACAGGTGAATGCTCCTTCAAAGAGACAGCACAGGCAGGTCGAATAGCCTCCAGTGTCTTGAAACCATTGTACGATTCCATGAAGTCTATACATGCTATCAGGGTGCTGACGCTACAAAATGTACGTCTAAGTGTAGGTCGATTTATGCAAATTAACGCGTCCTCAAGATCCTTTTTTTTACCTAGTGCGTTGTATTATATTGGAAGCTGGTGAGCGTGCCTGTGTTCTTGGTATCCGGTGACACACTGCTCAGTGCTCCCCTTGCTGTAAGCTCAGAAATTCCCCAGACGCACAGACAACCCAGGCAGAGCTGACATAGTCACTAACGACTTGGTGATCTTGACAAATCCCAAATACAAGTGGGCAAAATTAGACGCACTTAGCTGTTTCCATACTACAGCGCAACAGCAAGTTTGTGGGAAAGCTTGGGACAATTCGTACCGGGAGTGAACATGCGAACATTTGAAAGTACACCCAAACGAATCACTAAACTTCAATTAAACTATTCAAAATGCCGAAACGTTGAGCTTCGCAGAAGGATCTATGTATAAAGTTGTAAATTGCCTGTTTCAACATTACAAAATTATTATCCCGAATATTATTTCGGGATATTTAATGTTTTATACAGGCGATTAATACGTAGTTCATAAATGTGTTTTATAAACATATATAGTTTATGAATATATACGCTATATATACACACTGTTGAGAAGGAGATAGTCTCCCGCTGAGAGTATTTCAGACCCGCAGGCTATCACTCACACTTGGCCAACTTGCCTCCTGACGCTTTTGTTTTCTGCTGCTCCCCCAACCTGAGTGCTGGGGCTAAGTGCAGACTCACCGAATGCTTCAAGCTGGTGAACAGCGTCACCCGATCGGGCTGTAATCGGACGCCTCTTTATTTATTTATCATCGCCAGATGCGCATCGCGTGGCCTGAGAGGCGCAGTGTCATGTAGCCGAGTTGCCCGGGTAATCGAAGCCAGTTTCTGCGCGGTTCTGCTGCTCTGTGTTTGTACCGTTGGAGCTCATGTGGCTCAGTAGCAGCGAAAAGCTGGCGACGTAGGGACCCGGAGCGCCGCCTTTCGGCAGCCTGTCTCCCAGCCCTTCAACACAAGCTACTCAGTTAATCTTGTTTATACGCGTTTGACATTGCTCGGACGGCCTCTTTACGTTACTGATATCTAATATTTTACCACGTTCCAGTTTATTCATCATTTGCAAAGTACTTTAACCCAACTTTCCAGCGTTTTCCACGTTTACCTATTGAGATAAAAACAAACTCCTCCCACTTATATCTGAACATCATGTGCTATTATTACCTTAGGAACATGATGGCAAAGGATTCCAGGAATTGTGTTGGTTTTAATTAACTTGGAGTTGACTCATTTAACCCTGGCAACGCGAAGTAAATCAATCAGTCCGATTAATCCGTGTTGGAAACATGATTTAATAACATGTATGTCCAACTCTCTGTGTGTTTTACTTCATTTATAATTTCGGAGTCACTGATTAAATCTACTTTTCTTCTATTCCTGTCCGTTGCCCTTCATTCCTCTCGCCATTAATTGCTGCGGGAATTCTCCCGACCACTCATTACGATTTTGGTGGAAGATTGGCGCCAAACCCAACAGCGTAATGGGTGAGTAAGTGGGTGGACCATTCCTTTCTGTTTCTCTCCACTCTATTCATTTCTATTTGTGTTTTTTTTTCATCTTTTCCCAATTCTCTGTTTGTCACCTTCTCCTGTCAGTCTCCATCGCCTTTATGATTCTATTATTTCGATGTTCCTCTCACCCCATTCAATTCAGTCTGTTTCTATAGTCTGTCCGTCTTTTTCACTTATACTTTAGTTTCTCAGTTTCTTTTTCTTTATCGCTCCCCTTTGACTTTGTCTTTCCTTACCTTTCGCTGTACCCTGTTTCTACGCTTAATGAGTCATTGCTTTGCATCTTTTAAATTGTACAAGCTGTCAAGCTTCTTGAATATTTTAGGAGTTGCACTCATCTGGGCAAGTGGTAAGTATCCCAAAACACTCTTGATTTGTGCTTTGCTGAGGTACTAGGGAGACACCGAAGAGTTAAGTGCCGCAGAATTCTTAGTTTCTGACATGTTTTTGTAGTAATTGTATTTATCTGACGGGTCCAGCTCAGTTCCCGATTAATATAACTCTTGGATGTTGATAATGGGAGATTCAATGGTGTTACTGCCATTGAACGTCAAGGGGCAATTGTATTATTCTCTCTTGTTGGAGATGGTCATTGCCTGGCACGTGTATGCAAATGTTACTTGCCATTTACCACCCCAACCTGGATGTTGTCCACTTCTTGCTGCATATGGAAGCTGACTGCTTCAGTATCTGAGGCTTTACAAATGGAACTGAATGTTGTGCAATCAGCAATGAGCATTCCCACCTTTGACCATATGGTGGAGATAAGGTCATTGAGGTAGCAGTTGAGGATGGTTTTGCCTAGGACACCACCCTGAGGAATTCCTGCAGTGGTGTCCTGGAGCTGAGATGATTAACCTCCAATAATCACAATCATCTTCTTTGTATTGGGTATGATTACAACCGTGCAGACATACCCCCTGATTCTCATTGGCTCCAGTTTTTACAAGGTCATTTGATACCATACTTGCACACAGCAGGATGATTTGCAAGATTACCAATTTAATGGGAAAATCAACATTTATTGTGAGAAATTTTCGGACCCATACCTCAGGAAGGATGTACTGGCCCTGGAACAAGTCCAGAGGAGGTACATGAGAATGATCACAGGAATGAAAGGCTTAACATTTGAGGACTCTGGGTCTATATTTGATAGAGTTTAGAAGGATAATGGAGATCTAATTGAAACCTGCAGAATACTGAATGGCCTGGACAGAGTGGACGTTGGAAAGATGTTTCCATTTGTAGGAGAGACTAGGACCTGAGGTCACAGCCTTAGAGTAAAGGGAATGCTTTTTAGAACAGAGATAAAGGAGAACCTTCTTCAGCTAGAGAGTGGTGAATCTGTGGAATTTATTGCCAAAGAGGGCTGTAGAGGCCACGTCATTGACTATATTTAAAACAGAGATAGATTGTCAATGGGATCAAAGGTTACAGGAAGAAAGCGGAAGAATGAAGCTGAAAAACTTTCAGCCATGATTGAATAGCAGAGCAGACTCAGTGGCCCGAATGGCGTAATTTCTGTCCCCATGTCTTATGGTCTTATTTATACTGTGTGAGAGGAGAATGTTAACCAGTTGACAAATAGTCTTTGATTGTTAGAGTTGTTGCCATGGGGTATGCATTCATTAATCTGATTACCAGTTAACTTCTAGGCTCTGTTTAAGTTTTAAACCAGGCTGGTTGGCTAGGCTTTGCCCTGGGAAATGAAGCAGCAAATGTTCACATTGTCTTTAAGTTGAAACAATAGGAATAATTTCATAACAGAATTTTTTTAAAAGTAGTTGACACAAACCACTATACACAAAAGCTATTACCATAAATACACTATCTGTGGACTGATAAGGTCAGAGATAAATTGTTTCATATTTGTTTTTAACACAGTTGCAGTATTTGAGATGCTCTGCAATGTCATAACACTTAAAAGCAAATCTTTATGAAATAAAATTGTTCAGTATAAAATTATCCAATTGCTACTGTATTCATTACAATAGTGTTGACTACATTTTTCCTTCATGTAGTAGCTCCTGAACTTCTGCAGCCTGCATTCTTTGGCCAGGCAACCTTGCTTATTGTCTCACACACACTTTTTAACTACTGCTCCAAACACAGATTGCTTCTCACTTGTGATTGCTAGCAGCAAGCATAAAGTGAAACAGCTGGTGATTTGAGAAGCACTTCCACAAAACTATTAGCAGTCTTCATCTTTGTTCATGGATACTGTATGTTTGCAATCTCAGTAGCAAACAATAGTTGTTATAATGGATTCTCTAGGAACAAGTAATAAAATAGAACATCTACCATGCAAGTCTTAGTGGTATTTGGAACTTTTTTTAGGAGTCTGGAATAGATATATAAACTTGCTCTGCCATTTTGTTAGCCATCTTTAATATCACAATTCGTTCCATCTTTCTCAGTTGGCCAAATAGCAGGTTTGTGACGCAGAGTGACACCAACAGTGCGGGTTCGGTTCCTGTACCATCTGAGATCACCATGAAGTTCCACCTACTCAACCTCATTTCTGGCCTGAGATTAAACTCACCACCAGTCATCTCTCTCTCACTAATGAGAGAGCAGTCCTATGGTCCTCTGGGACTATGGAGATTTTACCTAAGTCTTTTTTTTTATCTCCGCTTTAAAATCTCCATTTGATGGAGTCATACCTGGCACAAAGGAAGGTTGCTGCGGTTTTCAGAGGTCAGTCATCTCAGCTCCAGGACACCTCTGCAGGAGTTGCTTAGGGTGGTGCCCTAGGCCCAAGCATTTTCAGCTGTTTCATCAATTACCTTTGTTTGATCATAAGACCAGAAGTGGGGATGGTCCCTGATGATTGCACGTGTTTAGTTACATTCACGATTCATCAGATACTGAAGCAGTATATATTCAAATGCAACAAGACCTAGACAAAACCGTGGTTTGAGCTGACAAATTATATTTGAACCACATATTTGCCAGGCATTGACCACTTCCAATGAAAGCGAATCTAACCATCACCCCTTAACATTCAATGGTATTGAATGCCACAACTGCTCCATCTCCACTATCAACATTCTGAAGGTTACCATTGAGCAGAAATTAAACTGAGCTAGCTATATGGCTACAAGAGCATGTCAGAGGCTAGGAATGTTTCAGCGAGTGACTCACCTTCTGTCTCCCCAAAGGCTCCTTAGGCAGCACCTTCCAAACCTATGTCCTCTACAGTCTAGACGTAGCAGACACATGGGAATGCCACCACCTGGAAGTTCCCAAGCAAGCCTCTCACCATCCTGACTTGGAACTATAATGCCATACCTTCAGTATTGCTGGGTCAGAATTCTGGAACACCCTCCCTAACAGCATTGTAAGGCTCCCTAAACTAAATGCAAAACCTAAACCAGCAGTTCAAGAAGGCCACTCACCATCACTTTCTTGAGGACAGCTAGATATTGGCAATAAGTGCTGCTCTAGCACAGATCCCACAAATTAATTTTTAAAAGTCAATTTTGCATTAATTCCACATTCTCATTGTGTGAGAGGTTTCCTTAAAAGGAATAAAATCAAGAAAAGTTCTCTCACTCTTCAGGTGATGGACCCTCTCCTGCCCTGATTAATTTTATACAGGACCTACCATTTCTACAAGGCAGTCTCTGCATTGTCAATGTTGTGTAGAAAGCCTAACCTTGATAGGCCAATAGGTCTTTTATTAATGTGAAGAAATTGATAGTCTTAGGATGATTGATAATCTTACGATGTTCCATTTTATGGAGGAAGACAAGGCCTGACCGTGATGAACTTCCACTATTGTGTGGATTACTTAGTGCTATTATTTTGACAAACATCAGCTCTGTTGATGTTCTTTAGTGTTTTGATGAACCTTTTAGATTGGACTAAGGACAACTCAGGGAACACGTACAATCCCCTAAAACTTCACCTATTTATGCTAAAGGGAGTAAATGTACCCAAAATTATTTAAATTTACCACGATTCTGATTTAAGTAAATCAAATAATACAGCAATATTCAGAAAGTATTATAAATACAAAAATCAAGCAGAAAACATGCATAAAATTTTAACGTGACCAGTCCAATATTCAGAGTTTGATCTTGATTCTATGGGCGTTTTTTTTAATTTATTGAACACGTGCTGAGCACTTTTTACTGCAGATAACTGATGCCTGACATCTTTGTCATTGAAACCAAATGCACAAATTCAATATCCATTTAAATAAAACAACATTGAGGTTTCCACGGTGTAAATCTGAAAAAAAAGTAATCGTAAGCTCACACCTTCTGCATTTTTAACTAGCATGCTCTTTTATTTAGTGAAGAGCTTCAAGTCCTCGTGCTTATAGATGGTGCTACTACTTTTGCTCACTAAGTAGTGGAGGCAGCCTACTCCAGGGACTGCATCTGTGATGTATGTCTTCTGGATATTGTTATGCCAATCAAGCTCCAATCATAGTAACAAAACACTCTTTGGGATTGTGAAAAATGCATGTTTATGCATAAAAAGTACATAAACTCACTGAGACTGGAAAAGCTATCAAGGAACTGTCCAAGACTATGTATGGAGTTGGAATAAAGCGTTATAGGTGTTTTGGAGTGCCTATTCATATACAATCATTATAGGATTTGTGCTGAATTATTGATTTTCCAAACCACCGTTTTCCAACATAAAGAGACTAAAGCCTTAAATAAAATGCTTGTTTTCAAAAGTGATTGAAAGAATTTCAATCTACTAGCTCTTTTTTGTTATCAATGAATGATTTTTTTCCAATGGTGATATCATCAATGGATACTGTCAGCACGACTGTTGAAATTTGATCATGGCAGATGCTAAGCAAGTTGGCATGAAGGGGAGGGGCAAAGGATCATGAATACAGGGATATCAGTTGGCATGAAGTAGCATAAGAGCTAAAGCCATATGGATGATTTAGATCATAGGGTGCACAAGGGTATGAAGCTATAGATGGGTGGGTAGATAGGAATATGGTAGTACAGGGCTATAAAAGGCGATGGCAAATAGGTAAATAGGCGTACAGCAGCATGGGAAGTATAAATAGTGATGAGTGTTGGGTAAATTGTAATAGAACATAGAACAGTACAGCGAATACTACACGAGCAGACACTTTGGCCCACCATGTATGTACAGAACATGATGCTAGACTAAGCTAGACCTATTTGCCTGCACATGGTCCATATCCCTCTATTCTCTGCCTGTTCATGTGACTTTGACTATCTACTCTAACTATGCCCCTCATAATTTTATAAACTTCTATCAGGTTGCTCCTCAGCCTCTGATGTTCTGGCGAAAACAATCGAAGTTTGTCCCGCCTCTCCTGCTAGCTACACTCCAATCCAGGCAACATCATGGTAAATCTCTTCAGCACCCTATCCAAACTATCCACATCCTTGAAATAGTGCAGCAACCAGAACTGCGCAGAGTACTCCAAATGTGACCAAAGTCCAAAGCATTTGCAACATGGCTTGCCAATTTTTCTACGTAATACCCTGAGAAATGAAGGGATGCATGCTATGTACCTTCTTCACTTTCTTATCCACTTGTATTGCCAATTTCAGGGAGCTCTGGACTTGGATCCCAAGATCCCTTTGTATATCAAGTCAGCATTTGACCTGAATCCTAACCCAGCCTGCCCATAGACTGAAAATTGGAAGTGCAGGTCCAATTTTTAATGATCAGATTCACAGAACTGAGATTACTTCAGCCTCTGCGCATCCCAAATGAAAACAAAAACTGTGGCCATCATCCCTGTGCCTACATAACAGCAAACTACCCAGCCCTCATCTCATTTTCCAGCACTTGATTCAAATCTATGTTATAGAACTTCGGGTGGATATCCAGAAACCCTACTAAATGAGATGAGGGTTTCTGACTCTACTATCCTTTCAAGCAGTGAGTTCCAGGCTCCTACCACTCTCTGGATAGAAGAAAATGTTTCCTTATCTCCCCTATAATCCTTCTACCAATCACTTTAAACCTTTGTCCTGTAATCTTTGACAGCACCACTAAGAGAAAAAGGCCCTTCCCATCCACTTTGTCCAGGTCCCATGTACACCTCATCTCAGCCTCTACTGTTTCAAAGAAAACAACCCAGCCTATCTAATTCTTCCTCATAGCTGCATTTTTTTCCAACTGTAGCAGCAAAATCTCCTTTGTACCCTCTCTAGTGCAGTTACATCTGTTCTGCTTGTAGGGTTCGATTTCTGTCTTATTGATAACCATGTCACATCTTCTTGTTGTCATTTTGTTTTCGCTAATAACTACAATTTCTGCACTTCCCCATTTCTCTTTTTGTCTTTTCTAAATAGGTTTTACCCTTTAACATTTAATTCCTAGTTCTGATATTTCCTTAACCATTTTTTGGTAATACGTCTGAATTCTTGTAATGTATTTTGCCTCCAGTTCTCCTGCTCAATTATATAAACTCTGTGCATTTCTGTACAGACACTTAATAATATTTTAAAAAGCAGCTCCTCCTACTTTATACTTAATCATCCTATTACATTCTGTTTCCTAATTTCTACAAATCTCTGTTCCAAATAAGTCATCACTTTTTCTGATTCATTTATATTTAGGCTGAATTCATTTCCTGTGCATTTCTCCCTTGCCTTCCTAGTTTGCAGATGCATCGAGATAACATAGAAATCTGAATAATATGGTACGTACTTTTCAAAATTAACTTTCAAAGGAGAATTTGAAATGATGAAGCAAACAGAGATATGGAGGAATGAGGATCAGAAAGGATTTAAAAATGAAAATGAGAATTTTAAGACAAGTACAAAATAGAGAGAAGGCAACAATGAAATTAGACTGGAGAAGAAAAGGCTCCAGGAAAAAGAACAAGACCAAGGGATTAATTGGATACTTTGACAGAGTAAGTACAAGTGTGATAGGTTTGCGTACCTCTGCCTGTCCTGCATGCTTCTTTCACTTTACATTCAACAAGTTCCCAGCTCTTCCCAATAATTCAACAGTTTCCTAAAAATTATACTGTTGTCATGTTATGCCTGTTATTGCAGCGTGTGTCCTCTTGTTGTATCAATATAAGCAACCTATTATTTTTTATTCATTCACTAGATGTGGACGACTATGGCCAGGCCAATATTTACTGTCCATGACTAATTGCCCAGAGGGCAGTTGAGAGTCAACCGCATTGCTTTGGGTCTAGAGTCACATCTAGGCCCCAGACCAGATAAATACAGCAGATTCCCTTCACTAAACAACATTTGTAAACAAGATGGATTTTTCCTGACAATTCAGAACTGTTTTAAGATCATCAATAGATTCTTAATCACAGATTTTTTTAGTGGAATTCAAATTCCACCTTTTACCATGGTGGGTCTTCAATCCGTCTATGGGTATAAGTGCAGTGTATGTTGAGGTAACTCCCATAGACAGTTCATATTGTATGAGCAATTTGTACCTCTGTTCATCATATTGTAGGGGCTCGCTGAACTATTGCTCACTATAAGGAAGATTTGTTGCCACTGTCCTCTTTCAGGGAGGAATCTACAGGGCCCAGTCGTCTGTTATTGAAGAAGAAAACCACTTTGTAATCCAACAAAATAAGGCTCTTGTTGTAAACAAAGTATCATTTATTGCATGATAGCAATCAGATACATAAATATGATAGACATTGGGAAGAATCTTCCCAGGCCCTAAACAATGTGGGCAATGCTGAGAAATTTGGCAAAATCACATGAGGTGTCAAGTGAAGCACTAGGCATCGAGAGTGACAAGTCGCATTTTCCAAACAAGTGCCGGATGTTGAAACTAGTTTCTCGCTAGTAAATGAGAAAAGCCTATTAATAGGCACTATCGCTCATTATCAGCCTCATTACTCACTAATCTAACCTCATTAATATGCATTCTTCCATTTTTCCACCTGCTGGGTAGAAATTAGATATCAAGAATTGCCAAACATGAAAGTCAGAGCAGGTACCTGGATACTGCAGTTCTCTACTTGCTCCTCTAGAATTTCACCATGGACATTCCCCAGAAGGAAAAGTACAGTAAAATGTGAGAGTGATGCATACTGTTCTGAATTGTTTTGCGTAACTCAGAACACTGCTCCAGCACAATCAGTACATTCATTTCCAATTATTACCTCTGGGTCATCAACAACATCTCAGGGCATGCTTTACAGCCGAGACTGCATGCAACCCATGTCCACAGACATTGGAATCTGCTATGTGCCAGCCTCATTGCATCATCATAGTACATCTTTGATTTACGTACACATCTGTACTTTAATTCTGCACTCTTAAGTGCACCAGCATCCCTCAGTGCAGTACTGCTGTAAGGACACTTTGCTGTAGGGACAGGCACTCAGTTCACTGACTGGACCAGGCTGCATCTCAGGGCTTTATTGTCCTATGTACTCGAATGAGTACTGTGAAAAGTTTACGACTTGCCACTTACAGTGTTATCCAAGATACAAAAAACCTAGGTGTAGATACTTAAATAATTGGTATAAAATAGAAAAAAGTTAAATAAGAAAGTCTGGCATAAGAATAAAATGGAGAAATTTTAAAAATACACAATTTACAGTCCTGCCACCCACAAAGGCGGGATGTGGGAGGAGAGTTATAAGCATTCCACCACTGAGACCTTGATGATGGCGGGCGGGGGAGGTGGAGGGCTGGTGTAGTGTACATCATGATGAACTGTAGCGATGGTGCTCTGGGGATAGGGATGAAAATTGCAGTCATAACTCCAGGTGGTGGGTCAGAACATGTGGGGCATTAGATTTCCATGAAGTGCCAGGCAGAAAAGAACATGGGAGGTTCAGGAGTGTGATAGGATGAGCTGGCTGAGCATGGGACTTGTGCTCTAATCCTACATTGCCTTTCATGGTCTCTCAATTCTGAAATGCTGTCTCCAAATGGAAAATGATTGAGACCACACCCAGAGTGGACAGAGTCAGTGCTTTTTTTGTTCTGAGCTACAATGTGGGCTTGTATCAATCATGTACTTTTACAGCAAAGGTTGAAGACATTTGCAATCAAATCATGTGAATGTGAAATGCATAGTGTGCAACTGGCTGATGTGCAAATGCTGGTCACCAGCAATCCGGTCTTGTCATTGGTATTTGTAAATTTAAGATAGACATCTCTGTGAAATTCCAGGTGACCTTAGAAGAGGCATGAGTGAGTCACAAAGCACAAAGCTAATGCAAAATTCATAGGCTGCATAGGATCTGATTCAGTCACAACTTCATCTGTAAGTTTAATGTAAGATGCTCTTAGGAGGCATAGATCCCTTACATGGTTGATGTGGACTAGAAGCAGAAAGTGTTCAGTACTCATGCAGTAAAAAGTCCAATGTAAAAATGCCACGTAGAATCATTCCATGGCCATCCATGCCCCCTTGAAAGTGGCAGTATGCGAAGCTTTCATTTGTGAGTGTTGTAAATACTGATTGCCACTTTGTTAAAGAACTTTTCTGCTCATACGATTCCCACACAGGTTCATTGCAAACATGTCTGATGGATCCAACAGTAGAAGGCATTATCATCACAGTAAGATGTAGAGAAATTGAGGAGAAACAAATGTGATTCCAAGTTTAAGACCAGCTGCAGCCTCCAGCAGACAGCCCTGCACATAAAATGATTGCAGGTGAAGGGTCCCCAAGCTGTGTAGGTGATATAGAAGGACCATAATTTATTATTCTCCATGCCATTTCCTCTGGATGAGCAAGGCTCAATGTCAGAGCAGACAATGGATGTGCCAGGACTGTGTCACTGAACTGTGCCAACTGCAGGTATGGGTGCACCCTATCCAATTGGCTGTCAAAATGACAGATGCATTGAACTTTTATGCAACTAGCTCCTTCCAAGATCAACTAGGGACCTGTATGGGATCTCTCTGTTATTCATCCACCCACAAATGTATCAAGGCTGTTACTGATGCCATCAGTATGATCACACCACTTTATCATGTTTCCCTGTGACGGGGTTAGTGCTGTGGCCAGGGTTTGGCAATATAACTGGCTTCCCCCAGGTCGGGCCATAATAAACTGTACACACATTGCATTGAGAAGGCATAATGTTATGATGCTGAGTTCATCAATACAAAACGCTTCCATTCCATCAACCTGCAGGTGATGTGTGATTATCGGTTCCACTTCTTAGAGGTTTGTGCCTGTACCCTAGGAACTGCTATGCCTGTATTCTTGAGAACTTCCATGCTCCTCCTGTGCTTGAGAGACCAGGTGCCTTATAAGGATAGTTACTAAGGGACGAGGGCTACCTTCTGCATCCAGGGCTGATGATTCCTTTACTTCCCACTGACTGAGGCAGTACTTAGATATATTGTTCGACCAGGGCCATGGTGCAGCAGACAATGGATCTCTCTGATGATTAGGTTTTGCAGTTTGGATCAGTCTGAAGGATAGCCTTGCACTACACTCCAAACAGAATGTTCCACATAATCTTAGCAAGCTGCACTCTGCACAATTAGAGCAGGCAAAGAGGACATGTGATGGCTGCTGATAAACTGGAGGAGTGGGTGCAATTTCTGAAGAGAAAGATAAAGACATTAAACAGGAAGAACATCACCATCTGAATGATAAAGTGCAGCAGTGTCAGGCACAAACACCAGACAGGATTAGTTGACACCCAGTTTCAGTAGATGAAAGCTTGCTGCAGTGATCACTCATTAACTGTAAAATTGTTTGCTTTTTGTATCAGAGAATGTTTTGAACAGAGAGAGGTCTTCCCTATATGTGATGGTCCTGCATTGAACAATGAAAAGATGCTGGACTACAATATGCTTTGAAGAAAGATTAGCAGTGACTTAGAGGGTTGGAAGACAAATATGGCTAAGGACAAGTACTCTGTGTAGCTGGGTGCTTAAATAAGACAAGATGTAGGATTATGTAGTCGTATGTGGAAGGAAGTGTCAGCTATGTCATCTCTGTGCTGTGAGAGTTGTTGGTTTGACACTGCTATGCCACAATATTCATGTGAAGGGCAATTCTGGGCCACCAATTCTTGACCAGGTACATGGTTGGCGTTCAAAGATGGCATTGATGCCAGGGATGGTGGTATATGCCATCTGTGGTGAGTGCTTCCAGCTACAGGGCGTGGAAGGATGTGGCTAGGATTGGATGAGAGTGGTGTTGCAAGTAGGTAACAAGGTGAGTTTGGGACAATAAAACCCACTTGGCACATGGACAGAAACCCTCCATCAAATCCAATAAAAATGACATGTTAGCCAAAGTATGGAAAGATTCAGTCCATAGTTTCAGAGGCTGAGAAGACACCATCAAGACCCTAAACCGTTCTTCCACCAAGTCCATACAACACCATCATGGAGGGTAATACTGTCCTCCGCATTACCCTTCCAAACCCTTACACGCTTATAAAACAGTTCATACATAGTCTCAATATTTACATTTCTAAATACTTTCAAACATTTCTGTGTCACAACTGAATATTCCTGGCACATACTTTTAAGAGTGAATACTTGTCTTTTGTTTAGTAATCATTGGAATTGTTCAGAAGGGCAAATGAGGCAACATTTTTGGCTTTTATTCTCTATTCATTTCCATGATCTGCAACTTTTGGTTTCCTTATGTAAGCTTACTATTATTTCATAGCAATAATCATAGCCGAGGCCTCTGTGCTCCTCATCAAGTAACGCAGATTCTTCCATGCCTCTTTGTCATGTTCTCTAAGATTCTAATCCTGTTTAGGACAACTTGTTAAGTTTCATGTCATTCCTTTCCATCCAGTAATGTATTTACATTTCTCTATCGCAAAATTTACATCTGCAATCTCACTACTCAAGCTTCAGAGTACATAACTCCACATACATACTGCATGCATAAATTAACAGGGTAAACAAACTTGCAACTTATTCGTCCAAGGGTCTCATTAGCTACTTGAAAAATGTTAAACATGCATTATTTATAGCAAATAAATAACTGTTATTTCCCTTGCTGCAAATAAAATATTGCTCTTCAAAAATTGCTAATTTTGAAACCATGTTTTATAGTGAATTCATAATTCTCCCTTTTTTTTCAAATATCAGGCAATATATCTGTTTGTGTTTTACACTTGTGTTTTACTTATGCTTGTTTTGCTTACATTCAGTTTTGTGGCATCATTATGGTCATTATCAATTTCTTACTTGCTTAAAGTTCATCAAATATACTTTGCAAGTATAAAAAAGCACACAGCTTTGGGTAGTTTAAAAATGCTGTGTGGGAATTGAAAAGCAAACACTGAATAAAGTACTGCAAATCTGATGGTATTGCAACAATGGAGTGCCATCTAGCTGCCTGCCACTGTATTGAGTCATCCCTTTACAATTTAATTTATATTAAGTTGATGTGAATATTAAATTTTATTTCCCACATCCCAGTTGATATGCTAAAGTTTAAGAAAAATGTACATGCAATAGAATTTTGTTAGGCAAGCATATCAAAGACTATGGAAAAAATGGGTAAATGGAGATGAGGAACAGATAAACCAAGATGTAATTGAATGGTGGAATTGGGGATGAATGGCCCAGCCCTATTTCACTCACTCCTTAGACCATAAGACCATAAGATGTTGGAGCAGGTGTAGGCCATTCAGCCCCTAGAATCTGCTCTGCCATTCAGTGAGATCATGATAATCAAGTCCACTTTCTTGTTGTTTCTCATAATACTTCATTCCCTTACTGATTGAGGAACTGTCTGTTTCAGCCTTGAATATGTTTAACTACCCAGTTTTGACTGCCCTCTGCAATAAAGAAATTCCACAGACTGACCACCCTCTGAGAGAAGAAATTCCTCCTCACCTCTGTCATAATTGTGTATCCTGTTCTTCTGAGATTATGTCTTCTGTTCCTATATTCTCCCAAAAGGTGAAACAACTTTCCACATCTATCCATGTATTAAGAACCTTTTATGTTTCAATAAGGTTGCCTCCTTCTGTAACTGTCTCTCTGCATGTCTTCTCCACTCTAATTATTTTTGTCTCTTCTGTGTCTGAAAATTCTCATTGATATTTGTAAATCCCTTTAAGGCTTTGACTCTCTGTATGTCCGAAAACTGCTCCAGCCCTACAACCCTTGGAGGGATGTGCACTCCACCAGCTTGTTACATATCTCTGACATTCAGTGCTGTTGTGTTATTGCCTTAAAAGGTGAGTTGCTTTAAGAGCTAAATATGTTAACGTGCTAAAAACCAGGATGTAAACCACATGACCATGTGCAAGAGAATTCATGCAGTTATCTATAACGGCATATTGTAGTCTAGGCTTTTTGAGCGTTTCAAGTGACTTGAATCTGTACAACTCAGTCTGCATTACATACCGATACCTTACAATTCTTACAATATGGAGTATGATGCTTAAAGTCTAGAGAATTAATAATGGAAAGTAAAGTTATGGCAGATGAATGGAACACGTAATTTGCATTAATATTCGCTGTAGAGGATACAAGTAACATCCCTGTAATAGCTGTAAATCAAGAATTGGAGGTAGGGAGAAACCCAGGAACATTATACACAATCAGAGAACTAGAACTGAAGAAATTGTTGGAGTGCAGACTGAAAAGGCCCTGGGTCCTGATGATGTTCATCCTGTGGTCTTAAAATAAGTGGCTAGTGTGACAGTTGAAGCATTTGTTCTAATTTTCTGAAATTCCCTAACTTTGGGGAAGGATCGGTTGGATTAGAAGATAATGAAAGTAACCCTTTAATTCAGAAGAATGGGAGACAGAAAGCAGGACCGTTAGCTCAACATCTCTCAGAGGGAAAATATTGCAAGTTGTTATTAAAGGGAATTATAACAGGGTACTTAGAGAAATTCAAGATAATCAGGCAGAGTCAACATGGTTTTGTGAAAGGAAATCATGTCTAATCAAACAATTGGAACTGTTGGAAGAATTAATGTGCTGTGGATAAAGGGGAACGACGGATATACTGTACTTAGATTTCCAGAAGGCATTTGATTAGGTACCAAATTAAACGTTATTTTGGGAAATGATAGCTTACGATGTAAAGTGTAACATATTGGCATGAATAGAAGATTAGTTAGCACACAGGAGATAAAGATATACATGGGTCATTTTCTGATTGACTGGATGTAAAGACAGGTGTGGCACAAGGATTAATGCTGGGATCGCAACGTTTTACAATTAATATAAATTACTTGGATGAAGCAACTGAAAATTTGGTGAATACAAGTAATGGGTGGAAAAGTCAGTTGTGAAGAGGACATAGCTATAAGTGGATATAGTTAGATTAAGGGAGTCGACAAAGATCTAACAAATGGAGCATACTATGGGAAAATGCGAGGTTATCCATTTTAACAAGGAGGATAAAGAAAGCATATCATATAAATGATGAGAAACTGTAGGGCACTAATATGTAGAGGGATCTGAATGCCCTAGTGCATGAATCACAAAAGCCTAGTATTCAGATACAGGAAGTAATTGGGAAAGTTATTTGGGAACGTTATTGTTGATGTCAGAGGAATTGGATACAAAACTAGGGAGGTTGTGCTTCAGTCATAGAGGTCCCTGGCGAGACCAAATATGGAGTAGTGTACATAGTATCAAAACATAGAAACGAGGACCAGGAGTAGGCTCTTCCGTCTTTCAAGCCTGTTCGACCATTCAACATGATCATGGCTGATCCTCTATCTCAATACTATTTTCCCACTTTCTCTCCATACTGCTTAGAAACAGAAATCTTAAAATGCCTTAAAACCTAAACATTTATTGATCTCTTTCTTAACTATAGAGAATTCCACAGGTTTACAACAATTAGGGTGAAGAAACCTTCCTCATCTGAGTGCAAAATGGCTTATCCTGTATTCTTAGACTGTAACCCAAGGTTCTAGATTCCTAACCAGAGAAAATATCCTCCCTGTATCTAGTCTCTATAGCTCTGTTAGAATTCTATACATTTTAATAAGATCCCCACTCATTCTTGCAATGAATATGGATCCAGTTGAAATCTCTCCTTATACGACAGTCCTGCCATCCCAGTATCAACGTCATGAACCTCAGCTGCACATTCTCCACGGTAAGTGTATTCTTTCTTAGGCAATGAGACCAAAACTGCATCAATACTCCTGGTGTGATCTTACCAAGGCCCTGTATAACTACAGTAAGACATCTTTTGAGCTCAAATCCTCTTATAATGAAGCCAATATACCATTTGCCTGCCTAAGTGCTTGCTCCACCTGCCTACTTTCATTAACTGGCATACAAGAACACCCAGATCTCTTTGTACATTCACACTTCCCAGTATATCACCGTTTAAATAATATTTGGCTTTTTCATACCAAAGTGTAAAAATTCACGCTTAGCCACATTATACTGAACGTTTTTGAGAAGATTTAGTAGCTCAAGTTGTAGATGAGGTTGTAGACATGCTCGCTGAGCAGGTGGGTTTGGTTGCAAACGTTCCGTCACCCTGCTAGGTAACATTGTCAGTGCAACTCCTGTGAAGCGTTGGTGTTCTGTCCCGCTTGTTATTTATATGCCTCCATTTGCTGGGGTGGTTGGCATCACTTAGCTGCATGGTGCCTCAGTGGTTAGTACTGCTGCCTCACAGCGCCAGAGTCCCGGGTTCAATTTCCTCTCGGGTAACTGTGTGGAGTTTGCACATTCTCCCTGTGTCTGCGTGTGTTTCCTCTGGGTGCTCCAGTTTCCTCCCACAGTTCAAAGATGTGCAGGCTAGGTGGATTGGCCAAGCTAAATTGCCTATAGTGTTCAGAAATGTGTAGATTAGGTAGGTTTGGGGAATGGGTCTGGCTGGGATGCTCTGAGGGTCGCTGTGGACTTGTTGGGCCAAAGGGCCTGTTTGCACACTGTAGGGATTCTATGGACTACGGACTTCCGGATTTGTTTTTCAGTGGTTTATGTATTGGGTCCAGTTCCACGTGTTTGTTGATGGAGTTCCGGTTGGAATGCCAGGCCTCCAGGAATTCCCTGGCTTGTCTCTGTTTGTATTGTGCTGTTATAAATGTGTTGTCCCAGTCGAATTCGTGTCCTTCTTTGTCCGTATGTACTGAGACAGTGGGAAATGGCCATGCCTCTTGGTGGCTAACTGGAGTCCGTGTGTCCTTATTGTCAGTTTTCTTCCAGTTTGACCTGCGTAATGTTTCTCACAGTCCTTGCATTGTATTTTGTATTTGTATATTACGTTGGTTTTATTGGTTGTGGGTATGGGATCCTTTATGTTCGTCAGTAGCTGTCATAGGGTGGTTGTTGGTTTGTAGGCTACCCCGATACCTAGGAGTCTGAGAAATCTTGTGGTCATCTCTGATATGTCTCTGATGTACGGTAGGGTGACTAGTGTGTCTGGTCGTGTTGTGTCTCCTTGTTGTGGTCTGTCGTGGAGGTAATGGTGGTTTGTGCTTTTTGGCTATCCATTCCTTTTAAAAACTCTGTGTAAGTGCTCCTGTTCTTCTTTTGTGCAATTCTGGATTGCTGCAGTGTGGCTCATTTGAATAATGTCCTGATGCAGTTTTGTTTATGGGTGTTGGGGTGATTGCTGATGTAATTAGGCATCTGGTCCGTATGGGTGGTCTTTCTGTATATGCTAGTCTGGAGTTCCCCATTGTTCTTACGTTCTATCATTACGTCTGGAATTGTTCACTTCTTTGTGAATTTTATTCCGGTGAGCATGTTGTTTATGTGTCGGTGGGTTTATTCTGGTCTTGTGCGTTTGATAATCATGGAAGTGTCATCTACATAGCAGACCCAGAGTTTGGGTTTAATAGTGGGGAGTGCTGTTCATTCTAACCTTTGCATTACCCCTTCTGCTATCAGTCCTGATATCGGGGATCCCATTGGCGTTCCGTTGATTTGTTTAAATATATGGTCATTGAAGGTGAAGTGGGTTGTGAGGCACAGATCCAACGGTTTCAGGGTACTGTCCTTGTTGATGCTGTTGGTGTCATGGGATGCCTACCTAGCCAACCAGACCATTGCTACACAGCTGGATGAATCAGGATGGCAGACACCCCATGACACGATCATTGACTTCAGAAAGAAAGGAGGAGAACAAACCCCCATCTACATCAATGAATTGAGGTTGAGAGGGTGAAGAGCATCAAGTTCCTCCGAGTAACAGTAACCGACAACCTTCCTGGATTTCCCACGTAGATGCAACAGTCAAGAAGGCACAACAATGCTTCTTCTTCCTCAGGCGGCTCAGGAAATTTGGCATGTCTGTAAGGTGCCTCACCAGCTTCAACAGATGCACCATTGAAAGCATTCTGTCCAGGTGCATAACGGCCTGGAATGGCAACCGCTGTGCTGAGGACTGTAAGAACCTACAGAAAGTGGTGTGCACAGCCTAAACCATCACAGAAGTCAACCTTCCATCCATGGACTCTACTTACACGGCTTGCTGCTGCGGAAAGGCTGCCAACATCATCAAAGACCCATCTCACCCAGTAATGACCTCCTACAACCTCTTCCATCAGGCAGAAAATACAGAAACCTCAACACACGCATGAGCAGGTTCAGGAATAGCTTCTTCCTAGCCGTTGATAGACTGATGAATGGACTCTGTAGCCTCAAATAACGCTGATCTTGTTAACGTTGATCTCACCTAGCGCATACCCTGTGCAACATAACCTGTATGCTTCTGTCTATGTCTTTTTGATTTGTCCATCCTTGCTTACTATGATCTGCCTGTACTGCGCGTAAACAAAGCTTTTCACTGTTCTTCGGTACACATGACAATAAATCAATCAATTGATCAATGGTAGGTGGGAAGGAGTTTGGTTAGTACCCTAGGAGGGTTTGGGTGTCTTGGAGATCAGTCCTTAGCAGAATGATGGTAACAGGAAATATCAAAGAAAAATTCTAGAATTATTACTATTTTTAAAAGTAAACTTGATGGTATAAAGGGGATGGAGCATTCAGGCCTGTTGATATATGATACATCGCAACATTGTGTCCATATCTTCAGCTGCCTGGGGTCTAAGCTCTGGCATGTCTCACCTCTCCACCACTCGAAGTAGCAGAGCCAGAACTGGAAAGTTGCTATTCCTCCGAATAGAAGAAAGTCAACATGGAAACAATTATCTTAGGCATTGTTAGACTTGTGTAATAGACCCTGTAAAGAGGTGAGTTCACCCTGAATCTTTAGCCACCGGATGAGGCCACCACCTTGATTCAGCCCCATGTTACCTGGCCATTGCAGGTGTTTGGTTATTTTTGGTAGGTAAGGGTACCAAGGACATGGATCAAAGCTGGATAAATTGAGTTGAAGCACAGATCAGCTATCTGTATCTAAATGATATGTGGGACGGACTCGAGGGGTTAAAACTAATGGCTTAATCTTCATTCTGTGTTTCTGTTAAGTCAGCTGAAAGGTAATTTTTTTTCTATGCTCTATTTTGCTTGGTTCCTCCCATGCTCCACACCATCCTTGGATCAGAGGAATGGAAATTCATCTGCTCTCAGACCTTAGTCTCATGCTGGACCTCAGAGATAAATGCAGACATGACTGTCTCTTCAAAGTCTCGTCAACCACCCTTTTCACTTCTGATCAATTAATCTATCCTCCCATTGGCACTTTTGGGATCATTGAAATTAATATGTTGCGAACCATGACTTCAATCTGACATTCGCCATTCAATGCAGCAATCTGTTGGAACATTTCCACCTTTCGTTTGATTTTTTTGGGCCTTTGCTGACATTTATTATATTTTTACAAGTAAAACATACATTTCTGAAAAAAGCAGGAGTTTCTGCAAGAAACATAATCAATATGGACAACCTTTATTGACACAGAATAATTCTCTTCACAATGGTTTCATACATTTTGGCAATTCTTAGTTTAAGACAATGCAACAAAGGTGAAAATTTTCACTAAGATATTACAGGTGGTGATTGATGTATCATGTGCAGTATTGATTCAGATTTTGTTCACAATTACTTCGTCAGCTATTTTTGTTGTCAAATAATGTCCATCATCAAATTCTACAACCTCACAACAGTCCCCTGCATTAATCTTTCTCTCCTGTTGGTTTAATCCAGTCTCGTCAACTAGGTCGCTGTTTTCATCCTTTTCCTTTGTGATGTCCTGTTGTTCTTGCTGGTTTTCTTTGTGTTTGGTATTTATTTTCTCAACAACTTCCTCCAGTTTTGCCTGGTCAGGTTCTGGAGGTATCCTAGTAGTTTCTTCTTGTATTATCGTCGGTGAAGAATTAAACTTATTCAGTCTTTCCTTTAACTTGACTTCTTTCATCTAAGAAAGAACATTACTATTATGTTTAACAAGTAAATTTCCAACTATACTTCACCTACTTCAACCTGATTAAAAATAATTGATCGATTGTGAAGTCCTCTGGTGCATATTTAGCACAATTAAGGTAGTATGAATGTAAGTTTATCTAATATGAAAAAAATGCCCTCTGTCTAACTTATTTTCAATTATTCTTCTCTGTTTCCTAGTAAGAACAATGTTTTTAATGTATCGCCAAATCTTATTAATATCTTTAATGATTAATTAATGTAGAGCATAAATTTACAAACTGAGCTGCCATTATGTGGCGTTCTTATGTGTATTCCTCATACATTTCTGAAAAATAATTCAAGGTGGACACCCAATTTCTTATATATATGCTCTCAAGCAGGGCAAGTTCTCCACTGGAAGCAAGACTTTAAAATTACCTGTGTAATGTCTACATTTTTACAAAATTGGATGGTGCTGTCTCAGTGGTGGCAAAGGCTCAGTGGGTCAAATAGCATCCTCCTCTAGTTCACTTGTCAGTACTTTTTCTGGCAGGGGAAGACTTTATGGCATTTGTCTGAGGATGCTGCCAATCTCCTGATAAAATCACAGCAGGATATTTGGAAAACCCAGTATCATTCCATATGGCCTTTAGACTTTTGTGCCCATTTTATGAATCATGTATTGGTGTTTCCACAGGTCAAAGAAGAAACAGGTCAGATAAAGGGTATTGGTGAGGTCTGAGTACATGATAGATTTGCATGTTGTTTTTTTCACCTCTTGGATCTGGGCTTGAAACCAAACTGGCTCTCCAAATAAACATTTCCTTCTATAATCATTTGCATAGCTGCCAATGAATTGGGTTGCTGGCGGCATAAGGCCACAAAATCAAACGAGTTGCACCTTGTCACTAATTTAGCATCTTTACACAGGTTTCCCAAGGATGTCAATATTGTGGGAAATGCTGTGTCAAACTGGTATAGTGGAAAATATTTGGCCAGATTTTCTGAGGAGTGGCAATCATGCACAGATTGCATTCCAATTCCTTCTTATGTTAAGTAAGAACTCCACATTTCTGACAGAGGATTCCAATCAGAGCTCATACAGAAATACTGAGCCATTCTATTAATCTGACAGGTCTCTTATGTGCCAGAAAGACAGGGGAAGGAAAACCATGGCAACCAGTTGCTGTGTGATTTAAAAGTGCAGCATCACAACCGGCCAGTTTGACAGCTCCAGGGAAAAGCTAAGTGTGTTAGGTAAGTGTGATGTTAGGGTCCTGGGAAAGTGGGCTGCCAGGTGTGTAGGTTTTGGGTTCCAGGTAAGTATGGTGCCAGGATACAAAGTCACAAGGGAGCCAAGTAAGTGATGGAGCATTTGTGGTAAGTCAGGATGGGTGGGAGATATTGGGTCTGGCTGAGCAGCATAGCATGGGAAATGGGGTTGGTGATGGGGGTAGGGATTGAATGAATGGTTGTGGGGTCCCATTGGGGAAGGGGAGGGCATGATAGAGCCCGCACTGGGGGAATGTAGGGTTGTCGAGTTTCGAGTCCTGAAGATCAGATGGGGCATATTGGGTCCTGGGTGTATAACAGGGTGTCATGCCTGCGCAGGGTGTTTTGGATCCTTTGGGGGTTTTGGGTCAGGGTCTGGGGTTCATTAAGGGTTTGATGAGGGTGTAATTGGGATGATGTGGTAAGTTGAGGGGTTAGTTAGCTTTTTTCAATAGTGATCAAGTATTGATTTAACAGCAGCCAAACCTTTCAAATTCTTCAATTTAAATGGATGAATCAGAGAGTTCCAGGTGGAGAAGAAATGCCCAGTGGAATCTTTATTTTCACATGCAATTCACTTGAATGACTACTACATACCCCTGTGTAACTCCCACCTACACTGCAGAAACAAATGTCTGGCACTTGAAAAATCCAGGCCAATGTTTGTTTAAAGTTAATAGAAGCACGTTACTGAGAAAGAGTAATAGATTTGTTCCATATCTAATTTCTGCATTGTCAGAGCTGGCACAAGGCAGGAAAGCTGGACAAGTATTTCACTTGCCAGGAAAAGGTTCTGATGGGTAGACATGTGTTGTGTTCACTTTCCCAGCATAAAACAGACACAAAGCACACCGATGTAGAAGCAGAATGGCCTGCATCCTATCTGTGAAAATTTAGTGTGAAAATACAGTGTGAAAACACTGTAAATGATCATTTTATTTTAAATACATACCAGCACGTAAGTCTAATTAGATTCATGTGTAGATTTGTCCCATGCAATAGGAGTACAGTGAAATTGCTTCATATTCTATTATAGAATATTACTATACAATACCTTCCTCCTTTCCTCTGCTGCTATCATTTTATTTTCAATCTCCTCTATTGTCACACTCTTTTGTACAGTTGTTTCATTCTTTAGCTTATCAAGTCTTGATGGAGGTTTCTTTAAAATTCCTTCAGTTGACTTCACGTCAAACTAGCATGGTAGTAAACGAAAGGAAATGATATTGAAAATAAATTTCAAAGATCTGTTAAAGCATTCAAGAGAAATCAACATGCTAACGAGCTAAAGAGTTCAAAACTGCAACAGTAAAATCATGGGACTGTACCTAATTTAAACAGTTTGTGTGTATTTTGCTAGAATTTTCACAAAAAAAAGTCAACATGAAAATCCTGGCCTACAGAAATACTTCCTTTGTCAGTTCTGCTTTGATTGAGGACTTGTGGGGCCTCTTGTGGTGCTACCTGTGGGACAAGAAGATCCAGGTTCAAATCCCACCTACCCTGGAAGTTGTGTCACAACAACTCTGAACAGGTCAACTTAAAATAATTTTATGGAATTCAATCCAGCTAAGTGTGAGGTGATGCACTTGGGCAGGACAAACAAGGCAAGTGAATACATGATAAATGGTAGGTCCCTGGGAAACATTGAGGATCAGAGGGTCCTTGGTTTGCATGTCCACTAGATCCTTAAAGTTGCTCAGGACAGGTGGATAAAGTAGTTAAGAATGCATATGGTACATAGTATATTAGTCAAGGCATAGAGTTTAGGAGCAGAGATGTTATATTGGAAGTGTATAAAACATTGATTGAGCCACAGTTCTCAATTGTGTGCACACGGTGGACAAAGCAGGCAAACAGAAAAATATACAGTCATAGCAACCAGAGAGAATAAAAAGGCAGAAGTAACAGATTCTGATGGGAAAATGATTTGAAAGATACAGAAGGATGGGTGGATCCCAAGGGGAACTTCTGTGGAACAAAAGAAATGGTGGGATGATCAAAAAACAGATATAATGGTAAAAGGTCAGATAATCAAATTATCTCTGTACTTTAACCTATCTAGAAGGGTCAACGTCAAGATACAGAGGCTTCAGAATGCTATGGGAACACTGATGATGGGAAGGTCCCGGAATTGGGAATGTTAGATCAGAAAGTGAATTAGTATATGGGAACACCCCCTCCGTACACAGGGGTTTGTCTATCAGAGCCAATTAAGAACCAACCCCATTGACATCAATGGTAATTAAGGCTAAGGAGTCCAAGTGGAGGCAAAAGAGAGAAGGGGAGGGACAGGAGGAGTCTGTAACTAATATGTAGAAAATCAACTACGTACCTTTCACTCCAGCAAAAAGCTGTTGTTATTGAAAGACCTGCTTAGATGGAAACCCCAACATGACAGCCCATAGTTTTTGACTAAACTACAGGAGATGAAGAAGTTCCACTCCATGTATGCCAAAGACTACCATGTTTTGGTCAAGGTTAAATGTCTGAGGGATGTTTGGGAGCACCTGGCTAGATGGTATCAGAATGAACATTGTGTAGTCACTGAAACAACAGCCTCTGGGACAGACCTGAGGGATGCTAATGAGGAATCTGAGGAGACAATAAAGTGAGCCCTAGAGAAAGGTGAATTTATTTGGGGATGCACTGCTGCTGGTCATAAAAGAAAGGATTACTAACAGTTGATTAATTCAGAAGGGAAGTGGGAAGCCTATGTCCAACTCTCAGGAAATGAACACCCTTATTAAATGATCATACATTTCTCAAGTTGATGAAGCAAGGGCTTGAGCGAGACATCAGAAGGTTTTGAGAAAGAGCTTTTCAGTAGACGGAAGTTATAGAGACATCATGCAGCGGTCAACAGGCTTAGATGAACAAACTGGGAGCAAAATTCGATATAAGCACTGAGAAAGGATGTTACTTGTGCGGTAAACATGGACACTTTGTGTGAGATTGTCAGACCCTGAGGAGAGGACAGACTGGTAACCATTGTCTGAATTGTAGGAAACTTGGTCACGGACATGATGACTGTTGATCACCAGAGGTGGAATGGAGGAACAGGAGCAGTGATCTAAACAGGCACACATTAGTGACTAGAACAGAGGCTCTGACATTGGATGGGGCCTGACAACTGGTCAGGGTCTTATTAGGAAACGGACAGGTAATACCAGCTCTCGGATCATCTTAGGACTGGAGAGCTCCATATGTTTATTGTTGTGCAGGGATGGCAGTGTAGGATGTTAATAGACACTGGGCCTGTCTCAATTGCACACATGCACTTGCCAACTACATTGATACTATAACAGTGTCTGGGGCTGTTGGAGAGCACCTCTCAGAATAAAGCACTGAGAGACGATTCCACTAGGAGTGGGAGGGTTAGTGATCTCTATCCTGATGTGGACGTGTAAAATGACCAAAGAAAGTATTCTCAGAATAGACCATTTGAAAAAACTAAGAGACTTAATTAAGGCCACCAAACAGTAAAATAATAATGCCTTTTTAAAAGAAACAAGATCCCTGTGATTGCAAGTAAAATGGCTGTCTTGACTTATACCACACTGACATGACCTACACCACACTGACATGTGGGAACAATATAGGGACTGAAACTTTGTGTGTCAACAAATCACAGGGGTCTGGGCACAGTAAAAGCAAGACTGTGGGAGTGTCAATATGACACTGATCCACATACCAGGGCCAGAGCATTACCCAAGGAAACATAACCCTGAAGAGCTTACAACAAATAGACGATTAATGTAAAAGGCAACAGCTCACAGCCTGGAACTAGGGATACCTTAATCTGATTATGAATCACTTATTGTCCAAGACTTGGAATGATTTCCTTCATATTGCACAAGTTGAAGGAGAAGGCTTGGGTAATGAGGTTGTTGTATTACGTTTAAAATTTACAAGCCATTCTACAATAGCTGTTGATCCTCCTCAGAAAAACTGACAATTATGGCATTGACATGTGACTGTGGTGAAAATATTTTGACAGCAGTACCAAGGATGGGCTACACGCCAAAAGTCAACAACACCAGGAATGATAATGGGAAAGTGGTGGATATGCCCAGAGAACAATGAACTTGTGGCAACAGTAACAATATGGGGCAAGGTGGCTCAGTGGTTAGCGCTGCTGCCCCACAGCACTAGGGATCCAGGTTCAATTCCACCCTCAGGCAACTATCTGTATTGAGTTCGCACATTCTCCCTGTGTCCATATGGATTTCCTCTGGGTGATCTGGTTTCCTTGCAAAGTCCAAAGACATGTGGGTTAGGTGGATTGGCCATGGGAAATACAGGGTCGTAGGGTAAGGGATGGTTCTGCATGGGAGGCTCTTTGAAGGGTCAGTGTGGACTTGATGGGCTGAATGGCCTGCTCCCACACTGTAGAGATTCTATGAATACATTATACCAACAGTACAGCAGGGGTAGCAAACTGCAGGCGTGATTAAACAACTCTCCATATTGGCTTTAAGTCCCAGTCCAAAAATGGACTAGTGCTGATAAAAGATGATACATGTTATCAGATAATGTAGACCATGAGCTGGTATCCATTGTCCTAACAATCTGCAATATTGGTTTGCCTGAATGGTATTCAGGTCACACTTGAGTGCTATATACAGCTTTGGTCAAACAAATGATAACACGAGCAGCTTGGGTTAATGGTGGAGGGCAGCCATTTTTGGTACTCCCAGTTTGGGGTGTGCTAGTAGGTTGACTATTTAGTCAGTTAATAAATTAACAAAGATGCAGGAAAACATTTCAAAAGATGCAGTCAGAAATGATATCTGCAGGATCTATGGATCATGGATACTTGATCAGCCAAGTGAAAACCTGAGACAAATTCATGAGGGTGAGGTATCCCTCTGGATAACTAATGCACATTTATTTAACCTGTCATGCCACGGGGATTATGGCCTGACCGGTTGCCAGCTCAGTGGCTTAAGAAGTGTGTTTAAAACAGATGCAGAATGTGTTAAAAATGATAATATATTGATAATTCTAGCAATCCTAGTTGTACCAGAGTAAATATCATTTATGACACTATATAGGATAGAGAACATTGAGGTGATATGGGTGTATTATTATGTGAGGCATCATAATAAACCACCATATGCAGTAGAGATAGGGGGAAATACAATAAGTACTAGTTTTGATAGGTATAGTGTAGAAGCCTCCTCAGTACTTTGTCCACATCCAAAATATGATACAGAAGAAACATGGTTCAGCTTTAATGCAATGGTCGACAGTACAATGGAAGCTATATGAGCTACAATGGAACCAACTTATGTTGCAAAGTTGCATATCTAGGTACAAGGAGATATTGTATCACTACATCATAAAAGGAGCACCAACATGGAAACAATTGATCTTATTCTATAAGCAATAATGTGGTGCTTTTATACCCACAGGTACTGGCTAGGATGGGAAAGATAGAACTGGTGGAAATCTACAAAAGACAAACAGTTAACGTGCAGGTGAAGAAGGATATTAGCGAAAACCTAACAATATTTGAGCCAGTTCCCCTAAACAGTCCCACTGCTGCCTGAATTCCTTACAAGTACCTGAGATGAGACATAGTGGCTGTATAGAATCTATCACACACTGCAGCAGCAAATAAGGATATTACCTGATAATTTCAGACAAATAGATACCACCACTAGGTGGCAGGAACTGTGGCATTGGAGATCAAATATGCAGATACACCCCATGGATTAGGATCATCTCCCAAGTTTCAGTTATCACCCCACTCGCACTGGCTGTATACCTAATCTACTTGGTTTACAGCACCAGAGGAACACACAAGAAATGGAAATGAGTATGGGAATTGGAGATTCCAGGGTCAGATAGCATGAATTGGGGGTATATAATGCTAGACCAAACCATACAGATGGCATAACCAAGTACCTCTACAAACCTAAGGTCAATATCTAGCCATTACCACCAAGTTGGCTACCTTGGGTCAGGCTGAGGGCCAAAAGTAGGGGAGATGAAGGGGTTAGGTTATTTGAGGATTAAAGTTGTAGCCATAGAATCAATAAAAAGGTCAAGTTAGTTAAGAATTAAACTTCAGCCATGTAGTAGTAATAATCAAAGCTAACAAAGCATGTGGGAGCTGCAGGTGTGCAGAAACATAAGTCACAAACAAAGCGTTCAGATTGTCAAGGATAATGGCATAGAAGCCATGCTCTCAGAAGCTTTGGGTGAAAGAGACAAAGCTTTTGAAAGACTGTAGGAAACAAAGTTAATATGGGACACGAGGATGTTGATGTGTGAGAATTGCTTATGCATACTGTAATCTGTATAAAGCTTAAAGGTGTTCTGTAACCCACCATAGTGAGTCTTAGCCTTCAGTGTTAAGGTTTCTTCTTCATATGTGCATATGAAATAAATTATCAAAATCTGTTCTCTTGAAATCTTCTATCAATTTGTCGAGTACAACTAAAACAGATGGCTTTCTCCATGAAGAGATGAGAAGTTTAAGTGAGAACAAAAAAAATTAATTGATAACTTTGAGTTAACCCAAGTGGGAAAACCCAAGTGGTACATGAACTGGTACATGAATGCTTTCTGATGCAGTTTGCCAAAGAAGCCACGAGAGATCATGTTAGGGACTAGAAGTTGGAACATCCCTCAAGAAAAGTGACCATAAAATTGTTAAGTTTAATGTGAACAAGGAGTCAGAAATCACTAAGACCAGGAATTGGATACTGAAAGATAAAAATGATAAATTCAAAGATATGAGAGAATAATAAAAGCTAAAGACTGGGATAACTGAGAAATTCGTAGAATACTTGGCACTCCTTCAAAGAAATAATGCTGGTGGTGCTTCTGAGGGCATTGACTATGGTTTGTAGTCACAAAATTGAGTAAGTTATGATCACAAGTTTTGAATAATTATACTCATGCAAGATAACTTATTTCCAGGTGTCACTCTGTTGCTCATATTGTGTTAAATCACAATTAACATTGTTTCAACAGTAATGTAAAACTTACATTTGAGTTCCATGATCCTAATGTCAGAAGATAGAAGTTAACACATACCATAGGACTGTGAACCTCTTGCCACTCTTCATTGTGGGCCTGGTTTAAGATCCCCTGAACTAAAAGTTCTTGTAGAATGTCAGCAGATCTTGGTCTCTCCCTGATTTCTTGTATTGGTCCATTCTTTTTCAGCAAGCTACTTGCAGTAAGTGCTAAATCTGTAGGTTGAAATAAAATACTTGAATTAGGAACAATTAGGGGTCAACTTATTGAAGAACACCAAATAACAGTGTTTCACTCCTCGGACTTTCTCTTTGAACAAGTCAGCATATTTTTGGAATGGGAACTTATGTCTAAATTCACTAAAGACACAACTCAAGTTGTGCAAAATTGTCAGGGAGGGTCTCTGACCGACTGGCTATTTAATGTTACCAAAGATTAAAAGCGTGTTATGTTCATAGGTTCATTGAAAGCTGCCTGTGACCATCTGACACTGTAGCATTTTGAGTGCTTTGTCAATTCCAATGCAACAATTGTATTTAATAAGTTTGTCACAGATATTCACTTTTAGCTTGGACAGATCATTAGCTATTTAATCATGGCATCATTTTTCTTTGGCAAATGAAGTGGCAGGGAAATCTACTTGAGATTGTTTGAGAGTGTTTACTAAAATATTAATCTTTTGCACAAGAACATGTAT
Organism: Ginglymostoma cirratum; assembly: GCA_024137785.1. NCBI lineage: Eukaryota > Metazoa > Chordata > Chondrichthyes > Orectolobiformes > Ginglymostomatidae > Ginglymostoma > Ginglymostoma cirratum. Next base: position 3,008,372 of record JAHRHZ010000029.1, on the reverse strand, counting down.
TCAATACAGTATGGACTGAAAGAATTAACACTTATCTTTCTTCATCTGTAAATGTCTCAGAGGGAAAGCTCTTGGTTAATGCCAGCTCAGGCCCAAAGTACAAAGATGGGTAAAATCTGGTGTTAATTAAGCAATCCATTCAGGAAAATGAACGCTATAGACTACTGGAATTGTTACAAGCATACAGCGAAGTATGGATTGTCTTTCTCGGTTAAGGGGTGATGTTAAAGTGGGAAGTGGTAATTGGCAGGAATGAGGCAGTAGTCAGGACTATTTATTCTACATATTGGAAATATTTATGAAGATGTTAGGTACAACACTTCTTTCACTATCACAACTCTGATGGGAACCAAATCTTTTTGGAAGCATTAATCGCTCATGGAATAAATAGAATACATATAAAAATACAAAGCATAGGGCAGGGAAAGGCCACTCAGTCCATCAAATCTGTTCCTTCCAAAGACAATCTGCCCTGTCACAGACACCACCATAATTAATTAATCTCTTGCCAGAATAATTCACATGAACATCCTGAAAGAAACCAAGCAAAAATTTCACAATGCAATAATCTTTTCATTGGCTGTAGCAGCAAAAGACTCTCTGGAGTATATTCTCAACCTGCTCCCTAGCGTTGTAGATGATCCGTGATTTGTCATGTACTCTTAACAAATGTACGTCAACTTATTTGTCAAACTGTTTTTATCCAAGACAACTTGTGTAATATTCAAGCTACCAAACAAATAACACTCGCTTCTCATACAATATAAATGCTGTTTCCACTTACATTGGCATTTCTTGTGAATATCCCAATGAATATAACATGAAAATCTTTGTCAAACAGCTACTTTTTTTTCAGCAATACCATTGTGATAATACAATATGCAGCTTTAGCTGAAAACGGAAGATGTCAAACCAAAAAGCACCAATTATCTTGTAGTTTAAGAATGAACAATATATGAGTAAATGAATACTATCTTAGGGATTAGATTACAAAGGAAAGAAAGTTATGCTTTAATTGTACAAAGACTTGATAACATCCTCTTTGAAATATTAGTCTCAGTCCTAGGCATCACTCCTCAGGAAGGATGGATGGGCCATGGAGGAGGGGCAGTACAGATTCATAAGATAGCCAAAATTCATTATTGTTACAATTCCTTTTTATTGTTTTTTTTTTGTTAGTTTAAGGAATGTAGGCATCGCTAGCTGGGCAAGAATTTATTGTACATCCCGAGTTGCCTTTGAGAAAGTGATGGTGAGCTGCCTTCTTGAACTGCTGCACTCCATTTGGTGTAGATAGACCCACAATACCATTAGGTAGAGAGTTCTAGGATTTTTCTCCAGTGACACTGAAGAATCGGGAATATATTTCCGAGCCAGGGTGGTGACTGGCTTGGAGGTAAACTTGAAAGTGGTGGTGTTTCCATATATCTGCTGTCCTTATCCTTCTAGATGGTAGTTGCCATGGCTTTGGAAAGCGTTAAGGAACTTTAGAGAAATTTCTGCAGTGCATCATGTAGTTAGTACACATTGCTGCAACTGAGCTTTGGTAGTGCTGGGTGTGAATGTTTTTGGATGTGCTACCAATCAAGTAGGCTACTTTGTCCCACATGGTAACAAACTTCTACAGTCCTGTTGCAGTTACACACATCAGGTGAGTATGGAGAATTCCATTACTCTCCTGATCTGTGCCTTTTACATGGGGGACGGGTTTAGTGTAGTCAGGGGTTGAGTTATTCAAGGCAGCATTCCTAGCCTCTGACCTGCTCTTGTAGCCACAATATTTATAGGGTAGTCCAACTCAGTTTCTGGTCAAAGGTAACTTTCAGGATGTGAAGGTGGGGAATTCACCTATGGCAATGCAATTGAATGTCAAGGGGCTATGGTTATATTCTCTTCTGATGGAGATAATCATTCTGTGGCACTTGTGTGGCACAAGTGTTACTTGTCACTTATCAGCCTAAACCTGGATATTGTCCAGGTCTTGTTGCAAATGGATATGGACTGCTTCAGTATCTGAGATGTCGCAAATGGTGCTGACCAATACATCATTGGTGACAGTTTCCCACTTGAAATGAGTGACCTCCAAACTACAACTATCCTCCTTTGTGTCTCTAACCAGCAAAGAGTTTTCCCCTGATTCCCATTGACTGTTGTTTCGCTAAGAATTCTTGATGCCACATTTGGTCAAATATGACCTTGATATCAACAGCAATCACTATCACCTCACCTCTGGAATTCAGCTCTTTTGTCCATGTTTGAATCAAGGTTATAAAGAGGTCTGGAGCTGAGTGGCCTTGATGACTTACATTGTGCTCCTAGTGCAAATGATGCACATCGATCTATAACTACAACAAAAAAAGGTCCCTTTTTAGCAGTCTGAATAACCAATAATCAATCTGTCCAATTAATGAAGTCACTTTCTAAAAACTTCCGTGTGAATCGCAGTCATGTACCTTTTCTGCTCATCCCTTTGATTGGCACAACTCAGTAACAAAGATGGCTTCTATTTATTCGCCAATAAAAGATTATTCTCTTCCGCCCTCTGCTGTGCTTATTTTTCAGTTGTACATCTCCTATGGTCCTGCCACCAACTCAAACTCCTATTAAAAAGATTCTATCTTCAGGGTCCTCATTAAATCCTTGTCTAGTTTTCCCCTGCTGCTTTGTATCCTGCTTGCATTGACTTTTGCAATCTAACTCATCTATGCTATGAAAATCATGGATCCATCTTCCTGATTGCTCAGATTCCTTCTTGATCCAACTACAGGAACCATCCTAGGCAAAGTGCCCAGCATTATAGTCAGGGCCACAAAAAAAGGTCTTATTTCAGTGCATTAGCATAATTAAGGATTCTAAATGAGTGCAGCTCTTGTTTAGCCCTACAATACACCTCCTATTATGGCTTCGTATTCCTGAATTTCTATTACTTAACTATTAGTAACTATGCCACCGGTCAGTCACCTGACTGGACCCTAAACTCTGTGATCTCCTCCCTTTTCCTCTTTCTCATCCTTTAAAATACTCCTAAACACCTATTACTTTGACTAAGATTTTGATCATCAGCCCTAATATCTCCTTATGTGGTGAGTATCAACAGTTGTTGGACAATACTTTTGTAAAGTACCTTGGGAAGTTTTACTACATCAAAGGTTTTTTTTGAGATTAAGATTTTCAGTGGTTTCAGGCCACTGTCCCCAGTGCCATATTGGAGTTCAACAGCAAATCTCCTGTGTGTGTAATTATTTATGGAGGTGATGCTGCTGAATTCAGAACAGATGACTTACATTATGTGAGGATATGTACATTAGGGTCATATCGGAACTAGTGAAACTTAGGAAATACTTGTATACTTGAAGCATTATGTAATTGAAAAATACAATTAAATACCCTACAATGAAACTCATGCAGCAATTTAAGAAGGAAGCTCGGCACCACCTTCTCAAGGGCAACTAGGGATGGGCAATAAACGCTGTGCCAACCAATGATGTCCATATTCTACGACTGAATAATGTTACATATGTATATTTGTGATTGATGGCAAGGCCAGGCTGACCTGGATGTCCTGTCTATCTAAATTAGGAATGAACAAATAGATTGCAGTGCTCCATGTACAACACTTTTGATTTACTGTGCTAATATGGTCACTCCATACCATCATTAAATCCATTTTGTAGTAATGTCCCATTTGCTTTTCTTAAAGGTGGCAAGGACTGTTGCACTGCACCTGGCAATGTTATTAAATCTTCTTCTGATACTTTGGATCCGGGTGAATCGTCAATGATGTTTAATTTGCTGCTTTTCCTATTGTTCTTAATCTAAAAAGGGCAATAAAAGATTTAGTTTCAATGAATCTGTTTGTTGCTGAAGTGATCTATATTGAGCCGTGATGTTATTTACCTCTGTTTTGCTTTGTCAACTTCTGGGTGTACTTATTTAGACTATTTTAGTTTTGTAATTGGCTGCATATATGCATATAAATAAAATGCTGCCATATGAACAATCAAAAAACTGAAAATAAACCAATAGACACAATTATACTCATTGGGAAAGAGAGCGAGACTTGAACTTTGAGTGCATTTCAATCAAGGAATGGGGTGAATGTTTCCATGAAATGATAGGACCATAGAAGGGCTACAGCATAGAAAGAGGTCATTCAGCCCATTATGTCTTGTTTGGCTAAATAAACTTGCCACATATTCTCATCCCATTTACCTGCACATAATCTGTAGTATTGCAGGTTACAGAACCATGTTTGGGTCAACAGCTGTCTCAAGATGTGCCGGAGGGAGGAACAATTGAGTCCAGTGACATGGGACACCTGGATATCCTGGAACTTGTTTGATTCATTTTGGAGTTATTTCCATAGTCCCTTTCCTGCTGTTGCTCTCTTTTGAAATCTTGGTTCTTTTCCTCTAAAGCTACCAGTATAAATCGTGATTTGGAAACTGGTAAACAGTGTTACAACCATCGTTTGGACCAGGTCAGGGGGAGCCAGTCTCAGCCTTAGAGAACAATACAGCAATAGGGGAGGCGATGGCCTAGTGGTATTATCACTGTACTGTTAATCCAGAGACCCAGATAATGTTCTAGGAACCTGGGATCAAATCCTACCATGGTAGAATTTGAATTCAATAAATATCTGGAATTAAGAATCTAATGATAACCATGAATCCATTGTCAATTGTGGGAAGAACCCATCTGGTTCACTAATGCCCTTTTGGAAAGGAAATTGCCATCCTTACCTGGTCTGGCCTACATGTGACTCATGTCATGTGCAAATACAGGTACCTTTTAAATAAGTTGAGGGTTTCCACCATGACCACCAAACAAATTCTAGACACTCACCACCCTCTGCGTGAAAAATGTTTTCCTTGAAAAAAAGAAAACCTCTAACCTTTCTTCCAATCACAAATCTGTGTGCCTGGTAATTGACCTCTCCACTAGGGAAGATGGCTTTTCCCTGTCCACTCTATCCAAGACACTCATTATTTTGAACACCTTGATTGCATCACCCCTCAGCTTCCTCATTTCAAGGGAAAGGAACTTAGCCTATTCCATCTGTCCTCATATCTGCAATTTCCAAGCCCTAGCTATATTCTTGTAAATCTTCTCTGTACTGTCTCAAGACTAGTTATGTCCTTCCTGTAATGTGGTGGCCAGAAATGTACACAAATCTCTAGTTATGGTTTAACCAGCGTCTTATATAATTCCAGCATACTGCCTTGGCCTCATATTCAGTACATCACTTAGTGAAGGAAAACATCCCATATGTCTTCTTTATCACCCTATCTACCAGTCCTGTCACCTTCAGGGATCTGTGGACATGCACTCCAAGGTCCATGACCTCCTCAATCTCTCTCAATAATTCTCCCATTTTCTGATATGATCAATTTGAAGCTGGAGCTACTTTAAATTCTAATAGCAATTTGCACTCCACCAGCCATGAGCCACTATAAACAATCAGAAAGAAGCAGGTATCTGAGGAGCTCAGATAAATTGTGGGGAGTGGAGAGGTGGGGAAGCTGAAACTTTAGACAGTAAATGTCCAGGATTTCCTTGTGGGTTCCGAAGCACCAAGAAGACTTCTAACCACAGCTCAAATTTCCTGGAACAGGACAGCTGCATGGGGTTTGAAATATCAATGCTAAAGGCATCATGAGATCCTAAGTTGTATGAGTTAATGAGTCTTCCATTTGACTCAAATAGGTGTAAAAGCTGCCTGAAAATAAGGGCCACCTAAAGATGGTTGTAGGGGAATGGGCCGTAAAAGTTTGGAGACAATTTCAACTCCTTTATTCATTCATGGTATGATGGCATTGCTGGCCAGGCAGCATTTATTGCCCATCCCTAATTGTCCAGAGGACAGTTGAGAGTCAACCACATTGCTGTGGGTCTGGAGTCACATGTAGGCCAGACCAGGTAAGGATGGCAATTTCCTTTCCAAAAGGGCATTAGTGAACCAGATGGGTTCTTCCCACAATTGACAATGGATTCATGGTTATCATTAGATTCTTAATTCCAGATATTTATTGAATTCAAATTCTACCATGGTAGGATTTGATCCCAGGTTCCTAGAACATTATCTGGGTCTCTGGATTAACAGTACAGTGATAATACCACTAGGCCATCGCCTCCCCTATTGCTGTATTGTTCTCTAAGGCTGAGACTGGCTCCCCCTGACCTGGTCCAAACGATGGTTGTAACACTGTTTACCAGTTTCCAAATCACGATTTATACTGGTAGCTTTAGAGGAAAAGAACCAAGATTTCAAAAGAGAGCAACAGCAGGAAAGGGACTATGGAAATAACTCCAAAATGAATCAAACAAGTTCCAGGATATCCAGGTGTCCCATGTCACTGGACTCAATTGTTCCTCCCTCCGGCACATTTTGAGACAGCTGTTGACCCAAACATGGTAATAGAAAGAAAAAAATGTAATTACTTTAAAAAGTTTGAAGAAATTGAGGAAATCTGTAATTTTTTAAAAAATGTTTGAAAATAATCACTTTTAAAAGTTCTGTCCTTTGTAAAGGGGCCAATTATATTTTTTGATTTTATAAGAAATACTGAAAACAGTACAAACAGCAAGGAAATTCAATAATGGCAGCTGCATGGCAGGAGGACACTAAGAAGAATGGGAGAGCTTAAGGTGGGTGGAAAGATAAAGACCGGCTGAAAGAAAGAGAGGCAGAGAGAGAAAAGGCAGGTCTGGCAGTTCCACTGTACCATGAAAAAAGGAGGTGTGAAGGTTTTGGAGAGAAGTGCGCCATACAGGGAAGGTTACATCTATGGAATCCTGCTTATGAGGAAGCTGATGCTTGAAGGGAATCAGTTAAATCCTTGAAGAAAAGGAATTCCACTTATAAGAACTATGTGACTGAAACTGGGGCCATACAGGCAGGCTGGACTGCATTCTAATTCTAATTCATATCAGTCAATGATCAAGAAAGCACAACAACATCTCTACTTCCTCAGGAGGCTAAGGAAATTCGGCATGTCCACGAGGACTCTGATCAAGTTTTATAGATGTACCATAGAAAGCATTCTATCTGGATGCATCACAGCACAGTTTCTTGGCAACTGTTCTTCCCAAGACTGCAGGAAACCACAAAGTCGTGAACACAGTCCAGTCCTCACACAAACCAGCCTTCCATCCATTGACTCCATCTATACCTCTCACTGCCTTAGGAAAGCAACAACCATAATCAAAGACCCCTCCCAACCTGGTTATACTCTCCTCCACCCTCTTCGGTTAAGCAGAAGATATGTGTATTCAAAGTTTTATATATGAATAGATTCAAGAACAGTTTTATCCCCACTGTTATTAGACTTCGGAATGGACCTCTTAAATTTTAAATTTGGTATTGATCTTGCTCTTTGTGCACTTTCTCTGCAGTTGTAGCATTGCATTCTTCACTTTGTTCTATCACCCTATGCATTTTGCATGGTACAATCTGCCTGTACTGCAGGCAAAATGAAACGTTTCGCTGTACCTAGGTACATGTGATAATAATAAATAAAACTAAATCACATTTATTAGATAGTCTCTGTTGTATCTGCTAGTCTTTGTGTACTTTATAGTTCATAATAATATACTTTATGATTTGCTTTTTAATTTATGTTTGCTCTGGCTCATGTTAAAATAAAAGTGACAAAAAGTAGAAGCTTGACTGCTAATTTCTCCATTCTACAGTTTGGTAAATTTGGTTATTTTAGTTTTCGGGTCCCTGCAAGGATCAGAATAATATGTGAGTACAGTATTATTATCCTCCAAATCCAGCAACTCATCAAAATAAGGAATTGGTCCTTCCGTCTCCTTTGGCCTTTACCACTGACAAAGACAAGACAAGACCAGCAGTATTGTGAAAACACCATTACTCCTCCCCAAGTTCCTCATCAACTAATGCACCATTCTGTTATTTGACACACATCACTGTTCTTTTATTATAATTCGGTCACTGCCCTGAAATTCTCTACCTGGTAACTTACAAATATTAACCACCGTGTGTAGTTCAAGGAGAAGGTTTACCACCACTGCCTTCTCAAGTTTTACTACAGTTTGGAAAATCCCATCGCCTTACCACACAACAAATACCTGCTCTTCCTATATTGTTGCCACTAATTTACCATTTCCTTAGGAGAAAAAAATAAATAACTTGGATTTATCACATCCTCAGAAGGACAGGCCAAAGTGCTTTACAATTAATAATTTTCTTTTGAATTGCCAGCAGATTTTGGTGAGAAGGTACAACAACTATGCCACACAACTTAAAGGAAGATCGCAGAGACAGAAGTGAAGTGATTGAAGTGTTCCTGATTGAGAGAGGAATTTTGGCTTGGACACTTGGAGAGTTTTCAATAATGCCATTGGATTTTTAAGCTTCAAATCATAGGGCAAGGTTTTGGATTTTAGGGCGTGACCCAATGTTTTCAAGTTTGCTGATGATACAATACTGGGCAGGTCGGTGATTTGAAAGAAGGAGGCTTCAAGGTAACTAAGCCACGTTGAGTGAGTGGGCAAACAGATGCAGTTGCAGTACAACTTGGCTAGACGCAAAGTTATACACTTTGGTGTGAAAAACAGAAAAGCAGAGTATTATTTGATTGGTGATATATTGGGAAGTGTGGATGTATAAAGAGATCTGCGTGTCCTCATACACCTTTTAATGAAAGTAGACAGGCGGGTGCAGTAAGCAATTAGGAAGGCAAATGGTATGTTCTAAGAGGAGATAATAGGAACTGCAGATGCTGGAGAATCCGAGATAACAAGGTGTAGAGCTGGATGAAACGTCAAGTTTTCCTGCTCCTATGATGCTGCTTGGCCTGCTGTGTTCATCCATATTCTATGAGGATTTGAGTTCAGAATATGTCTTACTGCAGGGCCTTGCTGAAACTATACCTGGGGTATTGCATGGAATTTGGTCTCCCTACCTAAGAAAGGATATACTTACCAAAATGAGTGCAGCACAAGTTCACCATAAGTTCACCATCTTGAGACTGGGGATGACAGGACTGTCTTGTGAGGAGACATTTGTTCGACTGGGCCTTTATTCATGTAGAAGGATGAGTGGGAATCTGATTGAAATGTAAAAAAAATTAACAGGGCTGTACATGTAGGGAGGATATTTTCCCTGGTGAAGGAGTCTTGAACCAGAGGATATAGGGTAGGCCATTTAAGAGTCAGGTGAGGAAACATTTTTTCACCCAAAAGATAGTGAACCTTAGAATTGTCTACCATAGAAAGGTGTGAAAGCTAAGATATATTCAAGAAAGAGTCAATAACATTTTTAGATATTAAAGGTGTCTAGGGGTATGAGAATAAAATGGGAATATGGCATTAAGATAGAGGTTCAGCAATGATCATATGGAATGGTGGAGCAGGCTCTAAGAGTCAAATGGCCTATTCCTGCTCCTGGTTTCTATGTTTCCATGTCCCTGACACTGAGTCAAATGCGTTCACAACCCTGCATAATACAGAAAACAATCACTCAGGAGTGATTTTCCCTAAATTGGCCAATTTGCGGCCAGAGGACAGGCTTGCCATCTAATTAAGAACAGAGTATGGGTTCTTGAGGCTGAAGGGCAAGTAGGAGGCCATGCAGCTTGGAAGGAGCTGCAGCTTGCAGTTCAGGTGACAGAGAGAGAGGCTGCCCCCAGCTTAAGGTTCCCTCTACATCACTTTTCAAATTAAAAACCCAAACAGCAGCTGTGCCACTAATTTTTGCACCCATATTGGCCTTCATCTGAGTGAAAAATCCTGTTCAATGAATAATAGAATGGCACAAATCAGAAGGAAGACATTTGGCCCATTATGTCTCTGTTAGGCTCTTGGCCCAACTTCTGTCCAGGACTATTGAAACAGGCAGGCAGTTCTAAGGACCATTTCCATTCTGCAGTCTATTCCTAGAGTTTCTTACTCCATGGATATCAAAGCAAATATAATGTCAGAGGTGAACAGAATAATTTTTCTTCTGTTAGAGGAATCAATGCCAGATTGGTTAACTGGGGTTCTGGAGTGAAAGAAATACAACTAAAATTGATTCTCCCTCTTGCCTATCCAATTAACCGCCAGCATCATCGTTTGGCAAACTGAAGCCACTAAATAATTCAGATTGCTCAACGAATTAAGTCATAATTTTGCAGCTTGCTGCATCTTCATTCTTCATTAAACCTATTTCTAATTTTAGGTCAATGCTAAAAATGAAACCAAGCCAACTAATGCTCAAAAGGGAAACCACCAAAATTAGAACAAGCCACAAGATATTAAAATTGGCCTGAGGTAAAATTATTTGTATAGAATAGAAAGAACAGAACAGAAAAATACACTAAAGTTTTATAAGTGGCCCCACCAAGGCGCCTACATCATTGACAGATGTCATAAATGATAATGATTAAAAAAATGTAAAATTAAGACAGAGTTCATCACAGTTCAGTTAATGACTCCTGGGCTCAGGGAAATCCAATTTAGGAATAATGGAATACCCTGAATACGCAGCTGGGACAGCACAGCAACGCCAGGTCACTAGATGCCAGGCTGGAAGCCTTCACCAAAGAAGACCGCCTACAGGTGACTGGAATACCTGGATGCAAAAAACAAAGAAGGCCTCCACATGGGGACAAGATCTCCAAGCTGGGACAAGACTGTCACACCAGGAGACCACCATGCCAGGCCGAGACCACCTTTCTCTTCCTTCAGGCTGTCGGGCCTAGCTGCAGACCTGGGGCCTTGGCCTAGCCTGCAGGTCTGGGCTGGAGGAGTCAGTCCAAGACTCGTTCCTCGCTCGCCGGGAGACCCTGAGCTGCGGTGGAGCCATGTCCAGCTCGTCCTGGCATTGCTGCCACTGCTGCCAGAGGCTTAAAAGAAAAAAAGGAAAAAGAAAACAAAGAAAAAGAACAAAAGTAAAAAGAAAGAGAAAGAAAGTCAACTGGAATGGACGAGCTCAGGCTCAGCTCCTCTACTCGACTGCCATCTTGTATCTATGTTTGTGTGTATGAAAGATTATGTATTTGTCGATAGGGAAGTATTATGATGTTGAGGATAGAATTTTGCAACATAAAGATCTCAAACCTGTAGGGCTAGAGAGACTGCTGTAACATATTGTTGGAAGAAATGTCTACCAAACTAAGGCTTAAATAAATTACAAGAGTATACTACCTTTCAGATTGTATAACCGTGTTACTGTGATCACCCAGCTTTCAAGTATAAGTACAAAGAAATTATGATAAATCAAAATCAGGTAAATCAAAGCTCTAGCTGTGTTGATGTTGTCAGCCATTCCTGCCAGCAACATAGGAAGACCAATATAAGGATGCCCATGATATACTGAAGTTCCAGACTCGTAATTCCAGATTAGCACCTTTTTTCTCTTATTCTTGTATGAGATATAGGTATAAAGGCAAAGCTGGCATTTGATGCCCACTTCTAGTTATCCTTAACCTGATTGGCTCTCAAGGCCATTTCAGAGGGCAGTTAATAATCAACCACAGTGCTATGGGTCTGGAGTTACACGCAGGCCAGGCCAGGTCAGATTTCCTTACCTAAAGGATATTAACGACCAAAACAGGATTTCATGACAATTGACAATGGTTGTCAATTAGATTAGCATTAGCTACAACTGAACACTAGTCTGGGGTGATTATCAGTCTGGTGACAGTACCACCACACCACTTCCTCCCATAAAAGATGAACTTGCAAAAGCTTGTCATACACCTATGTCAAATAATCAGAGCAGAATTAGGTCACAATATAGCACAAAATTACAGTCAAGCAACCCGATGACATCAAGATTTCTCTGTGAAATCCTCCAAGTAAGGTTTAACATGTGAGAAAGTTAAAAGTATTGCTAATTACAGACCAGGTGATGTTGATGCAGTAAATGGAAAGTTGCGGTGTGAAGGAAAAGCTGGAAAATGCCAAGGTGTAGGAGATTTCACCATTGAATTTACCAATTACTCTGAAGCATAAGGCAAAAATCTTGGAAGATCCTGACAGGCTTGCATTCTCTCCAACAAGACATAGGATGAAGATAGTTGTCTATCATGATATCAAAGAAGCTTTGGTTCAAGATCGCACAAGTAGAGAACATTCCCGTCATTGGTGAAATCCTGCAAGAAAAGGAGTTGCCCTAGAAAATAGGTGTTATTGCAAGAAATTCACTTGCACAATGGATGGCTGTCCCAATTCAAGACAACACACGGTACTGTCTTCTGCAAGTAAACTGTGCGGGCACAGCACTTACAGTGACAGATGGTTGACAGCAAAATGTTCCTATCCACATCCTGAATGAATATATGCCATGGATGAAACTGGACTGTTTTATCATCTTTTATCAGATCACTCTTCAATGATTATGAATGAAACATACAATGTTGAAAGCGAAGCAATCAATGTGTCACTCCCAGTGGTCCATGCCAACATGGATGGCACCAGAAAGCTTCTGATGCATGTAGTAAGAAAGTCCAAGAAGCCATGCTGCTTTGCCAATGTCAGCACACTACCAAACACCACTGGTCTCAACAGCATCATGATAGTAATCTTACCTTTCAACATCATGGCCAATGGATTGGTTTGGGGGGGGGGGGTGAGATTAGGAACCTAAGAACAATTATCAACAGCAGTTGATCCATCAGATTGTCAAGGCCATCAAGAAGAATCAGGAGTACAATCACCACTCTTCTGGCTGATTTTGTAATCACCTTGAAATTTGCATGCTTTATGTTTGCAGACCCTTCTGTCAGGTTAAACAGTTTGTCTCCATGTACTGTGCTGCAACTCCCTACTCATTTTAAATACCACAATTAAATCTTCCCTTCACCTTCTCTGTTTGCATGAGAACATACCCAGTTTTTCTAGCCTTCTATATAAAAAAGCTATACAAAAGCTTGGTTTGGCCACATCTGGAGTGTTGTGTCTAGTTCTGGTCACCTCATTACAGGAAAGATGTGGAAGCATTAGAAAAGGTGCAGAGGAGATTTACCAGGATGTTGCCTGGAATGGAGGGAAGGTCTTATGAGGAAAGGTTGAGAGAGCTAGGGCTTTTCTCTTTAGAATGACAAAGGATGAGAGCTCCGATGCTGCTTCGCCTGCTGTATTCATCCAGCTCTACACCTTGTTATCTCAGGAATATAATCAGCTGTTTTGTGGAAATCTGGCAGATGGTGACGGATTCTGAGTTCTAACAGACTAAGACTGAACAAGATGTCAAAAATGAAGAGAGCAGAGTAAAATCAACCATCTCAATGATGAAGATGTTTCTGTTCCTACATGGGAGGCCAGCAGAGACAACAACGGAAATTTATGCTGAGATGGACAATACTGAATGCTGCACTACAGAACTGATGAGACAATCAAACATAGAGTCATAGAGTTATACAGCATGGAAACAGACCCTTCAGTCCAACTTGTCATGCCGACCAGATATCCTAAACTGATTCAGTCCATTTGCCAGCGTTTGGCCCATATCACTCTTAGCCCTTCCTATTCATTTATCCATCCAGATGCCTTTTAAATGTTGTAATTGTACCTCCCTCCACCACTTCCTCTGGCAGCTCATTCCATACATGCACCATTCTGTGCATGAAAATGTTGCCCCTTAGGTTCCTTCCAAATTTTTCCCATCTCACCTTAAACCTAAGCCTTCCAGTTTTGGACTCTCCTACCCTGGAAAAAAGACCTTGGTATTCACCCTAGCCATGCCCCTCATGATTTTATAAATCTCTATAAGGCCTCCCCCTAGCCTCCAATGCTCTGGGGGTAAAAAGTCCACTCTATTAAGCCTTTTACTGTAGTTCAAACCCTCCAAACTCAGGAATATCCTTGTGAATCTTTCCTGAACTCTTTCAAGTTTAACAACATCTTTCCTATAGCAGGGAGACCTGAATTGAATGCAATATTCTAAAAGTGGCCTAAACAATGTCCTGTACAGCCACAACATAACATCCCACCTCTTATACTCAATTCACTGATCAATGAAGGCAAGCATTAACAAATGCCTTCATTACCACCCTTTCTACCTGCAACTCCGCTTCCAAGGAATTATGAATCTGCACTCCTAGTTCCCTTTGTTCAGCAACACTCCCCAGGACCTTACCATTAAGTGTATAAGTCCTGCCCTGATTTGCCTTTCCAAAATGCAGCACCTCACAGTTATTTAAATTAGACTCTATCTGCCACTCCCCGGCCCGTTGGCCCATCTGATCAAGTTCCCATTGTACTCTGAGATAACCTTCTTCACTGACGGCTACACCATACCTACAGAGTTCAATACTGTGTTTACACCCAAATCATTTGTATAAATGATGAAAAACGTTGGACCCAGCACTGATCCTTGCAGCACACCACTGCTCACAGTCCAAAAAACAACCCTTCACCACTACCATCTGTCTCCTACCTTCACGTCAATTTTGTATGCAATTGTCTAGCTCCCCATGGATTCTACATGATCTAATCTTGCTAATCAGTCTACCGTGTGGAACCTTGTTGAAGGCTTTGCTGAAGTCCATGTAGACAATGTCTACCGCAGTGTGTTCATCAGTCCTCTTTGTCATTTCTACAAAAAACTCAGTCAGGTTCATGAGACACAATTTCCCACACACAAAGCCATGTTGACTCTCCCTAATCAGTCATGAGAACAAAGAGGATAAATAAGCAATTTGATTGAAGTGTTTGCAATTATAATAGATTGGAATGGAGTACATAAAATACAAACTGCTTCCACTAACTAAAGAACATAGAATGAGGAATCATCACTTAAAATTATTTAAAATCAGAGGTTTATGAAGCTATGCAATGCACTAACAGAGTTAAGGATTGATACATGTACTATGTCAAAATGTTTTAAAATGTTCCATAGATGGTGAAAGAAAAGGTAATTAAAGTGATATGGAAACATTACGTATGTCTAAATCACAGAAATGATTGTAAGCACCTTGTTACACCTGTTAAGGATAAGATGGATCTGTTACAGATTCAAAACTACAACTTCATAAAAATGGAAAAGAAATACATACGATTTTCATTGTAAATAGCAATAGCAAAGTATTGCATTTTGGTATGAGTTACATACTTTCCGTCTATATCTCCTTCAGATCATGCTCTACTGGGGCATTGGTGTCCATTTTGATTAAATATCCATGATTATTCTTGGAAAAGTACTGCAAAGGTTTGCCATTGCCTTCTACAGCTAAAGTGACCAAGAAACTGTCCACTTCTTATTGCATGCCAGCATCCATTTTGGAAGGATTTCCAGGTTTATAATCAAATTCTGGAGTGTAATGATACTGTGCCTTTAAGAGATGTGTTCTGTCCTGTTTCTAGTGCAGAGAGGTGTTGTCACAGTGGTAGCAAAATGTCTCCCTCAGCCAGGCAGTTGGTAAACACCTTTAGTTGGTAAACACTCCCTGGGTGTTTTTTAACACAACAAAAGAATTGTGAGTGGGTGGGGTCAGGGGTCACACAAACCCAAAAAGGCTTTTAGTTTTGCTTTCAGTTAGTTGAACTGGTTTACTCTGCTATTAACTCTGTTTTCTCCTTCACAGATGCTGCCAGACCTGCTGAGCTTTTCCAGCACTTTGTTTTTGTTCCTGGTTTACAGCATCTGTAGTTCTTTTGGTTTTTATTTAGGTTTATTCTGCTGACTGCCGGAGTTAAAAGTTCAAATTCTCCGCTGCTACGGTGAAATCTTAGACAGTGAGACTTCCCCTTAAAAATCAATAACGGCAGATTGGTTTTATTCAGCACTGGAGAAAGATAGCACATGGGAATCCTAACTGTTTTGCTGAACTGCCTTTGCCAGAGGGTGTGTTTATGGGATGCTGCCTATATTGGAGCAGCTGATAATTAGTGGTTAAATAATACATTGTCTTGTTAAGTATTTCAATAGAATAAAGTTATGCCAATTCTTTATTTTGTATTTTAAATGTGTTGTAAGAATAAAGTGTGTTTTGATTCAAGCTTTGTGGTCGACCAATCAAATCATATGTGGAACACAGTGCCTTACACTTGCCTTTTAAAAAAATACAAAAGTTAGGGTCTAGGCTATACTACATAATATACTTCGGGAGGGTCTTGTCTGGTCCATTACAAGTGGGAATCTAGCCTGGAGCTTCAGGGTCAGAGGTAGGGTTGCCACCCACTGTGACACAAGACCTCTGCTGTGAGTTACATTGGCCAGGAAAAAATGCAGTACTCCTTTGATAGCAGGTCATTTCGCTATTGAGATGTAATTGCAAACCTTTAATCTCTTAAAGAAGCTTTTAAAC
This sequence comes from Ginglymostoma cirratum, assembly GCA_024137785.1. Classification (NCBI taxonomy): domain Eukaryota; kingdom Metazoa; phylum Chordata; class Chondrichthyes; order Orectolobiformes; family Ginglymostomatidae; genus Ginglymostoma; species Ginglymostoma cirratum. The sequence continues at coordinate 2,992,113 of JAHRHZ010000029.1, read as the reverse complement.
AGCACTGCAATTTCTCCTGCAAGAGGATTTTCTTGTGATGCTGCACTGTGGAAACAAGTTTATGCTGCAGATTTACAATCAGTACCTAGAAAACTGAAGTACTGTATCTGCCTCTGCACACTTTCTCAATTTGACTATATTGATAACAAGACACATTCAAGAATTGCCAATGTAAGTGCGAGGTTTTGCAGATTTTGAACATTACTCTGGGAACAAAGTAGAGTAGGTCTGCCTATCAAATTTAATATCTGAGAGAAATAGTCCTTCCCACTTTTCTTCACACACAAGAAATCTGGACTGCGTGCCACTGCCATGCCAAGAAACTACAGCTTTCACTTGAGGCTTCACTTTACTTCTGAAGATCAGATGGCAGGACTAAGTACCAGACAGCAAGGTACCGACCTGAGCAGATGTGATAAACAGCCACATCATACTGAAACAGTCAGAACTGAGTTGGATTGGTCATGTAGCCAGAATGCTTGATAGATTCTTACCAAAGTGAATCTTCAACGGAGTGCTTAAGTCAAAGCAAGCTCTATTACAACATTCTGAAAGCTATACTTAGGAGTTTTGATATCGAGCTGAAATCCAGGAACTAATAATTGCGGCTCCTTCAAAAGTTAGTGCATTTCAGATGTAGAGAGAAAACACAAGAGGGAGTCCTAAGCCAGCAACTCATCAAAAACACGATTATCAGCAGCATCTTAAATTCTTAGCATCCACTAAACACCCAGATGATGAACATGGTCATCTTGCCTCAAGGGACAAACAGCACACTGAGGAATGCATTGTCATGCATTAAGTCCCAAAGACTAAGCCATATAGGATCCACGATGAGTTGGTAAGTTGAATACAAAACTGGCATGATCATAGAAGAAAGACGGTACTTGTGGAAGGGTGCTGTTCTAATTGGAGATCCATGAACAGAGATTTTCCATAATGACCTCTGTTGTTTGTAATCTATATAAATGATTTGGATAAAATGTAGGTATCTGATTGGTAAGTTTGGAGATGACATGAAAATTAGTGGAATTTTGATTAATGAGGAAGATTGTCAAAGGACGCAGCAGGTTTTTTTTTACTCATTTGTGGGGTGTGGGCAGCACTGGCTGGCTAGCATTTATTGCACATCCATAGTTACCTTTGAGACGGTGGCGGTTGTATAGATCAATTGAAAAGTTAGGCAGAGAAATGGCAGATGGAATTTAATCTAGACAAGTGTGAAGTGATACAATTTGGGAGGTCAAATGCAACAGGAAACTACACAGTAAATGGCAGATCCCTTGGGAGCATTGATATACAGAGTGATCTTGGGGTGCACATCCATAGCTCCCTGAAAGTGACAACACAAGTGGATAAGTTGGTAAAGAAGGCTTACCTTCATCAGTTGGGCCATTGAATATAAAACTTGACAAATCATGATGTAGCTGTATAAGACTTTGGTTAAACCACATTTGGAATATTGTGTGCAGTTGCCACACTATAGGAAGGATGTGAAAGCTTTGGAGAGGATGCAAAGTCCTTATTGTCTACAGGTTTACCAGGATGTTGCCTGGATTGGAGAGGTTGGACAAACTTGGATTGTTTTCACTAGAGTAACAGAGATTGAGCGGTAACCTGAAAGAAGTATATAAAATTATGAGAGGCACAGATAGGCTGGATAGTCAGAGTCTTTTTCCCATGGTGGAAATGTCAAATATAGGATTAAGGTGAGAGGGGGAAAGTTTAAAGGAGATGTGTGAGGCAAGTTTTTTTATGCAAACAGTGGTAACTGCCCAGAATGCGCTGTCAGGGGAGGCGGTAGAAGCACATGCATAGCAACATTTAAGTAGCATTTTGACAGACACATAAACAGGCGGAGAATAGACAGCTACAGATTATGTGTAGGCGGTTGGGATTAGTTTAGAACGGCATCATGATGGGCCGAACTGCATGTTGCTGTACTGTTTCATGTTCGACTTTCTATGTTCCAGGTAAATAAGCAGTGAGCAGAATAACAGTTTTGCCTGCTCATGATGGAATCGGTGGAATGTTTGAGCAAAATATGCGCTTGTTCATCTTTTTAATTCAACGGGCAAGTTTGCGGTTTGTTTTCATTTGCAATTTGGTTCCTTCTCCTGTCTTTTTTTTTAGGTGTAATTGGGACAGGAGCAGGATAAGATTGGCTCTAATTTGTTTTGCAAACTGTAAGCATGCTGAGGAAAGATGTTGTACTTTTTGTCATCTGGATAGTGAAAGAGGCATGAGCATCATGAAAATGTACTTGCCTACGCCTTTAAGCCTCCAATGTTTTCAAATATGCAACATGTTGACATAAATATGAAAATATGTCACCACATGGCTTGCACACAATTTGCCTCTTGGGTCCTTTTTGTCACCAAAGTACGGTTTGAGATATATGTAGTTTATACATGTACTGTACGTATGTCCTTGCAGTCACACAATCTTCACAAGAAATTATGCATCTAAGTATTAGACATAATATATAAGGCAAGCATATATACACAGTTATACAAACATAATCACGTATATAGACATATTAATAGATACACAGTACATAAGCATTAATATGCTATCTAAAAGAATTCAAAGGAACATACATATTTAGACACATTAATTTATATGCTATACAAATGTGTATACTTTCTTAACGAATGGCTATAGATAAAACAGTAATCTTTTATAAAGACATTACTATGTTAAGGCCAGTTAGTGAAACTACTTGTAATGACTGTATTGTTTTCAAAAGGCATATCCTCGCCTTATTATTGTTGGAGGGAGTGGTTGTGTGGGTTGGGGCGAAACAGAGACAGATAGGGACAACGACTTTTTTTTTGCATGTTCTCGGTAATGCTTTACCCTTACAAATCAATTTATCATTTTGGAGACAACGACACAGTGATGCCCAGTGCCTTGCCCCCCCCCCCCCTTCAGAGACCTGGCCTGGTGACTCCATACCAATGGAGCTACTTGCTCTCTGTCCAAAGCCGAGTTACCTTGCGCTTTCTTTCTAGACTGTCCTCAGTTCCGGTCTCCGGTTGTGTGGAAACCGCTCTAGAAGTGCCGCATCCCATTCCGACTGGCACGCTGCTTCTCAGCTCCCGCTCCACTTTCGTTACATCCCCAGACGCTTTCCGTCCGCCCATCCATTGTCGTTGCCATGGACTCGGGCCGTTGCCATGGCGCGTTACTACAATACCAAACGTCACTACACCGTCAGTAGCTGCGTGCGCACAGTTCTAGGTTAGCCAAGGGCTTTCTTCTGATGGAATTTGGATGGTATTTCTGCCCAGTTCCCCAAAACGTGTGATGAGACAAATTCTAAACCCACATACTTCTGCAGAAGGAAATGTAGGGTCCTACTTACAGTAATAACAACAGTACTCATCCAATTATCTATTAATGTTACAGATAGGTAAAAAGGGCGTTAATTTATATGGAGATAGTAGGAACTGCCCATGCTGGGGAATCTGAGATAACAAGGTGTACAGCTGGATGAACACAGCAGGCCAAGCAGCATCAGAGGAGCAGGAAAGCTGATGTTTCGGGTCTGGGCCCTTCTTCAGAAATGGGGGAGGGGAAGGGGATTCTGAAATAAATAAAGAGAGAGGGGGATGTGGATGGAAGATGGATTAAGGAGCAGATAGGTGGAGAGGAGACAGACAGGTCAAGGAGGTGGGGATGGAGCCAGTAAAGGTAATGTGTAGGTGGGGAGTTAGGATGGGTGTCGGTCAGTCAAGGGAAGACGGACAGGTCAAGGAGGCGGGGATGCGGCTGGTAGGTAGGAGGAGGCGGTGGGGGTTGAGGTGGGAGGAGTGGATAGGTGGGAGAAAGGACGGACAGGTTAGGGAGGCGGGGACGAGCTGGGCTGGTTTTGGGATGTGGTCAGGTCTCGTTCCCCAACCTTGCGCTGCCCATTTCTATCTCCTTCCCAAAATCCACAAACCTGACATCGTTCCTCAACCCCACACCGCCTATTTCTATCTCCTTCCCAAAACCCACAAACCTGACATAAAACCTGTGGACAAGGGAGGCACAGTTATAGTATGGCGCACTGACCTCTACATCACCGAGACCAGGAGCCAGCTCTCTGACACCTCCTCCTACCATCCCCTTGATCATGACCACACCCCCGACCACCAAAACATCGTCTCCCAGATCATCCACAACCTCATCACTTCAGGTGACCTCCCACCCACAGCCTCCAATTTCATCATTCCCCAACCCCACACCGCCTGTTTCTACCTCCTTGCCAGAATTCACAAACCTGACATCGGGGAAACCAAGTGGAGGCTTGGAGACTGCTTTGTGGAACACCTACGCTCGGTTCGTGCGACAAATGACTGCACCTCCCAGTCGCGAACCACTTCAACTCCCCCTCCCACTCCTTGGACGACATGTCCATCCTGGGCTTCCTCCAGTGCCACAACGATGGCACCCGAAGGTTGCAGGAACTGCACCTCATATTTCGCTTGGGAACCCTGCAGCCCACTGGTATCAACGTGGACTTCACAAGCTTCAAAATCTCTCCACCCCGACCGCATCCCAAAACCAGCCCAGCTCGTCCCCATCTCCCTAACCTGTCCGTCCTTTCTCCCACCTATCCGCTCCTCCCACCTCAACCCCCACCACCACCTCCTACCTACCAGCCTCATCCCCGCCTCCTTAATCTGTCCGTCTTCCCTTGACTGACCAACCCCCATTCTTACTCCCCACTTACACTCATCTTTACTGGCTCCGTCCCCACCTCCCTGACCTGTCCGTCTCCTCTCCACCTGTCTGCTCCTTTATCTATCTTCCATCCACCTCCCCCCCCCTCTCTATTTATTTCAGAATCCCCTTCCCCTCCCCCATTTCTGAAGAAGGGTCGAGACACGAAACATCAGCTTTCCTGCTCTTCTGATGCTGCTTGGCCTGGTGTGTTCATTCAGCTCTACACCTTGTTATCTCTCACTTATATGATGTGTTACCCATTCGCTCATCTCTGGAATTGGTTCTGGGACCATTAGTGCCTCAAAAAGAAAAATCTCATTCTTGTTTTCAGATCTCATCAGGGCCTATTTCAATAAATTCCTCCAGCCTCCTGTGCATTTCCCACTTCATTTGTTGGATAACTATCTGTCTCCTTTAAGAAGCTGCATAAAACGCACCTTCTTTTCTATCCCAACATCTTCAACTTTGTTTCAGTTTCATTTTTCGTCTTACATTTTTGTCTCACTCTTGTAGAGTACCTTGGGTGATGCTATATGCATGCGCATTGTTGCCATTATTATTAGTCTAGATTGTCATCCTAAGTCTTAAAATTCTGATCAATCCACACGATTAAAAGTTAACAACCCCCAACTTTGCAAACAGTCTGCCCTGTCTAGTTCAACATACCCAAACTCTCCTGTTCTTTGCCCAAACCCTACACCACACCTGTGCTCTGAACACCACTGACAGTTCCAAGTCCCAGACAAACAGTAGAAGGGTGAGATGAAAGAACAAGTAGGCACCATAATACAAAATTCCTAAAAACTTTTGCATAACAGGCAAAAGAAAAAGTGGAAGACAGAAAGACACAGCATTTGACACAGAAATTGTGAGAAAGACGAAATGAGAAAAACAATTGTAGGAGGAAGCCATTACTTTTGTTGTTTTGTAGCACAAAACTAATTGAAACTATCAAAATTAAAGGGATCTAAATTGTTTTAATCAAAAATTTAGGATAAAATCAGGATAGAAGACAAAACAGAAGTGGAATGCTCTTGTGGTGCTGCATCCTGGACTTCATCTTCTTCATCTCCAGCTTCCACTTCACACTCAGCGACAAGTTGTTGTAGATCAGCTGTAGAGAGGTCTTCACAGTGGGACACAAGCAGCTCTTCAACATCCTCACTCTCCACTTCTTCAAATCCAACTTGCTTTGCAAGATCAACACAATGTTCTTTGATTCTTGGGAGCTCCGCTGACATATCAAAACCTTTAAAATCTTCAAAAAAAAAATCTGGGAGAAGTTTCCACCAAACTGCAAGCAAGCAGTCCTTGCTGACATTGGCCCAAGCCTCCATAATAATGTCAATTGTATTTTTGAGGTTAAAGCTCTTCCAAAATTGAGGAACCCCGTCCTTATCCCCCACAGTGGCTGCAATCAGCCTCTTAAGTGTGTGCTTTAAACAATAAGCTTTAAAAGCTACTATTGCAATCTGGTCTATGGGTTGAAGGAGCAAGGTTGTGTTTGGGGGTGGAAATAGCACTTTGATGTTTTCAGAAAGCTTGGTAGGATGGCTTGGTGCATTATCCAGGATGAGGAGAATCTTGAAATCCAAATTTTTTTTCCTACAATATTTTCTGAAATCTTCTTCCAAAACATCAACAACAAGGTCAGAAAAAATTTGCCCTGTCATCCAACCTCTTTTGCTTGACCTAAAGTAGATGCCTAGACTAGACTGAAGGTAACCTTTCAAGGCTTGTGGGTTGGCAGAGTGGTACACAACCACAGGCTTAAGCTTTAAGTCTCCACTGGCATTGGCACCCAGCAACACAGTCATACGATCCTTTATCACCTAAAAGTGTGAAGCATGTGCTTCATTCATAGAAATGTAGACATTTGATGGCATTTGCTTCCAGTATAAACCTATCTTATTCAAATTAAAAATTTGATCTAAGTTGTGGCCTTCTTCGTCAATTGATTTTCTTACTATGGGAGGAAATGCCATCTCATGCTCCTCGTCTGCACTGGCAGCTTCGCCACATGACTTTACATTATGAAAAGCATACCAGTTTTTAAAACCAGCAAACCAGCCACTGCTAGCACTAAAGGCAGGCATGTGATGTCAATGGGTACTCCTTCGCGCACCGATGGAGTCGTGTTACAGCAAACACAAGTTCATGTTTTAGCAATAGTGTTCCCCTATTCATCAGTTGTGTTATAGCCAATTTGCGTTGCCGGAACACGCTTTATAGCAGAGCCGGCTGTACTTCTATCAGGTCCGCCCCTTCAGCCTCCGATGCTCCAGCGAAAATAGTCATTGTGTGTAGGAAGGGATTCATTAGAAAGTTTTCCTCCAAGGGCCTAACTTGTGCAGATGAAGAACACAACTCAGCTAATATTCATTCAGTCACCAGAAAGACAGCAATTCACTGATACCAGGAAAGAACTGTTCAGCATTTTAAAGAAAGCCTTGTCTGCTCTTTGTAAGAAAACTCCACAGCAATAATATTATTGACCACCAGATGGCGATAGGAAGCTATATGCAGCTGCAAGGTCTTGCCAATGTGTGGCTATAAACATGCCCATCTAAAAGTGGCTCTATAGCAGTTGGCTGACTTCATGGTATATTGTTCAAGAATCTAGAAAATCAGTGTGCTCAGGATCCAAACATGGACCACAATGTTGAAGCCTGGTGGTGCCCTCATCTAAAGTCCGGGCTCAATCACATTCAGTACACCAGTTTCCTGCTTCCCAGCAGCCAGTGTTATTGAGGTGCGACCAGAACAAAAAGCTGGCCTGATTTCCATCTCTGCAAGGGCTATTCGTACTTTAAACCTTGTAAATGAGTTGCTCAATTGCCTCAAGAATCTGAATTTCAGGTTAGAGTATGGTAAGCCAGAGCATAACTGAGGTTGGATTAAACCAGGAGATAATAGGTACTGCAGATGCTTGAGAATCCGAGATAACAAAGTGTGGAGCTGGATGAACACAGCAGGCCAAGCTTTCCTGCTCCTATGATGCTGCTTGGCCTGCTGTGTTCATCCAGCTCCACACCTTGTTATCTTGCACTGAACCTAATTACTTCACAGCCAATGTAATGTTGGAAATATACAGAAAGGTCATTGCATTGTGTGTTGCATTTCACTCTGCAGTACAAATTAAAAGAATGAACAATATAGCACAATCATACCCTCAAAGCACATTACTGATCACTTGGCCAAAATCAAGCTAATCAAGAGGAATTAGCATGGGCTTATAAGGGTAAGTCTTGTCAAGGTCTTGGCTGACTTGTCAAGTCTAGGAAGGGACTTTCAGAAAGTATTTGAAATTGTTCTCCACATGAGTTTAATAAAAATAGGAGTGTAAAGAATTAGAATTACCTTTCAACCTGTTTCTTCAATTGTTGTGTAATTGTCCATTCTTAATTTAGATTGAGAAGCTGATGAGCCCAGATCCAGGAAGACAAATCATGCTTCTCCTATTTCTGGGCCCCATATATAACTCCTCTCCTGCTTTTAACCTTCAACTGCTTCTTTTGACTATCTTTGTGATACATTTTGGGTCCAATAGAATAGTGCAGCACAGAAGGAGGTCACTCAGCCCATCAGTTTACCACCAGATCTCATGAAGAAAAATCCAGCCAGTCCTACCACTGGCACCTCCCCTGACCCTGATCTATTGATTCCCTCATTTTTCCTCCAATTATTTAGCCAATTTCTATATGAACACTAATTTGAATCTGTATCCGCTTCAATATCAGGGGGGATGCACATTCCAAATCCTAACTGCTGTTTTTGTGTAAATATTTTTCCTGTGTCACCTCTAGTACTTCTGCCAAACACATTAAATTAAATTATATCTGGGTCATCTGATTATTGATCTTTCAGCCTTTGGAAACAGGTTTTTTTTATTCTGCTGAAACCCGTCAAAATTTTACACATCTCCATCAAATCTCTACAGGCTTCTTAGCTCTGAGAAGAGCAACTTCAGCTTCTCTGTATTCAAAATCCCTGGAGCTATTGAAGTAAACCTTTCATAGATCATAGAATCCCTACAGTGTGGAAACAGGCCCTTTGGCTCAACAGGTCCACACCAACCCTCAGAGCATTCCATCCAGACCCATCCCCGAACACTACAGGCAACTTAGTATAGCCAATATACCTAGCCCATCAAGTTTGTTCCACCATGCAATATGGCCATGGCCCTTGGACTGTGGGAGGAAACTAGAGAACTCTGAGGAAACCCATGTGGACACAGGGAGAATGTGCAAACTCCACACAGTCGCCCAAAGGTGGAATTGAACCCAGGTTGCTGGCACTATGAGGCAGCACTGCTAGCCACTGAGCCACTGTGCCACTCTCAAAACCCTAAACCCTTTACAACCTTCAGATCAAACAAGCTTATATTTATCCTGAAGGTGAACTTGAAGTTGGTGGTGATCCTAGGCATCAGCTGGCCCCATTTTTCTGTATGGTTGGGGTCACATATTTAAAAGGTGCTGTCAAAGGTGTTTTGGCAAATCGCTAAAATACATCCTGTAGCTGGTACACACACAGTTACAGTGCACAAATGATACATTAAATTATTATGGAAGGTGGTGGAGGAAATTGCAAACGAGCACAGTGCTTTGTCCCAGATAGTGTCAAGCTTCTTTAGTGTTGTTCTTTAATGCATCCATCTAGGCAAGTGGAGAGTGTTCCATAAAATCCTGGCTTGCATCGTGAAAATAATATAAAGACTCTGGGAGTTCAGTTCTAGTTATTATTGACTATAAACTTAACTGGACCAACCATATAAATGTGTGGCCAGAAAGGCATGTCACAGTCTTCAGTGGTGAGCAATCCACTTCCTGACTCCCCAAAACCAGTCCACTGTCAGTAAGGCATAAAGCCTTGGTCAGTCAGAATGAAGGTAGGAAAAAATGTCAGGGGCTGCATCTCCTACACTTGCATACAGATGTGTTACAGGTTAGGGAGAGGGATTTGGGACGGCTGAAGAGTGCCTTTGGAATGTTGAAAGGTTAGGGGAAGGCAGGGAATGATGCGCTTAATGTTGGCATTGCAATGAAAATGGCAGAAATGGCAGAGGAATAGATTGTACATCGTGCATGACCAACCTTTCGGGGGAGAATTCCTCAGCTGAGGTAAATTAGAGATAAATTGGAAGCACTAGTGCAAGAGGTTGATTTGTCTAAACTGATGCAATGGAGATGGAGATATTTTGAAAATTGAATAGTGTCCTTCTGGGAAGAAGATGTGAGCAAGTGTAGTGAGGGCAGCTGCAGAAGTTCATGAGCATATAATGATTGATTGTTGATTATCTCCATTCTGGGGATAGACAGAGATGTTAGGGAAGGGAGTGAAATATCAGATTAGGTGAAGGAGAGAGAAGGGGGGAATTAGAAACAGTTCAAGGCAGGAGCAGGAAGCAGTAATTAGAGAATCAAAAAGTAAAGGAAATGAAGAAGGATCTGAGACAGACTGGAACAAATTGTGCCACATATCCTGCAAAAACATGGCTTTCGAGGAGCCATGCTGGTAGCCAGAGCACCACTTTTTATTTGAAGTTGTGGTTCAATGTGAAAACATGTTCAATAAGGCCAACTTTGCTGATATTAAACAGGAACTTTTAGAAGTTGATTGGGGGAGGCTGTTCACAGATAAAGGGGCATCTGCCTTGTAGGAAACTTTCAAAAATGGGATAACAAGAGTTCAGAGACTGTACATTCCTGTCAGTGTGAAGGGCGAGGCTGAAAGGTGCAGGGAACACCGGATGTCTACAGATATTGAGACTTTGGTCAAGAAAAAGAAGGAGGCATATGTCAGGTATAAACATCTGGAATTGAGTGAATCTCTGGAAGGGTATAGGGGGAGTAGGAGTACATTTGAAAGGGAAATCAGGAGGGCAAAAAGTGGACATGTGATAGCTTTCGCAAATGAGGTTAAGGAGAATCCTAAGAGATTCTACAAGTTCATTAAGGTCAAAACAGTTACCAGGGAGAGAATAGGACCCCTTAAAGATCAATGAGGCTGTCTATATGAGGAGATGGATGAGATACTAAATGAATATTTTGCCTCAGTATTTACTATGGGGAAAGATATGGAAGCTATGGAAATTGGAAAAGTGATGTATTGAAAAACCTCCACATTACAAAAGAGGAGGTGCTAGAGGTTTTAACACTCAAAAAGGTAGATAAATCCTGGGACAAAATCGGTATACATCAGAACATTGTGAAAAGCTAGGGAAAGAGTTGTGGGGTCCCTTGCAGAGATATTTGTATCATCGACAGCCACGAGTGAGGTACTGGAAGACTGGAGCATGACTAACTTTGTGCCATCGTTTAGGAAAGCCTGCAAGGAAAAGCCAGGCAATTGTAGACTGGTGAGCCTGAAGGAGTTAAGAAGACGTATGAGGGAAATGCAGTTGATATTGAGTCCATGCACTTTCAAATGGCATGCAACAATTTACTGAATAGGAGGCAAGTGAGCAAAATAGAAGCTTAAGGAATAAAAAGGGCAGTAAGGGGACCTTTTGTGGCAGAGTAGTAGTGGCCCTACTGCTGAACCGGGATGCCTGGGTTCAAGTCCCACCTGTTCCAGAGATGTGTAATAACATCTCTGAACAGGTTGATTAGGAAAATAGGTAAAATAACAAAAAGATCAGTAAGGGGGCTTCTTGTGGTACAGTGATAATAGGAACTGCAGATGCTGGAGAATCCGAGATAACAAGGTGTAGAGCTGGATGAACGCAGCAGGCCAAGCAGCATCATAGGAGCAGGAAAGCTTGACGTTTCGGGCCTAGACCCTTCATCAGAAATGAGGGAAGGGAAGATGCTTCTGAAATAAATAAGGAGAGAGGGGGGAGGCGGATAGAAGATGGATAGAGGAGAAGGTAAGTGGAGAGGAGACAGACAAGTCAAAGAGGCGGGGATGTAAAGTGGTGTGTTATCCCTGGACCAGGGGGCCTGTGTTTAAGTCCCACTTATTCCAGAGGTGTGTAACAAGATCTATGGACAGGTTGATTGGAAACTTAGGTTAATTTAGAAAAAAGGGCAGTAACAGCATAGATTTAAAGTTGTCTGAGGAACAGATAAGAAAGTTGTGGTGAACTGTTGTTTTTTGAGTGGGAGGGACTTAAACAGTTATATCATTAGAGTGCTATTTTCATACACATTAATGCTTTGGTTGTGGGGGTACATTGCATAACTTTAGAAAATTAAAGATTAGTATGTAGAATGGATGATGTGGAAAATAATAATTATTCAATAAGGACATAGACAGGCTGGTAAAATACCCAGATATGTGACAGATAAAATTCAACATAGAAAAACGAGTCGATGTTTTGTAGCAAGAAGAAGAAATAATACATGCTAAATGATATTACTTTAAAGTGGATGTTGAAATGAACTTGATAGTACAGAAGGAGATCATTCAAAGCCTTTGACCATTCCAAGTGACGCCAGGTTGTGCACTTATCTGTGAAAGTGGCAGGACAGGTACTTAGACAAATGTTCAGGATCCTGAACCTTCCGAACAGAGGCATAGAATAGAAAAGCCAGGAAGCATTGCTGAACCTATATAAAGCTATAGTGGCTGCAGATAGAGCATTTTGTGCAATCTTGGGCACGACACTTTATGGAACTTGTTGGGACACGATATTTTCTGAGATTCTGACTATGTACTGTGGCAACCAAAACACGCCACACCCACTGTCAAAAATACCTTGACCTATCACACACCAATCAGTTCATTAGGAGCTGATACGTAATCATAGGCGAGATTCTTGACCTATTATAGGCCTTGACACCGGCATCCAGGTTACTAGAAGCTGCCAGCAGCTTCTAGGTCCTAAAGACTGCTGGCTAGCCTACTCCTCAGGAGATCCAGGAGCAAGAAGCGAGTCTCTTTCACCTTCTAGTCTTGGGGACAGGGAGCCAGGGAGAGTCAGATACAAGGGCAGTAGAATCGCTTTCAGAGGTCACCTCCTTGCTCCTCATCCATGCCTCCAGTTTTTTGAAATTATAATGGGATTTGGGCATTTCTGGCGGGCCAGTATTTATTGTCTGTCTCTAGTTACCCTTGAGAAGGTGGTGGTGATCTGCATTCTTGAACTACTGTAGTTCACTTGCCATGGTTTGACCCACAATGCCATTAGGGAGGGTATTCCAGGATTTTGACCCAGCAACAGTCAAAGAATGGTGATATACTTCCAATTTAGGATGGTGAATGGCTTGGATGGGAACTTGCAGATGGTGGTGCTCCCATTCACCTGCTGCTTTCTAGATGCAAGCGGTCATGGGTTTGGAAAGTGCTTTCTGAGGAGCTTTGGTGAATTTCTGCAGTGCATCTGGTAGATAGCAAATGCTGCTGCTACTGAGTGTCGCTACTGAAGGGAGTGGATGTAGTGCCTAATGGACTGTATTGTCCTAAATGGTGTCAAGCTTCTTGAGTGTTATTGGAACTGCACCCATCCAGGCAAGTGAGAAGCAGTCCATCACATTCCTGACTTGTGTCTTGTAGATGATGGCCAAATATTAGGGAGTCAGGAGGTTGGTTACTCACTACAGTATTCCTAGTTTCTGACCTACTCTTGTAATCACTGTGTTTATGTGGTGAGTCCAATGAGTTCCTGGTCAATGGTGACTCTAAGGAAATTGATAGTAGGGAATTCAGTGATGGTAGCACTATTGAATGTCAAGAGGCGATGGTCAGTTTCTCTCTTATTGGTGATGGTCACTGCCTGGCATTTGTGTGGCATGAATGTTAATTGCCACTTGTCAGCCCAGACCTGGATTTGTCCAGATCTTGCACATTTGAACATGGACTGCCTCATTATCTCAGGAGTCATAAATAGTGCTGAACAAGGTGAAATGATAAACTTGCCCACTTCTGACCTTGTAGTGGAGGGAAGGTTGTTGATGAAGCGGCTGAAGATGGTTGGGCCTTGGAGACTACCCTCAGGAACTCCTGTAGAGGTGTCCTGGAGCTAAGATGACTGACTTTCAACAAACAAGACCATCTTCCTATCTGCCAGGTATGACTCCAATCAGTGGAGAATTTGCCACCGATTGATTCCAGTTTTGCTAGGACTCGTTGATGCCACATTCGGTCAAATGCAGCCTTGATGTCAAGGGCTGTCACTCTCTTCTCATTTCTGGAATTCAGTCTTTTGTTCATGTTTGAACCAAGGCTGTAATGAGGTCATGAACTGAGTAGCCCTGGTGGAACCTAAACTTGGCATCACTGAGCAGATTATCGCACATCAGGTGCTGCTTTACAGCACTGTTGATGACATCTTCCATCACTTTAATAATAATTGAGAGTACACTGATGGGGCGAAAATTGGCCAGATTGGATTTGTCCTGTTTTTTATGTACATGACATACCTGGGTATTTTGTAAACTGCGTTGAAAGAGCTTGGTTAGGGGAGCAGCAAGTCTTCAGTACTATTGTCAGAATGCTGTTAGGGCCCATAGCCTTTACAGTATCTGGTGCTTCCCACCATTTTTTGATATCATGTGGAATGAATCAAATTTGCTGAGGACCAATATCTGTAATTCTGGGGCCCACTGGGAAAAAGCAGCAATCGATCATCCACTTGGATTTTATGGCTGAAGATTGCTGCACATACTTCAACCTTATCTTTTGCATTAATGTGTTGAGGTCTTCCATCATTGAGGATGGGGATATTTGTGAACCGCCCTCCTCCAGTGAGTTATTTAATTGTCCAACACCATTTATGTCTGGGTGTGGCAGGACTGCAGAGCTGACCTGATGGTTGCAGGATAGCTTAGCTCTGTCTATCACTTGCTGCCTTGGCATACACGTAGCTGGTTTGGTAGCTTTGCCAGCTTGACACCTCATTTTCAGGTATGCACAGTGCTGCTCTTGGTGCACTCTCCATTGAACCAGGGTTGATCCCTTGGCTTGATGATAATGGTTGAGTGGGGAATATTCCAGGCCATTTGGTTGCAGATTGTGCTGGAGTACAATTCTGCTGCTGCTGATGGCCCACAGCATCTCATGGATGCTTCGTTCTGAGTTGCTAGATCTGTTTGAGGTCTGTCCTACTTACCATGGTGATAGTGCCACACAACATGATGGAAGCTATTCTCAATGTGAAGGTGGGTCATCGTCTCCAAAATGACTGTATGGTGGTCCTATCAACGTTGCCATGGACAGATGCATCTACAGCCAACAAACTGGTAAGAATGAGGTCAAGTATGTTTTCCCTCACCACCTGCTGCAGACCCAGTCGAGAGGCTATGTCCCTTAGGATCTGGTAAGCTCAATCAGTAGTGCTGCTGCTGAGCCACTCTTTGTGGTGGACATTGAAATCCCCCAGCCAGACTACATTTTATGCCCTTGCCACCCTCAGTGCTTCCTCCCAGTATTGTTCAACATGGTGGAGTGCTCCCTTATCAGCAGAGGGAGAACAGAAGGTAGTAACCAGCAGGCGGTTTCCTTGCCCATGTTTAACCTGAAGTCATGAGACTTTATGGGATCCCAGAGCAACTACCTCTCAACTGTATGCCACTGTGCCACCACCTCTGCTGGTGGGCATATCCAAGGATGGTGATGGTGGTGTCTGGGACATTATCTATCAGGAATGATTCTGTAAGTATGATTATGTCAGGCTGTTGCTTCTTTTGCTGCCAGACCTGCTAACTTTTCCAGCAACTTTGTTTTTGTTACTTGATTAATCTGTGAGACAACTCTCCCAATTTTGGCACTAACCCTCAGATGTTCATAAGGAGGACTTTGCAGGGTTGATATGGCTGTTTCTGCCTGGTCCTTCCTAGTGCCTAATTGATACTAGGTGGTCCGTCCAGTTTCATTTCTTTGAAATTTCGTAGCAATTGGTACAACTGAGTGGCATGCCAGGCCATTTCAGAGAGCATTTAAGAGTCAACTACCGCACTGTAGGTGTAGAGTTACATGTAGGCCAGACCAGAGGAGGGTGGCAAATTTCCTTACCTGATGGATATTTGTGAGCCAGATGGGTTTTTCTGACAATAGTTTTGTGGTCATCAGTAATTTCTTAATTCCAGATATTGTTTGTTTATTACATTCAAATTCTACCAGCTGTCATGGTGGAATTCGAATGCCAGTCCCCAGAACATTAGCTGAATTTCTGGATTAAGAGTCTAGCAATAACACCAATAGGCCAGCACCTCCCCTACAATATTGCCCTAACATTGGGACAAATAGAAGGTTCCTCACACCACCTCCACTAACCTAGTAAGGAGGTCACCCTGGTTTCCCACTTGGGGAACTAGACAACTTCTCACACACTGGGAAGGCAGGTAATCAAGGAACTGGGAAATGTGGAGGCCCTTGAAAAGCTTTTCATTTCAGGTTGAGGTTTCCCATAGACCTCCTTGCTCGGAACTTAATTTCCAAAAGGTGGCGAGAAGAGAACGTGTAGCCCTTCAGGTCCATCTCATCGAATTATTTCCCCTTGTTACTACCTTCAATGAGGGTGAATCATACCCAAAAACTTTGGATACAATGTCCAAGAGATTTAGAAGAATGGTTCCAGGAACAATAGGTACATTACCTGGATACACTGGAGCTCCTGGGATTGATTTCCTTAGAGTGGAGAAGACACAAAAGTGATTGGTTAGAGGTGCTCAATATCAAAGGGTATCATACAGTAAATAAAGAGAAATTGTCTCCAATGGCCATAGGGTCTGTAACCAAAAGAGTTGTTTGGTTCTTTTGCCAGAGATAATATGAAAAATTGTTTCATTCAATGAATGTTAAAGATTTGGAATGTACTATCTGATAGGGTGGTGGATACAGATGTAATGGTAGCTTGTAAAAGGGAAAGGCATAGATGTTAGGAGGAAAAAAAAAGGAGGGATATTGGGAAAGATCAAGTAGAAACAACTAGACCATTCTGTGAAAGTGTTCCTACAGACTTAGTGGCCCAATGGATATCTGTCGACACTGTAGTTTGGAAACAGAAAAGTAATGTCAGGAATTCTGTTGAGAAGATTCACAGAAATAGATTTTAAAGGACACGTTAATAAGGTGTAGGAGTTTAGAGGGGGATTTCAATGATGTGGAACCGAACAGCACTACCCCGACATTGGTTGCAGAGTTAAAGGGTACACAGGTTACGCACAAGGCCAGACATGGAGCAACTCAGTTCTTGAAAGACTGGAAAAAGTTCGCAATAGGGAGAGGGAAGGCATGAAAGGATTTGAAAACAAGATTGTAAACTTTTGAATTTGAGCCATGAGGGGACCAGAGACTAAATGAAGATTAGTAAACATATGATAGGATATAGGTAGAATTTTAGGTTAGCTGAAGTTTACGAAAGGTGTAAGATAGGAGACCAACCTGAAAAACATCTAAATAGTCAAGTCAAAGATTGACATTGGCATAGATGAGAACCTCAGCAGGAAGTGAGCAGAGATGGATGATATTATGGAAACAAAAGTAGACAGTCAACAGAGCAGGGTAGATTGGGTGGGCGAGGCGGGGTTGAATAAAAAACAAAACTGAAGTTGAAGAAGGGTTTAGGCCCGAAACGTCAAGCTTTCCTGCTCCTATGATGCTGCTTGACCTGCTGTGTTCATCCAGCCCCATGCTTGTTATCTCGGATTCTCCAGCATCTGCAGTACCTTTTATCTCTGAAGTTTAAAAGACTTGTTTGGTCAACTGGTTATATATCCAAGATTTTGATCTGGGTCTGGATACAGAAAGTAAAGGGGTTTGAAAGAGAGTAGGTTGTGGTTGATATGTAATACAAGGAAGTCAGAAGTTTTGATCAAAATCATGTGGGTAGAGGTCACATGAAACAGCAAGACCAAGAGAGGTCCTTCTAAAGAAGGTCCATCTTTAAAAATCCCATGTAGTCATTCACAATAAGGTCATGGATGTCAAAGGCCTCATCACCAATGAAAGTATATCTAATTAAAATTAAACATCATATGGATACTAGAACTCTTAATTCAGTCCAAATATAGCATGAAAGCAGCTATTAGGGAAGCCTGGAAAGCTCTCCAAGCCAATTCTGTAGGTATGAAACAGCCAGCTTGGACAAAACCTTGCATTATTCCGTGAACTTCCACATTTTTTTTTAAAATACAAGAGATGGACAAATGATCAAAACCACCCCTAATATAGAATTATTTGTGGATGGTCACTTTATAAAACAACTCAAACCTGCATTCCCGCTAAAATTAAGAAAGGTGAAATGTTGGCTGGTAGTGTATCTTGGGGAAGATTTTACTTCCAGCAAGTGCTGGAAGAAAGAATTGATATTTAAAATACATATTAAAGCCAGATCAAAATTCCTGAGAATTTTATTTCTTAAGAGGGACCACAGTAATCACTCATCCAAGTGTGAATGATGAATATCGCACCCAAATGAAACACAGGTGATCTATCATAAATGTAATCAGCTCTTTAATCAAAGAGGTCAGTAAGATGATCACATTACAAAAAGAAACATCCAAGACTGTCTGATTTGCAATCTTAAAGCATTACAAACTTCCAGGAGAAAAAAAGAAGTCATTGCTCATTTTGTCAGCATATTGCATTTAATAATACACCATACTGATTGCTATGCTGTTCATTTCAGTAGTGCCTACACTGCATCATTAACAAACTATATTCAGCTTGCACTTAAGAATTATTTACTAATGAATAGGACAATCTGTCTTTGTAACTACTGCTGTCACTGCACATTTGAAAATGATTGTAACATAATAATTTAATAAAACTAACAAAAAATATAGCTTTAATTCAATAATGATTGATTACACTGCAGTTAAGTCAGCACCTTGAAGGGGAGGGCTGGAAAATGCTTCAGGAAGAATACACTTAGAGTCTGGTATGACTCTTCAGAGCAATTCTGAAGAGGAGTCACACCAGATTCAATAAAATGTTAACTGTTTCTCTCTTGATGTGGAGGTGCTGGCGTTGGACTGGGTAGACAGTCAGAAATCATATGACACCAGATTATAGTCCAACAGGTTTATTTGAAAACACAAGCTTTCGGAGCCTCACTCCTAACACTTGAAGCAGGAGCGAGGCTCCGAAAAAGTTTGTGTTTTCGAATAAATCTGTTGGACTGTAACCTGCAGTCGTGTGATTTTGGACCTTGTTTCTCTTGCCACAGATGCTGCCAAACCTGCTGAGATTCTCCAGTATTTTGTTTGTTTCAGATCTTCAGCATCCACAATACTGTGCTTTTGTTACTGCCTTGAGATTAAATGTGCATTTTCAGTTTCATTGATCTCTGCCTTCATCCACCTTTGAGAATTCTTCTAGAATGTGACAATGTTTCCAAGAATTTCACAGTCCTTTTTAAAGGATTACTTCAAGCAAATCAGTTTTTAAATGTCTAGATTTACAATAAGTAACGTGGTCAACTTTATTTGTAGAACATTTGCCAGTAGTTTCAGAGGCTTTCATTTTGTTACAATATTTCAGTTCACACAAATAAAATTTTTGATAAGTATTAGAGAGGGACTTGACATAAATCCCACTCTTGGTACAAGCTTCACTAGAGGAAATCAAACCTGGGCATATCACATGCTCCATTCCAAGAAGCACTGCAATCCATCAATGCTTATATGTCAATTTCAGAGTCTCATAAATGATCTTCTTATTCCAAAATAACAGTAGGTGACTTCCAAATAAAATGTCATGAACAAAGATCTCAATGTTTTCATACAGTTATTGAGCAGCTATTCATGGAAAGTGCAAGTGCAACTTGTGCATGAATGATTTGTATCTCACAGTATATAAAGTTTATTTGCTCAAGTTCCCTTGTAACCAAAACGTTAACTAGTTACTTCTCGGACCCTATCCTTCTAAACTTTGGACTGAGAGAAAATTAAATTATCCTCACCAAAAACGAGCAGATGGTAGGGAACATTCTCATACTTCTGAAAATTGTGCCTACAGGGTTTTTTCTTTTTAAAAAGGGTATATTCAACATTTCCATGCTGTCAAAAGAAAATTATATGAAATAAAACAGACAAAACCACATTCATATTTTTTTAAATTGTAAAATATCAAGTACATCCCAGATTGTTCATCAGTTTATGTTCTTGTTTTCATGTCCCGTGATGTTTAGAGTTCATTTGAAGTCACTTTCAGGAGGCTGACTGTGCAGCAATGGTGCTCTGATTCCAAGCTCGTTTGAGGATCCGGTATTCCAGGCATTGTACAGTTGGTGGATAGGAATGGAGTTCAAATTTATTAGCGAACAAGCAGTTCATTTTATCCAGCCACTTCAAATCCCCAATTCCATAGATACAAATGTTTCTGATATAATGACCTGCAAGACACAAGAAGTCCAATATAAACTTCAGTCAGACCATAAATTACACAACAACTTTAGAAAGCCCTTACTTAATCAGTTGTGCCATATCTCGATATCAAGTCCAGGTTCTTGCAGTTATGAAACCAGAGTCATACAACATGGAAACAGACCCTTTGGTCTAACTCGACCACGCCGAACAAGCTTCTCCAAACTGAACTAGTCCCACTTGCCTGTGTTTGGCTCATATCCCTCTAAACCTTCCCTCTTCACATATTGTCAAAATGTCTTTTCAATGTTGTAACCGTACCAGCATCTACCATTTCCTCTGGCATTTCATTCTGTTTACAAACCACCCTCTGCATGAATAAGTTGCCCCTCAGATCCCTTTTAAATCTTTCTCCTCTCACCCTAAAAATATGCCTCCTAGTTTTGAACTCCCCCACTTTAGGGAAAAGACTTTTGCTATTCATCTTATATATGCCTCTTATGATTTTATAAACCTCCAAAAAGGTCACCCCTCAACCTCCTATGCCCCAGTGAAGAAAGTCCCAGCTTCTCCTCATAACTCAAATCCTCCAGTTCTGGTAACATCCTAGTAAATCTTTTCTGAACCCTCTTCAATTTAATAGTATCCTTCCTATAGCAGGGCAACTAGATCTGTACACATTACTCCAAAAGTGGGTGATGGACAGATGCTGCCAGACGTGCTGAGCTTTTCCAGCAACTTCTGATTTTACTCCAAAAGTGGCCTCACCAATGTCCTGCACAACTCCTATACTCAATGGTCTGAGCAATGAAGGCAAGCATGCTAAACACCTTCTTTACCAGCCTGTCTACTAGTGATGCCACTTTTAAGAAAGTGTGTACCTGAACCACTACGTCTTTCCACAACAACACTCCAAGGCCCTGTGTAATTCCTGCCCTTGTTAATCTTA
This sequence comes from Ginglymostoma cirratum, assembly GCA_024137785.1. NCBI lineage: Eukaryota > Metazoa > Chordata > Chondrichthyes > Orectolobiformes > Ginglymostomatidae > Ginglymostoma > Ginglymostoma cirratum. The sequence continues at coordinate 2,971,200 of JAHRHZ010000029.1, read as the reverse complement.
CTAATATGCAACACTTTGCATTTATCTAAATTAAACTTCATCTGTCACTCCCTGGTCCATTGACCCAATTGATGAAGATTCCTTTGTAATCTTAGATAACATTTTTTCACTGCCTACTACACCACCAGTTCAGCACCTGTTACTTATAATCCTTAAGGATCATTTATACATTCCTACCCCCAAAACAAAATATATACACACAAACATTCAACATTCTGAAAAATAAAAATAAATGCTTGGTAGTACAGAACTTAAAAACACTGCTAAAAGAAGACAAGATGAAGCATTTTTAAAAAAATCTTGCACACATCAGAACTTAGAAACACGAAGCATGGAAGAAAAACAAAAACAGACTATTTTACACAGTGAGAGAAGACAGTGCAATTGGCTGGAGATGGTAGCAAGCACAGTTAACTAAATCTTAAATCACAGCCCAGACAGATAAATTCTGATTGGTCAGTATGTTGCCATGTGGATCCACTGGAGATTGGCCTTCTCCAACAAAGCTACTCCAGTAACCTCAGGGTGGGCAGAATATTTTCTTTGAATTAAACAGTGGTTTGGTGTCTTAAAACCTCTCAACAAACAAGAAAAATACTTCTACAAGAGGAACCTGGATTAGTGCAACCTGGATTCAATTTAGAAACTAGAAAGTTTTCATTGAGTCATAGAGTTATACAGCACCGAAAAAGATCCTCTGGTCCAACTTGTCCATGCCAACCAAATATCCTATATAAATCTAGCCCCATTTGCCAGCATTTGGCCCATATCCCTCTAAACCCTTCCTACTCACATACCCATTCAGATGCCTTTTAAATGTTGTAATTATTCTAGCCTCCACCACTTCCTCTAGTAGCTCATTCCACACACCACCCTCTACATGAAAAAGTAGTCCCTTAGGTTCATTTTATATCTTTCCACTCTCACCTTAAAGCTCTGCCTTCTGGTTTCGGACTTCCCCAGAGTGGGGAAAAGACCTTGTCTATTTACCCTATCCATGCCCCTTATGATTTTAGAAACCTATGTAAGGTCACCCCTCAGCCTCTGAAGCTCCAGGGAAAACAGCCCCAGTCGATTCAGCCTCTCCCTATAGCTCAAACTCTCCAACCTTGGCAACATCCTCGTAAATCTTTTCTGAACCGTTTCAAGTTTCATGACATGCTTCCTATAGCAGGGAGACCAGAACTGCATGCAATACTCCAAAAGTGGCCCAAACAATGTCCTGCACAGCCACAACATGACCTCCTAACTTCTATATTCAATGCACTGACCAATGAAGGCAAGCATACCAAATGAAGCCCAACGCAAGCTGGAGGAACAACACCTCATTTTCCGCAAGGGGACCCTATAGCCCTCCAGACTCAATATTGAGTTCAATAATTCTAGGGCCTAAACTCTCCCATGTCCCAGCCCCCCACACCAGGCCTTGTTACCACATAGTGACTAACAACAGTGGGTGTGTAGTGGCAGGCTAACAGTCCCCATTAACAACTACTCACCCTCCCAGCCTGATCGTTAGCAACTCCTTTGTCTGTCCAACTGTCTCACTATCTCTTTGGGCTCTATCCTATTGTTTACTCCCTACCCCACCCACCTCCCTATTTTCTGCATATAAACTGACATTTTCCCAGCCATCAGTTCTGAGGAAGGGTCACCGAACCTGAAATGTTTAACTGTTTTCTCCTCCACAGGTGCTGCCAGACCTGCTGAGCTTTTCCAGAAACTTTGTTTTTGTTCCTGCTTTACTTCACTATCCTATCTACCTGCGATTCCACTTTCAAGGAGCTGTGAACCTGCACTGCAATGTCTATTTGTTCAGCAACACTCCCCAGGACCTTAGCATTAAATGTATAAGCCCTGCCCTGATTTGCCTTTCCAAAATGCAGCACCTCATATTTATCTAAACTAAACTCCATCTGCCACTCCTCCACCCATTGGCCCATCTGATCAAGATCCCGTCGTATTCGGAGGTAACCTTCTTTGCTATCCACTATACATCCAATTTTAGTGTCATCTGCAAACTTACTAACTATACCCTTATGTTCACATCCAAATCATTTATATAAGTCATGAAAGGCAGTGGACCCAGCACCGATCCTTGTGGCACACTGCTGGTCACATGCCTCCAATCTGAAAAACAATCCTCCATCATCATTCTTCTACCTTTGAGCCAGCTCTGTATCTAAGTAGCTAGTTATCTCTGTATTCCACGTGATCTAACCTTACTAGCCAGTCTATCATGAGGAACGTTGTAGAATGCCTTACTGAAGTCCACATAGATCACATCCACCACTCTGCCCTCATCTATCCTCCTCATTACTTCTTCAAAAAAACAAAAAAACTGTCAAGTTAGCGAGATATGATTTCCCATGCACAATACCATGTTGACTACCCTAATCAGTCCTTGCCTTTCCAAATGCATGTAAATCCAGTCCCTCAGGATTTCCTCCAACAACTTGCCCCCCACCGATGTCAGGCTCACCAGTCTATAGTTCCATGGCTTTCTTCAATCGTGGCACGTTAGCCAACCTCCAGTCTTCTGGCACCTCACCTACATTCCAATCTAAACCATACTCAGTGGTTTGTTCAGTGAGAAAGAAACAGCAATTGTCAGGTGTGCCTTAAAGGAACCCTTCATTATTCTAAAGTATGCATGCATACAGCTTTTTAATTATTGTAGGATAGCCGAACTTATACGAGAGCTGCTATGCGTTTGATTTTAAAATACCTACAGATGGCAGAATCAAAGCTTTTCTCCACATTGCTCCCGCAAGACCAAAATGCGTATATAAAAATTGACATATGCATTGTTACTTCAAATGGTCTCAATTCACAAATCATTGCTATCCTTATAACCAGCATAAAGGATGGGCGTGGAGGGCTGAAGGCATATTTGAAACCCAGATGTAGTCAGTGGGTCAGATTCTTACTTTTTATGTAAATTGAGGGAAGAAATTTGACTGTGCATCTGCAAACAGCACGCTGTGCCCACAACAAATGTGCATGATGAGATGGAGTCAAACAAGGCCCAGTACAGAAATAAAGTTGAGAAGGCAGGAGCTACACAAGTCAAATGCAGAATGAGGCAAGGGCAACACCCAGATTTAATGACGACTCACTGGAATCAGGAGTTAGGAAGAGAAAGAAAATATTTTTCTCTAGTGACATGATGACAACTGTGAAAAGGTATGGTTGGGAGAGGCTAAAGGAGAACAACAAAAACATTAGTCACTGGTTCAATTCAGTGAAAGAATTGGTTTTATAGCTTCACCAGACCAGGACAAGTGATTAGGTTGTTTGTTTGCCTTGATCCGACGTGTAAATTCCACTCGCCTTTTCCTCTGCCTGCCTCATCAAGCATGTTCCATAATATCAATTCTTACACTCAAATTAAGCAACCTCTACCTTTTAATTCTTGTGTAATTCCTTACCACGTTACATACTTCCCCTCAGCTGACACTCACCTGACCCTTAACTTGTCTCTGACTTCCACCAAATGTAATGCATCTACTGGGTGGATGCTTGGCCCTCTGTTACTCTGATTTTTTTCCCCCCTTTTACTCTTGCTAGGAGAAACAAGTGCAAAACACAAGGATAGACGGTGATGACTGGAGGCAGACCACAAATAGTCCAGCTCACTGATGCAACACAGCTACTCTTGGAGAGAAGTGGCAAATCTGTGGCTCTCTCAATTTCAGGCAAAATGACAGGAAATTCGCAGATTGAAGAGGACTTGAAAATATTTGACAGTTGTGTTGGCTTAATTTGGTCAATGGAAGAATGATTGATAGAGTGGGGTGATCATTAAAATAATAACTTTTTTATGATAGTTCAGTTATTTTTGCCTTCTAGAACCTGCAATCAGCAAAGAGAGAGGAAATGCACAGGATCGTTGGGGCGGTGGGTGGGGGGGAAATTGGATGGCTGTTAGTGGTTTTCCTGGGTTTTCAAATTGTAGCTACAATTACAAGCTGAACTACACCTACCTGAGGATATTTCTGGCAGTAATACATGTGGCTGGATTGACAATTCTGATTTTAACCTTCTCTGCTAAAGTATGCCTCAAGAGCCCCTTTGTCGTTTTTTAAAAAAAATTGTTCGTGGAACTTGTGTGTCGCTGGCTAGACCATCATTTATTGCCCAGAGGGTAGTCAAGAATGAATAACGTTACTGTGGATCTGGAGTCACATCTATGGTAGATTTCCTTCCCTAAAAGGCCATTAGTGAATATTAGGGCTTTTCCAACAGTTGACAGTGGTTACACAGTGGCCATTAGACTAGCCTTTTATTCCCAAATTATGTTTAAGTCAAATTTCATCATCTGCCATTGTCAGATTTGAATTCATGTCTCCAGAAATTGGGGTTCTGAATTACTAAACGAATGATGTTTACCAACAAGCTAAAGCTACCTCTCCACCTACAAACTATTCAACTTCGCAACCATGTTCAGGATGCACACACTGCCATTGTTCTCTTGCCCTTAATTGGTAAGTACTAAAGGGCACCTCTGGCTCTCAAACAGCTCAACTGATTGATCAAAAATTGATTGCCTCGTGTACAGTATCACCATGTAGCAGTGTATCTCAAACAGAGCTACCCCTCACTTCCCTCTCATTCTAGCTATCACTGTTATAGGGAAAGGTCATACAACAGCTGTTGCAAACAATTCAGCTATCAGTTTTTGATTTTGTGCTCAAAAACTGCACCTTCCTTGATTTATTCCTCGTAGCACTTAAAAAGGGAGCAGAGTAAAAACATATTGAAGACATTTGTTGTTATCAGAGTAAGGGAACAATTCATCTTCATGGAGGCTACAGATGTCTGCAAATATTGAAGTGACAATATCAGTTTGCAGAGGTATTACTTTTGAGAAAAAAGGAACTAGCACCTCTGTCTATACACTGCATTTTCTGGGCAGTACTTCTTACAATTTGAGCTCCTCTATTGATCTTAATTGTTTGCTAACTTCACCAAAACTTGCCACACTTCAATTAAATGGGAAATCAGTATGTGAACTTCTAAACTGTGGTTGGGCATCAAAAAAATTGGAGGTAAACAGTACACTCAATCTCTCAGATTCCCTACAAGTGAGTAACATCAGTTAACAAAGACATGACAAATGTAAACAAAATCAGAAGGCTAGAGACTAAACTCAGAAAAGTGGTTTCAAACTAGTACAGAATCTTGGTTAGTTTATTTAAAAAATTATTCAATCATGCGATGTAGGCATTGCAGGCTAGGCCAGCATTTTATTGCCAGCCCTAATTGTCCTTAAGATGATGGTGCTGAGCTGCCTGCCTCAACCACTATAGTCGATGTGGCATAGGTACACCCACAATGCAGTTCTAGCATTTTGACCCAGCAGTGAAGGAATGGAGCTATAGTTCCAAATTAGCAATCTGTGCACACAGTTCTTTTCTACCAAATGTGAAAAGAATAAAGCAAGCTCTGAAAGTGCAAGCGAGATTTAAGGGGAATTCTCAACTGACAGGCTGCATTAACAGAAGCAATTCAACAAGTTGTGGCTCTTTTATCTACATATTAAAAAGGGCGAGAGATGATCTGATAAATAAAGCATATAAAAGATAGAACTGGCCAAAAATAGACTGAGAAAATAGGTTGAAAGGTAATGGAGAAGCAGCGAGAGATATTTAAGGAAAAGTTTTACAGCTCCTATTTTATTGAGATAAAGATTAAGAAAGATACACCATCCTTGACTAAGAAAGTTAACAATGGTGATAAAAAGATGGACAATATATATTTTGGGATTTGGATTTCAAAATAGAGCCATTGGTTGGACGTCAGTCCTGCAAAGGTTTTGGAACAGTAAGCTAAATGCATCAATTCTAAGAAAGCATGCAACAGCAATCAAGTGCCTAGGAGAACCCTTGTAGTGCTAATGGATAAAATGTTTATACTGTTGAGTTTATGACAAAAAGGGTAAACATGTCAAGCCATTAGTTCAGTTTTGATTTCAGAACAGAACGTTAAGTGTTTCAGTTCAGAGGTACAAGGAGTTCAATCTAGTTTCTCCCAGCAAGAGAATCAAGTTTTTAGTTCAGAGGAGACAGTTACCTTAGCATAAGTGGCTTCTAGTCTGTGTAACTTCCAAGCCAAGACAGCATGGGCAAAAATCTTTGGCCTTGTTAGGTCTAAGAAAGTTTAAATCATTAGAACTGTGAAAGTTCAGGCTGATGGTCTTGGAAGTCAACTCCAGTTGAGAGATGAGCGAACCTTCCTAGTGATGGAGTATTTGTAAAAGAATTGTGTTGGGATACAAAATTTCAGCACTGTGTTATGGTTTGTATATTTTCTCTCATACTCCAATTTCTATTTTTTAAAGCCATCCTTTGGGAAATTTTTATACCTTTTTTAGCTTCTACTAATCCTTGTATTCTGCTTTTTTCTTAATTTTGATTCTGTTAAGACCCCACATAATGGTAATATTGGACAATTTTTACAGAGTGGTTCGTGAGTGGAATGAACTTCCGGAGGAAGCGTTAAATGTTGTAACTCTACCTGCATCTAAGAGATATTTGAATTAGTTCCTAAATAAAAAAATGTTTGGAGAGATATGGGCCAAGCGCAGGCAGATGGCATTAGCTTAGTTTGGAATTATAGTTGGCACAGACCAGTTGGACTGAAGTGTCTGTTTCTATGCTGTAGAACTGACGCTAGGACATGTCAGATCCCAGAACGAAGCCTGGTTTGATAGCTCATATGTTTAACTATTGTAGCTGGTTGACATAGTGGTGACTAATTGCGACATAGTCATGAGGCTGCAGATATTTTGCAATAATATTGTTGTTTTTCCATATGTGTAATAAACAAAATCAAACTAGTATAGGTTTCCCTGGCTGGAGAATCTGGTACCAGCAGACAAAGATTTGAAGTACTACTTCATTTTGGCATGGAAAATTCACGAGATACAGCACACTTTGAGGGCTGTTGAAGGGTCAGGTTATTCAGTATATTCAAGACAAAAATTTATAGATTTCCAGGTATTGAATATATCAAGGAGGTAGGAAAATGGTGTTAAAGTAGAATACAAGCCATGATCGAGCTGAAAGATGGAGCAGGCTCAAGGGGCCAAACATGATATTCTTGTTCCTATGGTCCTATTTACAACACCATAACTTGAACGAAGCAACAATAACTATTCAGAAGTCATTGGGACAAGGTAAAGAACACTAAGTGATGGATTAGCCATATTTTGGACAAAATGTCATGTAACATTTAGAAGTAGTTCTTTTCCAATGACAAATCCTACATTTATCCGATATTAATAGCGAACAAACATTTAATCGCATGTCCGCATCCTCAGGAAATCCCACAATGCTCAAAAGCCAATTTAATACTTTCCACTGCTACAGGATAAGCTAATGTTCAATAAAATAGCATTGCCTTTTGAAGTGTTGTCAATGTTGACAGAAAATGCATCATCTAATTGGCCAAAGGCAGGGTGCCAAAAAGTAACAATGAGATATGACTGGATGTTTAGTTAAAAAGTGATGTTAGATAAGGATTGAACTTTGAGTAAAGTACTGGGGAGAACTCGCCCACTCTTCTTTAAATCCGGTCATAGGATCCTTCACATCCAGCGGAGCATGATCTAAAAAAAAAACAGGCGCTCACTCAGAACCGTACAGAGGAGAGGGTGTGGGTTATACATTCAATTCCCTGCAATCCACCCAGGATTTTGACTCTGACAAATTGGAGAGATGAGAGGTGCTGGGATCAGAGTGTTGTAAGGAAATTGAGAATGTTGTTCAAAGACTGAACAGTTCTAATAATTGCTCCTTATTGCCTCCACCATTGAAGGAGGAATTCATGTTTAATCCTGATTTACTCTTTGTAAACACACTCCCTCCCACCACCCCCGACCCGCCTCTCTCTCTCGAGGACTAATACATTTCACCAAAATTTAGTACAGATTGGATATGACCTTTAGTGAAATTTGGGATACGCATCTGGAACCCAAGACTTTTTTCGAATAATCCACTTACATGAGGAAGTAGAGCAAATTTATTTATTTTTCTTTTAAAAACAAAAATGGAATTGTCCTCTGTTGCTTTATTTAAAAAGGTGATGATCGTTTTAGGATGTTGTGGGTTGTCTCAGTTACTGTGACGGAATTTCTCAAAATGTAAATAGAGTTTTCAGAGCAGATATTTGGATGTGGATTGACTCAAAGACTCCTAAGTGAGACTCCTTTGGTTAAAGCCTATTAAACCTGAAGTTTAAAACAGTGTGCACGTTGGTGTTAGAGTTATAATGCATAAAAAGCAACACTAGTGAATACTCCAACTAAATAATTTAAAATTCATTGAGAATAGCAGCACAGGCACTGTGTCAAAACTGTAGCATGCAGCAGCTCCAGGATACCAATGTAATCAAGGATATACATGTGTTAAATATTTGCAGTTTAAGGAAACAAATGCATGACAGTGTCTGTGTTGGTATTCAAGAACCCGAAATACCTTGCCCAAATAAGGTGCTGATCACTGTACATAAAAAGTTACTAGAGCATGGTCACTGAGGAGCAATGGTTAATGTGAGTGGAAACTTTGTCTGACTGAGATAAAGGTTGAGTGAGGACAGCTAGGAGTGTTTCAGAGTGGGAATCTGATGTGGAGGGGATGTAGATGCTTTAACTAAGTTTACTGTCAAAAATAAAAACTCTCCAGCACCAAGGTAAGTGGGAAAGGATAAAGGTAAGGATTGAGAGGCTGATCTGCAGTGAAACCAGCAGCAGTGACATCACAAACCACAGCATGACAAATACAAGAAAAGCAGCCGAATGGTGAGTAGGATTAGTGAATATTCCTAGTGTTAATTGAAGTATGGTCTTGGTTATTTTTGGGTCTCTGGTTGGTCTTCTTTTTACATAAAGCTAAATTTTACACTGAACGTGCTATTTATGATACAAAAACAATTCAACTGCAATGAAGCGAAAAGCGCATGGCAACTAGAGTATTAAGAAGTTAAGAAAGATATGATAGTGATGGCAGAACAGGTGATGTGTTGCTGCTGCAGCATGCATCAGCTGCTGGACACCAAGGTGATCTACAGCAAACATATCTGCAGGAAATATACATAGATCAGGGACTGACTGGGGTTGTTTTCTTTACAGCAGGGAGATCAAGAAGGGCCATGATTGAGATGAAAAAAAAATGGAGGTACATTGGGTAGTCAGGAATAAAATTTTCCCAATGATGGAAGGATCAGTGACCAAGGAACATGCATTTAAGCGTGGGACTGGAGGTTTAGAGGTGGGAGGAAAAACGTTTTTTCACCCAGAGGATGGTGGGAATCTGGAACTCTCTGCCTGTAAGGGTAGTAGAGGCAGAAACCCTCATAACATTCAAGTACTACTTAGATATGCATTTGTAATGCCAAGGCATTTAAAAGCTATGAGCCAAATCCTGGAAAATGGGATTAGATTAATTAGGACAAATTCTGCAGGTCTGGGGTCTGGCAGTGTCTGCGGAGAGAAAACAGAATTAATGTTGAGTTCAGTGACATTTTTCCAGACCCTGCTGAGTCTTTTGCTGGCAATTTCTGCTCTTGTTTCTGATTTCCAGCATCTGCAGGCCTTTTGGATTATTGTTTAGATTAGTTGGTGCTTGTTTTTGCTTGGCATGTATACGATGAGCTGAAGGACCTTTCTCTGTGCTGTAGATCTCTAGGACTCTGACTATCCCTGATCAAACCCTGCCTCTCCAAGTGGAGATTACTTCTTCAGAATTATCTATAATAGTTTCCCAATCCTAACTAAAATTATACTAGCTAACTTACCAAGAACTTGAGTAAGATGGTGGCAGAGTAAGATGCACCTGTTGGAGCTCCTCTGCTCGCCGGTCCCTTTATTTCTTTTCCGTTTATTTTTCCCCCTCCTCTTCGTAGCTTTCCCTTTCTTCCCCACCTCCTCACCTGGAGAGGAGAGTCGCAGAGCGAGCATGGGCTGGGGTCCCGCGGTGGAGCGAGCACAGGGAAATGTGGCCTTGTACACTGGGACCTGCAGGCAAGCCTGGTGAGCCCCAGAACACTGTGAGCAGCGAGCCCGGGAGCAGCTCGCAAGCAGAGAGTCCTGGACACAGACGGGTGTAAGGGGGTAATCCTGCCATTTACCTTAGAGCAGCCGAGTGCCCATATGGAACAGAATGGGGCTTACAGCAGAACGGCATGGCTGTCGGACTGGTATCTGGCACAGGTGGTCAGACCACGTGCAGAGGCCCTGCACTGAGCTGCTACACTAATGTCTATTTCCAAGTTCCTACCATACTGTAATGTTATCCCTTTAATTTTTTCCAACCTATTTTTCAACTCTAAGTAATAAAACTACTTGAGGTTGGTTGGCTCGCCAAGCTGGCTTGTTGTTCCGCAGACATTTCATTACCCTGCTGGATAACATCATCAGTGCAGCCTCCGATGACGTGCCGGTGCGTTTTCCCACCTGGTTTTCAGGAGTCCTATGAGCTGGATTGCCTCACTTCTGGTTTTCCTTCGTAGTGGAGCATATATGGGGTCGAGTTCTATGTGTTTATTGATGGCTTTCTTTGTGGAGTACCAGGCTTCTAGGAATTCCCATGCCCGTCTCTGCTTAGCTTGTCCCAGTCGAACTGGTGGTCCTCCTTATCCATGTGGATTGAGATGAGTGAGTATTGGTCGTGGCTTTTTGTAGCCAGTTGGTGTTAGTGTACCCTTATTGTTAGTTTCCTTCCTGTTTGTCCGATGTAGTGTTTCTCAGTCTCTGCAGGGGATCACATAGATGACATTGGTCCTGTCCTTGGCAGGGAATGGTCTTTAGTTCGGGTGAGCAGTTGTTGTAGGGTTGATGTGGGCTTGTGTGCCGCTCTGATGCCCAGTAGTCGTAGGAGTCTTGTGGTGATTTCCAACATGTTCCTGATGTAGGGTAGTGAGAGGAGTGTCTCGGGGTGTGTAGTATCTTCCTAATGTTGTTCATGTAGGCATTTTCTGACCCAGTTTTTTGGATATCCATTATCCTCGAAAACCCTGGAAGAGGTATTCTTCCTCCTCTTGGCGTAGTTGTGTTGCTGCAGTATGTTGTTGCCCGTTTAAATAGTGTTTGCATGCAGCTTCGTTTGTTTGTGTTGGGTTGGTTACTGTTGAAGTTCAGTACCTGGTCCGTGTGTGTGGCTTTTCTGTGTATTTTCGTTTGGAGATCCCCATTTGTCTTGCGCTCTACCACGATGTCCAGATATGGGAGCTGTTTGTTCTTCTCCTCTCTGGTGAATTTGATTCCAGTGAGGGTGTTATTTATAAGTTTGTGTGTCTCCTCTAGTTTGGTCTGTTTAATGATGACAAAGGTGTAGTCCACGGAGCGTATCCATAGTTTTGGTTGGATTAGTGGAAGGGCTGTCCTTTACAGTCTTTGCATCACTGCCTCTGCTGAGAGTCCGGAGATAGGTGATCCCATAAGTGACCTGTTGATTTGTCTGTCTGGCCATTGAAAGTGAAGTGGGTGGTGAGGCGTAGGTCCAGTAGTTGAATTCAAGCATGTTAGCCTGGTTGTTAAGTACTATGGGTGAAGTACGTATTTAACAATAATTAAGAAATCTAAGCCATTCTTTCAAGAACCTTATCAAACATTTCATGCCAATAAAAAGTAGGAAAAACAAATACACCAAGGCACACATCACATGGATAGCTCAGCAGAACCTGCATTAGAACTTCCATGCAAATGCCCGTTTCGGACAATTCTGGCAAGTTCTCGATACAGGTGCTCACCTGGTCAATTTTTCATGTCTCACGAGAGAAGACAGGTGGGGAAAGCACCGGGAATATGCCACATGCAGATCAACAAACTGAAAGGCTGCTTTCAACTCCATAACAAAGAACAATATCACAGAAATAATATGCAGTGTTTCATTAAAGCTAACAGGTGCAATTACACTTCAGTATTAAAAGTGTGTGATTAAGTTGCTATTACCAATAATACAATATGACAAATTGGAAATACAGGTAAATTCTAGCCAAATAATATGCAGTAGGAGTCAAAGTTAAATTTAAAATAAGTTAAATTTAGAATAAGTTACCATGGCAACCATCATGGCCCTTTTGATCACTCCATTTTACGGCACGCAAATTTCCTTGCCAGCCTGCAGACGGCATTGAACCAGGTACACCTGAAGGATAGATATTTAACATTAATGTCAATTGCAAATACCAAAAAACTATTCAGTGTATTTAAGAACAACCTTGCATTTTTTGCGCTGATTTAAATAATGTAGGAGAATTGCTAAATTCCTTAGGTTAAAATTTCTACAATGTTTAATGATGTGCATGGAAAATTTGCAATTAACCTATAATTGTGCAATTTTTAAGGTATTTTCAAGAAAAACATTTCAATTATATATCAAAGAAAAATCAAGCTCTTCGATCCAAGGGGAAAGAACTGTGGCCTGGATTTAGGAGGTGGCAAGGCAAGAGCCACAGCTGCTGTCCTCAAAGAGAAGATGCCCTTAAAGATAAAATGAACAAAACTAAAAATTCCTCTTTCCTGATGGTGGTTAGAATCCGGCGACAAATCGGTGGGTTTTGTTTGCGTGCAACACAAACAGTGTCTGCAAGCCACAATGTGCACTTACATTTTCACCCAGGAAATTAGGAAGTTAAAACTATTGGGCCCTTTTGTTTTAAATTTAACGTGGGAATCAGAAATAAATAAATAACTTTAGCTTCTTTGGTGTTACTCCATAACACAAACTAGAAGGTGGTGGTCATTTAGCCCCTTGATCCTGTTCTACCAATCAATAAAATTATGGCTGATACGATAGTAATATGGATTGAAAGACAATGTCTTGACAACTGTGACCCTCCCCACCAAATGTCCCTGCCACTGCCCCCGTTTCCCCGAACCCGGCCCCATAAACCCGATTTCCTTGCAGATTAGAAAATCGACACCAACAGCCTGTCTAATATATCCCCTTAAATGTATTCAATGGTCTGGCCTCTGACATTTCCACATTCCCCCCCACCAACAATTAAAAAAAAAAAATCCAATGATAATGATCTTCAAGAGAAGTTCCTCTCCAAATGATTGAAAGAAATTAGTTTTTTTTTTCAGAAGTGTATTTCAGCTTTGGAAAAATGTTTACATTTTTCACTCTTTCAGGGGAGACAATGATTACTGATCCAGTCATTCACAGGCCCAGACTAATGCCCAAAGAACATGGATTCAAATACCTCAGCAGTGATGGGGTATTTAAGATTAGGTAATATTAATTAGGAATGCACTAAGGTCTCTTGTAGCAGACCGGTGCTGACCTCCATCTCTGGACCAGGAAGACCTACTTCAGAGGTGGGTCATAACATCTTTGAACGTGTTGATCATAAACAGGTAGGGAATAAAATCTGGAATTTAAAGCCAGTCTTAGTGACCAACATAATTATCATCAATTGTTGAGAGATCCCATTTGTTTCACTAATAGCATTCAAGTGGTAAGTCGAAAGGCAATTAAAGACAGACAACAAATGCTGATATTGCTGATAATACCCATGATAAAAGAATGAAGAAAAAAGTAATGTATTCCAGTTGCAGTTAACTAGTGCCATGATTATAGATACTTGCTAGACAAACAGCATCCCCCTTATAGGAACTGTTCTCATCACATTCCATCCACCTTTCGTTCAGCCTCAGTACAGGAAAGCATTTTTTTTTAACTTGTCCTGCTACCTTTAGGGATCTGTGGACATGCATTCCAAAAATCCCTGTATACAACTTCACTATCTTACCTCCAATCGCACAGAGACAGATACTAATTAATGTTTGACTGTCACCACAGTAAAGGCATACCATAGGCGTCAAGGAGGATCTCCAGGGAGGTGGAGACACAGCAAGCCTCGCTCTTTGCCTTAGAGGCCTCCTTCATCTCAGTCTGACATCATGAGGTTCAGCAAGTCCCTTTATGCCAGACCGTATAACACAAAGTCCACTGACAGCGCAGCCTCTCATACATTCCTGTCCTCTATCACGGAGGTCTTAAATGATAACACTTGGGAGATGCTGGACCAGCCATCATCTCTGGATGAGCTGAACAAGGCCTAGTCCTTTGAGAAGGGTGAAACTCCCAGAAGTGACGGCTTACTGGCAGAGTTGTGTTCAGCTCTGTGGGACTTGGTTGGCCAGGACCTGCTAGGAGGTGTACAACAATATGTTTCTGGCTGGTAGCATGAGTGAATCCTTGAGAAAAGGCATCATCTACAAGCAGAAGGGGGAAGAGGGATGAAATTAGAAGTTGGTGACCAATTTCATTGTCGAATGTGGATTATAAAATTCTGTCTAAGGTCATCGTCAACAATGTCAGGTCTGCTCTGAGATCAGTGATTCACCCTGACCAAACTTGCGCTGTATCAGGCACGATGGTCTCGGAGCTTCACCTCCTCAGGGACATGATCTCCAATGTGCAGGACACGGTGGGTGGATGCCAGCCTCATCAGCCTAGAACAGGAGAAGGCCTTTAACAGGATATCACACACCTACATGTGGGACGTGCTCTCCAAAATGGAATTTGGAGAGGGAATCTGCACAAGGTTGTAGACTTGCTCACTGAGCCGGTGTGTTTGATTGCAGACATTTTGTCACCCGCTAGCTAACATCGTCAGTGCGCTTCCGATGAAACGCTGGTGTTCTGTTCCGCCTGTTATTTATATCCCTCAACTGGGACAACACATCCATAATAGCACGACACAAATAGAGACATGCCAGGGAATTCCTGGAGGCCTGGCATTCCAACCGGAACTACTTCAACAAATACATTGAACTGGACCCAATACACAAACCACTGAAAAACAGAACTGGAAGTGATGCCAACCATCCCAGCAAACAGATGCATATAAATAACAGACGGAACAGAACACCAATGCTTCACCGGAGGTGCACTGATGTTACCCAGGTTGACGAAATATCTGCAATCAAACACACCGGCTCGGCGACCAAGTCTACAACCCCATCCACAACCCAAGCTGCAAATCTTCTCAAAAACTTTAGAGGGAATCTGCAATTGGATCTGACTGCTCTACACCATCATCATTAGTGCAGTCTCAATCAACTGGTGAGAATCAGAAAGCTTCCCAATCAGATCTGGAGTCAGGCACGGCTGCCCACTCTCTCCTGCCCTGTTTGTGTGTTGCGTAGAGCCTTTTGCCGAGTCCATCAGGAAAGATACGAGCCTGGGAGGAGTGACTATTCCAGGCTGCAGAGGCCTGTACACGGATGACGTCACCATTTTCTGCTCAGATCCTCAGTCAGTGCGCAGACTCATGAGCATCTGCGAATAATTCGAAATGGCCTTGGCAGCCAGGGTAAATCAAGGCAAGAGCAAGGCTACGTTCTTTGGGAACGCGGCCAACTGATTTTTTATCCCCCTTCACTGTGAGGGCAGATTACCTGAGGGTCCTGGGGTGTGCACCAAAACTTAGGAAGAGCATATCACCACAGTGAGTCAGAAATTGGACAAATGGGAGCATTGAGCTTATGGGAAGGGCGTACCTAACACTGTTTTCATCCAGATGGCTACCTTTGCGTGCAGCTGCATAAAGCTGTGCACAATCCCTCATTACGCAAACACCTAGTGTCACTATGAGGTTCTACCTGTCCCAGTTGTTACAAAGGATGGGTCTGGCCAGATTGCTGTGGAATGCTGCAAGTAGTTAGACCATTGCAAATTTTTCCACAAAGGACAGGTGATATGAAAAGTAAAAACACAAGTCTATCAGGCAATGGTCAGCACGTAACATCTGAAATTCTGCAGGAAAAGGAGTGGGTGGATCCTGTCAGGAGATTTCCTGAGCAGACTGTCAAAGTCATTTGGCAAAGTGCGTCATCGCCAGAACTTTCCAACACGCACCAAGACATAGCTTGGCTGGTGGTGAGAAGGGCATTGCCAGTTAAATCCTTCATGCACACCTGGGTCTCTCTGCATCACTGCACACTGCCCCTGAACCAGCTGGGTTGGAAAAATAAAAGACGGTCATACATCTCCTTCTGGAACGTGCCTTTGCGAAGAAGATCTGCAGGTGAGATGTAGTTGTTTCTGCAGGTTCCTCCTGAGCAGCTCTGCGATGCAGGACTCTGTGCTCTATGGGCCATTCCCCAGAACACACAAGAGGGCAGCACAGTGGCTCAGTAGTTAGGACTGCTGCCTCACAGCACCAGGGACCCAGGTTTGATTCCGCCCTCGGGCGACTGGGTGTGGAGTTTGCACATTCTCCCAGTGTCTGTGTGGGTTTGCTCCGGTTTCCTCCCACAGTCCAAAGATGTGCAGGTTAGGTGGATTGGCAGGCTGGGTGAACTGGCCATGTTAAAGTGCCCCAAGTGTTCAGGGATGTGTAGATTAGGTGGATTTATAGGGTAATGGGTCTGGGTAGGATGTTCTGTGGGTCGGTGTGGACTTGTTGGGCCAAAAGGGCCTGTTTCCACACTGTAGGGATTCTACGACAAACAAACATCAACCGTACCTGGAGGACCATCAACTCTTGTGAAAGACACTCTTTTGTCTGTGCAAACTCCACACAGACAGTCACCCGAGGCTGGAATCGAACCCAGGTCCATGGCGCTGTGAGGCAGCAGTGCTAACCACTGAGCCACCGTGCTGCCAGTGTTGGACTGGGATGGACAAAGTCAGAAGTCACACGACACCAGGTTACAGCCCAACAGGTTTATTTGAAATCACACAGGTGCACCTGAAGAAGGGGCTGTGCTCTGAAAACTTGTGATTTCAAATAAACCTGTTGGACTATAACCTGGTGTCATGTGACTTCTGACTGGGTTTATAGTTGGTAAAGGCAGCAATACAGAGATTCACAGAACGGCCCTGGAGCAATTAACTGCAGTTGATTTTGAGGGCAGTCTACAGGTTTATTTAGAGGGGCAAGTCAAACAAGAGCTTAAGGCTATGGTGCGCTCCTCCTGCTCTATCTGAGACAGGGGCATATTTCTAATGTTCAGTACCAGATGTGTATAAGGAAGCATCTCCAGCTACAGCTGGAGCAATGACAGAGAACACCAAGTAGCAAGGCTGAGAGGGTTGTAGCTAGCACCTACAGAGAGGTGTTCATTCCACAGGCAGGGAGGGAATGGGGTAAAAAAAAAAAAAAAAATGAAGTCCTAAAAGCAGAATATGGGGAGTTAGGAAGCAAGTTAAAATGTAGGATCTCAAAACATGAAGATCTCAGAATTGCTACAGAGTAGAAGTAGGACGATAGCAGACGAACGTGTAGCTGGAGATATGGTGCAAGGGGCAAGGTTTCAGATATCTGGGGTTTGGGACCAGTTCTGGGGATGTAAGCCAATACAAACCGGATAGGTTGCACCTGGGCAGGACAGGAACTGTTGTCCTAGGATTAGTATTTGCTAGTGTAGTTGGGGAGAGTTTCATCTAAAATGTCAGTGTTGGGAGCTGCATGGGGAGACAGAATAGAGGGAAACAAAGGCAAAAACAAAAGACAGAACTAGAGATGTGCTAGGCAAAGAATTCAAGGACAAGAATTAAAACAAGTCAGTGTAAAGTAATGCTAATGGGTCTATCAATGTTAAAAAGACAAGCCTTAAAGCCTTGTGTCTTAAAGCACAGGACATTCACAAAAAGAAAAATGGATGAATTAGCCACATACAGACACAAACCAGTATGATATATTTGAGATTACTGAAGACATGGCTGCAGGATGACCAGGGTTAGGACCTGAATGTCCAGGAGATTATCCAGACAAAAAAAAAGGTAAAAAAGGGGGTGGGGTAACTTTGCTGGTTAAATTTACACAACAGTGAAGAAGGATATTAGGTCCTGTAAAGAGGAATCTGCATGGGTAGAGCTGAGAAACATGAAGGAGCAGAAAATGATAGTGTAGGTTGTAATATAGCAAATTGTAGTGGCATTGTTGGGGAAGGCGTTAAACATGAATTAGAGATACAAAAAATAAAGGTTCAGCTATGATTGTGGGCAACTTTGATCTGCATGTAGATTAGGCAAATCAAGTCAGTAGCAATACAATAGCGGACTAATTCCTGGAATTTGTACGAGATGTTTTCTCAACAAATACATGAAGGAACCAACTTGACAACAGGCCATCCTGAATTAGGTATTGTGCATAGAATAGAATAAAATAATTGACAATTAGCCATGCAATGCCCCTTGGGGGAAGAATGGCTATAATATGATAAAGGAAACTACAATGGTATGAGGCATGAGCTGACAATGATTAATTAAGATAACAAGGTGTGGGGCTGGATGAACACAGCAGGCCAAGCAGCATCATTGGAGCAGGAAAGCTTGATGTTTCGGGCCTAGACCCTTCATCATCAGG
>JAHRHZ010000029.1:2936474-2952473 GCA_024137785.1 Ginglymostoma cirratum | reverse complement strand
GCAGTTTTAAAAATGAATTGGGTTGGTATTCTAAACAAAAAAAAATGTAACGGAAACAATTACCTGAAATTCTCAGTGGTTTCAAAGCACAGAGTAAAATCATCTGTTTCTCTTGAATAGAAATTAAATATTTAAAAAAAAGAGAAAACACGTTAGCTAATGCTAACTGAATTTGGGAAAATTGAGATGTGAAAAATCCAAAGTGATTTATCAAGTAAGCTTTGACAAAAATTGAAATCAAAGATGAAA
This sequence comes from Ginglymostoma cirratum, assembly GCA_024137785.1. Taxonomy (NCBI): domain Eukaryota; kingdom Metazoa; phylum Chordata; class Chondrichthyes; order Orectolobiformes; family Ginglymostomatidae; genus Ginglymostoma; species Ginglymostoma cirratum. The sequence continues at coordinate 2,952,224 of JAHRHZ010000029.1, read as the reverse complement.
AGATCAAACTAAATATCCTTGATAACAAGGTGTGGGGCTGGATGAACACAGCAGGCCAAGCAGCATCATAGGAGCAGGAAAGCTTGACGTTTCGGGGCTAGACCCTTCATCAGAAATCTTGCCTAGAATCAAAACAGAAAGATTTGATTTCGGAGGCTGTAGAAATGCTCACCGAACCTGTGGGTTTGGTTGCAAAAATTGTCACCCTGCTAGGTAACATTATCAGTGCACCTCCGGTGAAGCAGTGTTCTGTCCCACTTATTATTTATATGCCTCAGTTTGTTGGGGTGTTTGGCACCACCTCCGGTTCTGTTTCTCAATGGTTGGTACACAGGGTCTAATTCAATGTGTTTGTCAATGGAGTTCCGGTCAGAATATCAGGTCTCCAAGAATTCACTGGCGTGTCTGTTTGACCTTTGCGATTAAGGACGTGTTGTCCCAGTTGAATCTGTGTCCCTCATTTTCCATGTGTAACGAGACAAGGGAGAATTGGTCATGTCTCTTGATGGCTAGTTGGTGTTTGTGTATCCATATTGTCAGTTTTCTTCCAGTTTGGCCTATGTAGTGTTTCTCACAGTTCATGCATGGTATTTCGTATATTACACCGGTTTTGGGTATTGGATTCTTTACATTTGTCAATAGCTGGCGTAGGGTGGTTGTTGGTTTGTGGACTACCCTGATACCTAGGGGTCCGAGTAGTCTTGTGGTCATCTCTGATTAGAGAGTCTGGTCGTGTTGGCTTCCTGTTGTCGTCGTCTATCTCAGAGGTAATGGCAGAGCAAGCGGGACAGACACCAATGCTTCACTGGAGGTGTACTAACAATGTTACCTAGCAGGGTGACAAAGTGTATGTAACCAAACCCACTAGCTCAGCAAGCAAGTCTGTAACTTCATCCACAACCCGAGCTACAAATCTCCGAAAACCTTAAGGTTTGATTTTGGGTTTCAAAAATTTTATGGCAATATTTTACTGGTCTGTAAAATTTGTCCAGGGCATGAGAACGAGAAAGGATGGCAACTAGTATGTGTAAAGTTGACTGAGAGGTGATGGAGGCTGCAACAGGAGGAGCATGGCAGCAAGTGAGAGGTGGAGAAACGTGTCATTGTGTAGTTCAATGGAATGTCAATTGGTATTAATTCATGTTTTAGTGATGCATTTCAGCTGGGGTTTGTTGTTTTATTAAAAAAAATTGAATTTGACAGTCAGTCATTCACCATCTGATAGATCAAGTGGAGAGAAAAGTAAAGATTTCTCAGATCTTTAAGATCAGATCAAAAGTCAAGAACGTGTGACATGGTGTTGGGATACTATAGAAGGTATGACAGAAGCCAGTTCAAGTGGATAAATTATTCACACAAATAGATTTAAATCAATATATATTTGGGATTATTGGAGACATGTTGCAGGGTGACTCGGCATAGGAGCTGAATATCCAGGAGTATTCAGTTTTTACAAAAGGACAGTTATTTAAAATTGACTGGTTCGAAGGATGGCAAATATTGCATGCAACAGCAGATTTCAATCATGTGCATCTATGTTTATGATTTAGAAAATCATAATGGATGGACACTAATGGAACAAGGAAATAAATGCTGTCCTATTGGGTAGAGAAAAGCAGTGTAGAAAATATTTAAAATAAAGGCAGCAAATTCAGAACCACATCTTTTACATCAACTCCTCTAACCCTAGTTAAATAGCTCACACGAGAGATTGCATTGGAATTGGAGTCCCCCTTGTATTCCATGAATATATGGGATTAAACAAATTTATCTTTACTTTTGGACAGGCACCTCTGACAAGTCACAAGTAATTCAAGCATTCTTATCTACTGAAAATCGTCAAATACTTTAACCAGAGTTTACAGCACTAATTGAGGCTTTAAAATTGATACTTAAATAATGCAATTTTGATATGACAGTATTGCCATATGATTAACGACATCAGAATCTTCCAAACTACAACTTTAAAATAATTTATGTTGTACACATTTTCACAAAAAGACCAAGTGTTTGCATATTCCTGATTCACACTGGTGAAACGTGCTTTAAAAATAGAAAACAAGAGTGAATATTTAAAGTAGATTCACCCAAACAGTTGGAAATAGCCAGGCAGATCAGGCTTCAATAGATATGATCAACAATGAAGGACAGGAATTTGTAGCAGCAAAAAAAACAAAAAAAAAAATCTACAAATGAAGGAGAGTATTCCTGAGGTTTCAGGGAGCGAAGAGTGATTAGACTGGGAGAGGTGGGCAGCACAGAAAGACCTGGTGCAATATTAACTGCTATGAGGAGAAACTGGAGAGCAGATCTAGTAGCCAGACGCTTGAATTTCAGACAAGGTGCTACCTAGTCATTAGACCCACGCACAGAAGTATCACAACAAATTGATTTAAATCTCATGAAAAATTTGTCTTAAATCAGTTAGGTTTAAGAATGCAGAATGTAGAGGGGTAGTACTGCTAAGGATTCTGAAAATATGTAATAGATCATCAGGGTCATAAGGATATGTTGTTATTATCTTAGTACCAGCACTTACTAACTGAACCCCACACAAAACGTGACAATTGTAAATCCAACACCAGATAGAATGGATAGGATAGGGAAGCTCAGGCAATTATTACCCTATTATTTGTTACCATGGTCACTCTTGGAATAACAGATGATGTTTTGGGATTGACAGCCAGTAATAATTAAAGGGACATACAGAGGGCCAAGCAAAAGCTGAGAAGAATCACTCAGGATTACAAAGTTTACTCAGTTATAAGGACCGATATAGTATAAAGATTATAAAAGAATTAAGAATAAAGGAAAGCTGGAAAACAAAGTATAGAAAAAGGAGATGTCTAATTGTAGATAATTGTCAGTTCATTTGGTAATACCAATTCTGCCAAAACATATTGAATGTTTCCAATTAATGACCGTGCTCCCTGAGTGGCCACATAAATAGCCAGGGAAGTGCAACCTGGGGTTAAGAGATCAGAAATATGCCATGATGGCAATAGATGTACAAGAGAAGGCCTTTTTTTTCAAATAAAAAAGGGTCTTGAATCACCTCTGGTAATCTGGATATGTGAATAATGTAAATTTCTGCATCCAGATTGAAGACTCCTTTACAATAGGAAACTTCCATCTACTTAGAAAGACAGTGGGAGTAATAAGTTTTTTGACAGACCGCACTCCTGGCAAAATAGGTCAGTTAGCCATGTCAAGAGCCACACAGATAGTTCATTACAAAAGGTACATAGCAACCTCAAAAGGACTTGTGCTGAAATGGGAAAGTGAAAAAGTGGCAAGAGATTAGTTAACTCAACGATGGCATTAGCTGCTGAAGAACGAATGGTAATTTGGCTAGGAATTTTTGAGTAGGGAACCACAACAGTTTCTGGAGATATTCTGCTCTTCATGATTTGTGTGGCTATCAGAGGATTTCAGTTCAGGATTCTTCTCAATATCCTTCAGATGGCCAATCTTCTGGAAGAGAAGCAGTTCTCAAACGTATTATGGCTTGGTTGGGTGTTGGCAAAGCCCAAACAGGGAAACGAAAAGGGGAAAATAAGCGAGGTTCAGAAACATTTCAAGTACAAGCTGCTAAAACTACTTAAGACCAGGCCCGTTCCAAGGGTCACTCGGCCCAAAACATTAACTCTAATTTCTCTCCACAGATGCTGCCAGACGCGCTAAGCTTTTCCAGCAATTTCTGTTTTTGTTTAAAACCAGTGTACCATCACTGTCTGGCTGGCACAACAGAGGTTAAGTGATTACATGAATGTAGCCAGCACCTTATATGGAATAAGTAATGCTTTGATGATTCAGGTAAAGTGAATTATGGTTGGGTTGTATAACAGGTTGTGTGTAGAACCATGTCATTGGTTAACTGTACCAGCCCTGGAATACTTAGAAATGGTTTATCCACAACCCTCAGTGGAATGGTGTCGTTTTCCTTGTACTTGCTCGCACAAAGGAACTTGAGTATTGTTTGATTAGAGTATGGAAGGGAGAAAACATTTCCTGCTTCACTGTTTAGAAGAAAAGCAGTATGGCTGCAGATAATCTTAACTAGTTAATCATTAAACCCCTTCACTGACAGACCAGGCACACACCATTTTTAAAAAAATCCAAGCTCTTAAAATAAATATGGAATTGTATACAGATATACGAAATTATATATGAAAGTAAAAAACCTCATATCCCTAGGAGTGTTGTCAAACAAACAGACTTAAAGGTGCAAGGGCACAGTTCCCTGAAAGTGGATTCACAGGTAGGGTGAAGAAAACATTTGGCACGCTTGCCTGCATTGGTCCATGCATTGAGTATAGGAGTTGGGATATTATGTTGCGGTAGTACAGGCCATTGGTGAGGCCACTTTTGGAATAATGCATCCAAATCTAGTCTCTCTATTATAGGAAATATGTTGTTAAACTTCAAAGGGTTCAGAAAAGATTTACAAGGGGATGTTGCCAGAATTGGAGTATTTGAGTTATTGGGGAGAGGCCGAATAAGCTGGGGCTTTTTTTCTCCCCACCCCCCCCACCTCGAGCAGAGGCTGAGGGGCGACCTGATAAACAGGTTTATAAAAATCACAAGAGGCATGGACAAGGTGAATAGTCAAAGTCTGTTTCTCAGGGTAGGGGAGTCCAAAACTAGAGGGCATAGGTTTAAGGTGAGAGGGGACAGATTGAAAAGGGACCCAAAGGGCAACTTCTTCACACAGAGTGTGCTGCATGTGTGGAATGATCTGCCAATGTAAACTGACAGAGGCAGGTACAATTACAAAATTTAAAAGGCATCTGGATCGGTACATGAATAGGAAGAGTTTAGAGGGATATGGACCAAATGCAGGCAAATTGGACCAAATCAGTTCAGGACATCTGGTAGGTGGACTCCCGAAACATCAAGTTTTCCTGCTCCTATGATGCTGCTTGGCCTGCTGTGTTCATCCAGCCCCACACCTTGTTATCTCGGATTCTCCAGCATCTGCAGTACCTTTTATCTCTGAAGGATCTGTTTCCCTGCTGTGCAACTATGACTCCATCACACTTATCTCATCCAATATTTCACACTCCTTCTCTACCAGAGGTTTGCACTGCTGCCTCTTTTGAGAGGGTATTTCCAAGGTATTCAATAAGAACCATATCCACATCTTCCACCTCTATGATAAATTTCTTCATACCTAATCTTGCCTCGGTTATTCTCTTGATATTTTTATAAAAAAAAAACTGTGTTGTCTTTGCTCATATTTTAATATTTTGTCTTTGCTTTCCTAATCTCCTTTTTCAAAATTTCACTTGACTCTTATTCTGCTCTCAGAATCAGACTCAAGCTTCTTTTCTTACAGGTAGATAGATTTTTGGTCAACAAGGGAGTAAATGTCTATGCAGGTGGTGTGGAGCAGGCAGGAAAAGTAGATTGAAGGCCAGAATCAGATTAGCCAAGATCTTATTGAATGAGAGAAATGGTTTGAAGATTAAACAGTTTACTCATGATCCTATTTCTTATGATTTTACGATGAAGCTTTTACACAAAGATTAGTTACGATCTGGAAATGCACTTCCAGAGTGTGGTGAACAGAGATCAATCCAAGACTCAGGAGTGCTCTAATTACCTGTAGAGACACAATTTTCAGGACTATGGTAAAGGGCATCGAAGCAAGATTAGCTACAATCAGCATGGACACAATAGGCTGAAAGGCCTGCTTCTGTGCTGTAACCATTCCATGATTCCATTACATGTTATTCCCAAACACTAACAGGTCAATGTGATCCATCAAGGTAAGTAGCCTCCTTCAATTCTGCAAGTATTTATGGTTCCACTGGTCTGCCCATTTCAGCTCGAGTAGGCAGAATGAAAAAAAGTTTGGAAAATAATACTTTATTTATAGAAAATCTATGCAAGACAAATAGGAAAGGAGCCCAAAAGGCTTGTTAGTAATTGTTAATTGATTTTTACTTTCAGATTTCTACTGGGTTCTACTGAACCCATGCCCCAAAACACTAACCTGGTTTCCAGATTACTATCCAGTAACATTACCACTATGCTACTGACTTTTCAGAAGTACGAAAGATGCCAGAAGAATTGTTTACCTTTGAATCATTGACTTTTAAAAGGTCCTCTAATTCCAGAGCATTCAGAATATATCCAGTAGCTGGCAAGTAAATCCAATTACTAACTTGCAAATTTAACCTTACAAAGAGGGTCTTGTGTAACAGCACCCAGTACACTTGACTTTTCAGTTAAAGAAAACAATGAGCTCATTGCCAAAATTTTGTTCCACCGACTCACTCGCTGAAATATTGTGAACGAAAAGAATGTTTGTTTGAAATAGAATTCTTATTTCCAAATGGTGGCTTCAGTATCAAGCAACGTCAGAAACAGCGTAAAGGGTTGTTTAAGTTGTCAAATATGCATCATGCATAACCATATGCTACTACGCCAGTGGGCTCTTTCTCCTCTTCCCACTCCACTCCCATCAGCCATCCTATGGTCTTTTAGGAGGAATAAGACCTGAATTTTGCACACTAGATTCATGCTCACTCAAACAGAAAATGAAACTGCATGGTCCCATTTTGCACTACACCTCTGAGCAAGCAACAGATGGAGCAAAGAATGAATTTCACGCATTTATACAAGAGCTTAAAGTTATGGAAGTGTAAAGAAAAAGTACTTTATAGCCTTCAAAATACATTTTGAAACATTGTGTTGTGATACAGGAAAGACATTAGTCAATACATACACAGCAAAACCTCAACAACTATGATAATGATCTGTAGGTTAAATTGGTGGAAGTGACAAATATTCCCAGGGACACCCAGAAGAACTCACTCTGCTCTTCTTTGAAAGTTTCAAGATCAGATCTCAATCTCACCTCCCACCCACCCATCAAAAGGAGTTCATGGACAGTACAGCACCCTCTTAATAGTGCACTCAACTCAAATGCTTAAATCTTTAGAGTGGGACTTAAATCCACAGCCTTTTGACTGAGAGGCCACAGGGCTACCACGAGCCACGGCTGACATTCGATGAGACTCCATTTCATCAGCGTGGCCTAACATTGGAGATCCCTGCTCTACCAAGCGTTAAACGAGTAATCAGGGTACAATCCCATTACCACACAATGAATATGGAAAATGCACATATTGCACGTACCTGGTATTCTGTTTAGTGTTACCCAGAAGTGTTCATCAGGACTGTAAGTATCTCTCGACCAGTCTAACAAATCCAAAGCTCGTTGGTCCTTCAAAAGAAATTCGACGAATTCGGCTGTCAAAGCATAATAGGCAGACCCAAAGTAAATAGTGATGTTGTGTGGAGGTGGGGATTTCTCCTTTTTGGTTCTGACTACATAGGATTGACGAGCTGACAGCACCTGCTTGTATACAAACTTCGTGCGGACTTTGGCGTGGTTTGGAGGCAAGATGCCAGGGGTGATGTTCCTGCCTTTAAATGCTTTGAGGTGTCGAATGATCTCCAGGTTGGTTTTGAGAGGATAGTCTTGACCACAGAGGTTGAGGACGTACTTCCAGTTAGTCCTGAGACGCTGGAGATCCGTCAAGCACCTAATGTCCGCTTCCAACCGGGACATCCCTCCGTAGATAATGGGCTCCATTCTGGTGGCGAGGAAGACATTACTGAAACAGCTCTGCAGGCGCTGCAGATTCAACTGGAACTGTGCGGGGGACTTCTCATCCACGTGGATACAGTAGAGGTTGTGAGGTCGGTAGATTGCTTTGAAGAGGCTCTCAAAGGTCTCGAACTCTTTGTGCACGGTCATGATAAAAGCCAGAGGGAAGTTGGTCTCCTCGGCCGTCAGCGGGATCTGGGAATAGTGAAGCAGCCCTTCCAGGTTGTTGCAGTAGTCCTCGGTCTCTGCAGCGTCTGAGGGCCGGGGTACTGCCGAGGGCTGCTCCTTCCAAAGGAAAACTTTCTCCCCGTTGAAGAAAGGTTCACAGACAGACTCCCAGTTGGAAACCTCTCTCCGTGAGAGTCTACCACGCTTCTTCGATTTATCCGATGTCCACTGGAATTGAATCCGGTTAAACCAGTAAGAACTCAAGACCATTAACAACAGCATCGTCAGGAAACCGATCTGGAGCATCCGCGTCATCGGCATTCCTTAGAGTCCCTCTTTCCTTCAGTTAGTATCTAATAAACCCGAAGGGCAACGTGCTTCTGTTCCTTCTGCATTTGGACCGACCTGAGTCTGGAGGAGAAGCCTCGGTAAGCCACACTGGTCCCTCCCAACGAGGCAGCACGAACTGTGTGTGTGTGTGCGTGCGCAATGTGAATAGAGCACTACTCTTCATTCAAACAGTTTAACACTTTCCGCTCGGGAACAATTCACTGGCGTTATACTTTAACCCGCTCGTCCCAAACAAAGTGGCTGGTCGAATTTCTAACATCAGACAGAGGGTGCTGGAAGAAAATGGGATCTTGACCATATTTGTTTAATGACAGTTTGCGACTTTTAAAGTCAGAAATGACCCACTGATATCTGGTATAAACGCCAGCGGCGAACTGGTTAATTTGTGTTTCACATATTCCATGCAAAACATCAGCTCGGTCCCCGAACAGGTGGCTTATCTTCTGAGGGACAAAAGGGCAATAAGAAAATAATGCTCATGTGATTAAGAACGGACTCAAAATTATTGTTAATGTGATTTAGGAGTACGTGATATTAACTGTTTTGTAGACTAATAACCAGTTTAGATTTGAAAACATGGTAATTACAGGTCAGAACAAACACCCAAATTGAGAATCGTGGAAAAAAAATCTCGTTTTCCATCTACCGATTCCTGGTAGTCACATGACTTAATGAAATTGTAAATTAACCTGTAATTAACAACAAAGCAGGGAGTATTGAGGGTTCATGCAGCCTGGTGGTAGTGCTCCAATCTCTGGGCCAGGAGATAGTAGGAACTGCAGATGCTGGAGAATCTGAGATAACAAGTGTAGAGGCCCGAAACGTCAGCCTTCCTGCTCCTCTGATGCTGCTTGGCCTGTTGTGTTCATCCAGCTCTACACCTTATTATCTTTGAGCCAGGAGACTCTGGTTCAAGTTCGACATTCGCTAGTGTTTAATAAAGGCTCTGAACAGGTCGATAAGGAGAAAATATAAAGTACATAACATAGAAAGAAACTGCTCACAGTTTTCTTTCTAGAAGTGGCGCGTTTATCGTAGCTCAGATTACTCATGTTCTACACACAGAACGTTGGATTTATTTTCAAAACTACCTTGTTTGTATTGGAATGAATCAATATTATCTGCTTCCACCATTTTTCCCTAGAGAATTTGCTCCAGAAGCTGCTCACTAAATCACTGAAATATTGTTTTTGCAGCTTTTAGTTTTGAATTTTCACCCACTTTTCCGATTCAGCAGTTCTGCGTAAGGTAAAATAGCCTAGGAACATAAGAAATAGGAGTAGGCTGATCGGCCCATTGTGCCTACGTTTCCGTCTATCTCGATCATGCATTGGATCTTCTACCTGGAAGCTATTTTCCCCCTTTTTCCATTGGGGGAGGGTTTAAACAGGACTGGCAGGAGGATCGGAACCTAAGAGGAAGCTTGGAACCTAAGAGGAAACTCATATCGAAAGGACGAATAACTAGTAAACAAAAGCAGAAGTGCAGCAAGTAAAAATAAAAGACAAATGAAGATATTACAAGTATAAAATAGGATCAAAATGGAAAATGATGCCAAAAGACTGAATTAAAGGTGCTTTATTTGTATTCATTGACAAAAAGATAGATGATTTGAAGTCACAAAATTGAGGCAAGTGAATTTGATTTAGTTGCTGTTACAGAGCCATGGCTGGCCAAGTTTGGGAACTGAATATCCAAGGATATTCTACATTTATCAGGGATAGAGACAGAGGGAAAGTAGATTACATTAGTAAGAGAGGAACTATAAAGAATTGAGATCTAGAAGCAGTCTGAATAGAGCTACGAAACAGTAGGGGGAATAAAGTATTATTGGGAATTGATGAAAATAGCCTATAAGAATGTCAAATAGTGGTAAACCTGAGGATTAGGAGCAATTTAGGACTCAGCAAAGTAAGGTCAAGAAACTGATAAGTGAAGGGAAAGCAGAATATGAATGTTCACAAGGGAAATAAGGTGGACTGTAAAAGCTATATGTGAAAGGGAAAATAAGGACAGCAAGGATAAATGTGGGTCCATTGCAGATGGAAAACAGAAAAATTTACAGTAAGAGGGAAATAGAGAGAAACAAAAGTTACTTTGTGTCTGCCTTCACAGAAGATGGACAGAAAATCCTCTATAAATACCAGATGACCAAGTGACCTGTATAACTGGAGAGTGAAAAGAAAATAATAATGTTAAAGAGATGGTACTTGAAAAATTAGCTAGATTGAATTAAGAGTTGGTAAATCTTCTGCACCAAATGAATTTTATCCCGAAGTGCTGAAAGAAGTAACAATAGAGATAATGGATGCTTGGCGATTATCTTTTGTAATTCTTTGGTTTCTCACAAGGCCCTGAAGGCTGGAAGATAGCAAATGTAACCCCACTATTCAAGACAGGAGTGACCATGGAAAACTGTAGACTTTTTAGCTTGATGCCCTATAAGGAAAATGTAAGAATGTGTGTAAATACAAAAAACATAATAACTTAATATTTGGAGGAGAATGGTTAAAATAGACAGAGATGACATAATTAAGGAAAGGGAAATCATGCTTCATAAACTTGCTGGAGTTTTTTAAGGATGTTACTTGTAGAATAGACAAAGAAGACCCTGTGACTGTGGTGTATTTGGATCTTCAGAAGGCTTCTATCTCCATGCAGAAGGTTAGTAAATAAAATTAGAGCTCATTGGATTGGGAGGAATATCTTTGCATAGATTGCAAATACTAGAAAATAGAGAGTAGGAAAAACAAATCGTTCTCAGGACATTGGTTGTTACTACTGAGATCGTAAAAGGATCAGTACTAGATTCACAACTGTTCATAATCTATGTAAATGATTTGGTTGTGGGAACCAATTTAATATTTCCAAATTTGCTGATGTCACCAAACTAGGTAGGAATGCAAGTTATGACGAGAGTGCAAGTAGACTTCGAGAAAATTTGAACAAGTTAGTGAATGGTCTGGAATATGGCAGATGGAATATAATGTAAATGAACATTAAGTTATTCAATTTAGTAGTAAAAATAGAGAGGCAGAATACTCCTTAAATGGTGAGCAATTGAAAAGTGTGGGTATCCAAAGTGGTCTGGCACCCTTGTTCATGTCTCACCAAAAAGATAGTATATTGGTGAGGCAAGCAATTACAGAGGCAAACTAAGCATTGGTATTCATTTCAAGGAATTTGATCAGAGTGCGGACGTCTTGCTGCAGTTGTAAAATATGTTGGTGAGAACTCAGTTGTAGTATTGTGTACAATTTCTGTTTCCTTATCTAAGGAAGGATATTTTTTGCCTTAGAGGGAGTGCAATAGAGGTTCACCAGATTAATCCCTGGATGGCAGAATTGTTTTATGAGGAGAGTTTGAGGAGACTGGATCTGTAATCTCTAGCATCTCAAGAATGAGAGGTGATCTCATTCAAACTTACAAAATTCTTACAGGGCATGACAAGGTGGATACAGATAGGATGTTTCCCCTTGCTGGTGAGTCTAGAATCAGGAAAAAATGTCAGAGTCTAAAGAAAAATAGAGTTAGTGGTTTAGATCAGTGACCTCCTTAACAGTATTTCCAGCATTTTGTGCTTTTATTTAAGACTTCCAACATCCACAGTACGTTGCCTTTGTATTCTGGTTTATGTTATCCTGTCTTTTTTGAATCCTAAAAGTAGGAATAATTTCACCACTTATCCTCCATATTTCAATGAAAATGTACCCAATGTAAATGAGCCTTCTGTGTAATCCAATCCCTCTACCCTCTCAATCATTCTGGTTGCTTGTTTCCATATCCTTTCAAAAGTTGTAATTGCTCTCTTCACTATGATAACTTCAATTATACGTTATATTCCAAGTGCATTCATAACAATGGTTCACAGATTGGTAGGATTACCTCACAATTTTGAAGTGCTATGCCAGTGAGAAAGCTAGTCAGAGAACGTCAAACAAAAATATTCTAGACTGTAGTCAAGCTCTAGATCCTGAGGAAAAGCAGCTGCTGTCTAGTTAATTTAATATGCCACATCCTTTAAAAAGGAGGGAATGAGGTACTGTCACTGGCTGTCCAGCCAGGATAAGATCTACACTCACTGCTGGTAAATAACACCCATGTGTTCACTTCCAACCATTTGGCTCCTATTAACCATATACAACCGCACCATGAGCACACAATCATGCATGCACCTCTCCCCCAGTTGCTCACCCACAATACTAGTCTTCTGTTTACATTTTGCTCATCAATCTGATGTGGAATACATCTCAATTGCAGTTGGCCAGATGGCTGATTTGTGATGAAGCGTGATTGGCATCATGGCAGTGTGGGTACAACTCCTGCACCAGCTGAACTTACCATGAAGGAGGCCTTCTGAACCTCTCCCCTTGCCTGAAGCATGGTGACCCTCAGGTTAAACCACCACAAGCCCTCTCTGTCTAATGAGAGAGCAATCCTATGATCCTCTGGGGCTATGGCCACTTTACCTTATTTTTAACTTATCAGTGTATAATGTATTATGCATTGATTGGTGGGAATTGCAAAGTTAGAGATTTTCCAGGAGGATGCCTGTTTAGGGGAGGCCATTATGATGGAGGAGCCGTGTTTTTAAAGAAGGAACACCAAGGGGTGGGGGTGGGGAGGGAGCTGGTGTTGCTGTTGCTCCTGATAATGAACTGCTGCAAATTGTACATTGTGCCCATTTGTTTTAACGTAAGAAAGCACCAGAAATGAGGCAGAAGCACTTGGGAGCATGAAGCAAAAGTCAGAGATGTCCAATTTAAACCCATGGGATGAACTCCTGAACTCCAAAACTCCGTTCTGGAGTTCATCCCGTGGGTATGTTGTCAGCCTCAGCTATTGTAGCCAAGTCTCTTAGTAGCAGGCACATGTTGTGTTTTAGCTACCAAAGTATTATCATCCTTTGTTTAGAGTTTGCAGCTCTACAAATTTTAAGTTTTTGTTGTGGATACAAAAAAAAATACAAGAGGATATAAATGTTGGAGGTGATGTGATTTCTGATTAGTGTCTGAGGCAGCAGGTCTAGATTTAGGTTAGGATGATAGTAATCAGTCAGATCTCCACTAATAAATGCAATTATAAACTACAATTAATAGTTCACACTGAATATTTTAGTTCTGTTTACTGTATTATTCGCATTTGGAGCTATAACAAATTTCTGTGTGTAATTTGCATATGAAAGATTTTTAAAAATGAACAACTTAATAGGAAGTATTCAGCTCATTTTCGTTCCATCCTGTCACAGCAAAACATCCCAGGTATTATGCAGGATTTCACTGACCAATATTTTACTAATCAAAAATGAGAGGACTGTCTTTATTATCCCTTTGGATCTGATGACCTCTGTCAGTTCCACTCTGAAAAAATCCATTGAAAGTATTTTATCTTGGTTAATCGTTTTGCATGAATGATTTATTTGAATGATTTATTGTCACTTGTAGTCTACAATGAACAACGCAGTAAAATAGTGAAAAGCTTCAACAGCTAGCACAACCCGGCGCCATTTTGAATAGTTTTAAAAATAAAAATAAATAAAAAGATATAGCTGAAAAGAAGTTTATCTTCGTTCCACAGCCTCTGTCGTGAGCCCTGAGCTGGCTGACCAAAGATACCTGCACCGCCACCCCTCCCCTGCCTGTGCCAGACACACCAATGTCGGAGTTGCCACTCTTCAGGAGCCATCTCTTTGTCGCTGGGCCCACCTTGCCAACAGGCCGCCCATGCCGGTTCCCGTGCTGGACCCACTCTTACTCCACATCCAGGAGCCCCTGGTTCCTGTGTTGCCACTGCTTTGCTGATAACCAAGAGTCCCCAGCTCTGGGACTACCACATCAGGAGCTGCTGCCACTGCCTCACCAATAACCAGGAGTCCCTGCTGCAGGCCTGCCACAACCAGGAGTCCTTAGCTCCACTGCTGCTGATGCATGCAGTCCTTGCTTTGGGCCTACCACAACCAGGAGTCCCTGGCTCTGCTTAGGCTGCCGCCTTGCCAAGAGTTTTGCTCCAGCTGTACTCCTCTGTGATGTCACTTTTGCCACTGCGGACAGGAAGGAGATGAAGAATAAGAAAGAAGACAAGGATAAGGAAAGAATGGAGGAAGCGGCCGGTCTGGAGCAGACAGGCCCTGGAACCCAAACGCTGCCTACCTTACCGGCGCTGCTATCTTGGACAATTTTCTGGATTTTCCTGCAGAATCTTCTAATACTCTACACAGGGACCAAACTCTTCCCAGAATCTGCGCACAGAGGGAGTTGCATGTTTGTCACAAAATGGCTGTACACGTACCACAAGCTATTTAAAAGACAAAAGCCTTCCAGCCCAACATAATCGATCAGTTTTAACAAAAACTCCACATCCTCCCACCCTAAACTAGGGTGCATCCTTTATTCTTTTTTTAATTGGCTAAAACTGAGTACAGTGTCTGAACATCTTGGCTGTGGTTGTTAACCACAAGATTTAGTCAGATCTATAGCTATGAGTTTCAGTGACCAATTTTAGTGACACATATTTAGCAGAATATTTCTTCTATCACTAGAAAACTTCCTTGGCTTTGTTTGTCACGCAGTGTGTTTACAGTTACAACCATAACTAGCTTGGTAGGGAAAGTTTCAAACTAATTAGTGGGAGAAGGATTGCGTTTGGGAAAATGCAATAAATTGAATAGAGAGCCTGAGGCAAGATTGCATTGTAGCAAGAAGGGAAATGATGAGGAAGGGACCATTAGACCATGGGACATAGGAACAGAAGTAGGCCATTCAGCCCAATGAGTCTGCTCCACCATTCAATGAGGTCATGGATTGATCTGAGAAACCTCAACTCCACTTTCGTGCTTTTTCCAAATAACCCTTGATTCTCTTATTGATTAAAATAGAGATATAAAATGACAGAACTAAGGACTCTATCTGAAGGTCTGTCACATTCATAACAAAACAGATGATGTAAATAAATATGTATTTATTTGATAGCCATTTACAGAGACATATCTGCAAGAAAACAAAGACTGGGATCTGAATATTCAAGGGTTTGTGATGTCAGCAGGGTGGGTTTAATTCCCAGACTGACTGAGATTACCGTGAAAGTCCCGTCTTCTCAACATCATCTCTTGCCTAATGCATGCTAACCCTCCAGTTAAACTCGCTACCAATTATCTCTCTCTGTCTAAGGAAAGAGTTGCCCTATGGTCATCTGCAACTTTAGCAACTTTACCTTTACTTCACGGTGGAGTGTGTAAATAACATACTGGAAATAATTGTGAATTGGGAGAGGGAAAGTAGTTAAAAACTTTAAAAAATTACATTCACCAGGGAAAGGTACTGAGGAAATTATTATAACTAAAAGCTGACAAGTCCCGTGATCCCAAAAGACTTCAAAATAGAGTCTTAAATAGTGGCTGCTGAAATAGTAGTTGTGTGTTTTTTAATTTTCCAAAGTTGTCTAGATTCTGCAAAGGTTACATCAGATTGGAAAGTGTGAATGTAACTCCTCTATTCAAGAAATGGGGAAAAGACAGAAAGCAGGAAACAACAAGCCAGTTAGTTTATCAGAGATAACAAGGTGTAGAGCTGGATGAACACAGCAGGCCAAGCAGCATCAGAGGAGCAGGAAAG
>JAHRHZ010000029.1:2898265-2926474 GCA_024137785.1 Ginglymostoma cirratum | reverse complement strand
ATGCTGCTTGGCCTGCTGTGTTCGTCCAGCCCCACGCCTTGATTAAAATAATGTTTTCTCCCCTTTTCAGCAGGTACCGCTTATACATTTCCTCAATTTCATAAGATATTTTGTTTTCTTCCACACAGTGTCTCAATGGTTTTAGTTTACTTGAGCAGCCACTCATATTCACAGTAATAAGCTCAATTTAACACTTTGTCATAAGCAATAGCAGGTGTTTATGTAGTTTAAATGTTTAAACCAATCCTGAATTACCGGCACTTGCCTAAAAGAGTCATGAGTGTGCATCTGGATGTTAGTTTTTAACATTTTTGATCCAGACTCCAAGAAACTTGGGTCTGCACAAAAAAGGGAACACAAGAAGTTTGAGATAACAAGGTGTAGAGCTGATACGTGTGTGCACGTCAATGCATGGGTATGTACTACGCCGCATGGTAACAAACTCTTGATTAGTTCCTGGGCAAGTGGCTTCACTCTACACATGGTCAATATAAAAGAAGCATTCAGCCTGGGAAGGAAAGAAATCTCTTTCTCTCTCTTCTGTGAGCAGAGAAGTAAAGGAATGTCCCAAGCAGCTAGCTAATGTTTCTCTCAGCAAATTCCTTTCTTGAAAGGAAAAAGGGATAAAAAGACACTTTCAGAGAAAATCCTCTGGTTTCCAGGTTAAGTGGAGTGGCCATGGGAAGTGCAGGGTTTACAGGGATAGCGTAGGGGTGTGGGATGCAGTTCAGAGGGTCGTGTGGACTTGACGGGCCAAATGGTCTGCTTCCACACTGTAGGGATTCTATGTTGAGAACTAAAAGGACAAATTCTCAGCTGTTGAAAGGTTGAGAATCAGTACACCTTCAGCTACTGTCGTCCTCAGAGAGCCCAATGGGATCAGAAGGGAACTGAAAGAAAATATCTCAACAACACCTGTAATCCAGGCTATGTGCTTCACTGAGTTTTTGGTTCCTCCACCACACATAATGTTTGTGCTTCTGGTCTCTTTCTATTTGTATTTGTATGGGTTTTTTTTTTAAAAAGTCGGGGTAGAGACTAAGTTTTAAGCTAGTAGGACTCTGAGTTTTCAATTTTTTGCCCCTAATTCATAGACTGTCTTATTCCATTTTTGGATATGGTTTGAGTTATCTCGTTCTATTGGCTTAAGATAAAGGTCGTCAGGTGTCACCAAACCTTTACAACAAAAACCACGTAGGCGCAACAAATGTTTATCTCTTAGTTGAGTTGGCTGGACAGCTAGTTTGTGTGATGGAGAGTGAAACCAGCAGAGTGGGTCCAATTCCTGCACTGGCTGAAGTTACCATGAAGGACTGTCCTCCACAGCCTCTCCCCTTGCCTGAGATGTGGTGACCCTCAGATTAAACCATCACCAGTTGTCTCTCTCTAATGAGAGAGTGGGGCATTACCTTTCGTACTGCTTCAGTTCAAGAAATAAATCCTTTTAGATACAGAAAAGTTATACAATGTTATATGATAGGAGGGAATGGCGACACCTTGATTTACTCCTCTTCCACCTCCCCACACCCCCATTGCACTTTCCTGTACAATCACAAAAGGTGTAATACCTGCCCATTTACCTCCTCTCTCCTCTATCCAAGGTCCCGGACGTACCTTCTAGGTGAAGCAACAATTTACCTGCACTTCACTCTATCTAGTGTAATGTTTTTGCTATTCACATGTGCTCTCCTCTGCACTGGGGAGATGAAACACAGACTGGGTGATGGCTTTGCAGAATGAATACGTTCTGTCAGTAAAAGTGATCCCAAGCTTCCAGAAACACCACCATGTTTCCTGGCCGACCTTTCTGTCTTGGACCTGCTGCAGTGTTCCATCAAAGATCAGTGCAAGCTTGAAGGTGGAAGAAGAGCTTGAAGATGAAGTATTTTCTGGTTGGGGACCCTGCAGCCTCTAGACCTCAACATCGAGTTCAATAACTTTTTGAGAGCCTGATTCTATCCTCCTGTGTTTTTCAGCCACCCCATATCCAGTCCTGATAAGACCTGGGTTGCATTCAGCACAGCTCACCCATTTCTCCTACTCTTAGCTCTTAATGCTACTTATTGTCCTGGCTTGATATCCACAATCCCCTTGTTTATGTACACCTTCAATATCTCTCTCTCTGGGCTCCAGCTCCAGCTATTTGTTCACCCTCCACCCTCCCCCAACTGGCTTCAGCATAAATACCATGTTTTTCTAGTTGCTAACAGTTCTGATGAGTCACCAGACTAAAAATGTTAATTCTGCTTTCTTCCCTCAGATGCTGCCAGATCTGCTGATTTTCTCCAGCAATTTCTATTTTTGTTTCATGTCTCCAGCATCCGCATTTCTGTTTTATTTTAGCAAACTAAAACATTTCCAAAATACATGTTTCTTGTTGAAAGATAGCTGCTATATTCAATTCAAGTTGCCAAGTTCAAGCTGCTGAAGAAGTCATAATGGCTTGAAATGTTAACTCTGTTTCTCTCTTCGCAGATGCTGCCAGACCCCCTGAATTTCTATAGCAATTTATGGATTTAAATTCAAGCTTTTTACTTATTTAATTAAATCTGACAAACAAACCTCAAATTACACCTTGTGTAATTAAAGCAAACATGGCTTTTTAACCCTGAACAATTGGCACCTTCTAAGTCATTTAAAACCAATCTGGTAATCAGCTACAGTGCAATAATTGCCTCACTGACAGAATTTCCAAATAAACTGTTTAATAGGATAGATAAGGCAAGATCAGTATAGTCTTCTTTAAAAAATCTTACAGTTAACTGCTGGTTCATTGAATAAAGATGTTGGTGAAGTTGTATTATGGAATAGTTGGCAGGAATTGAATGTAGAAGTGCCATTAAAATTGATGGGTCCTGTGTTCAAAATCACGCCTTTGAAAGCGTCTTTGTCTAATATAACCTTCAAACGCTCTTGGTTTATTGAGCAGAAAAGCACCAGCAGTTTGCCATAGCTTTTGTCACAGCTCATCTGTATTTTCAGTTGTATCTTAGTAGCTCACAGCCTCACAAGAGGCTGAGACTCTCCAATAGTTACATAATATTACTCAGCTTCACTTTGTTTGTGGCTGATCCCACGCAGACACACACACACACACACACACACGCAGAGAGCTGGGGGGTGGTAGGAGCCTGTTGTTGTACTGTAAACAGCTGAGGGAGTAGACCGTGATGGTCACCTTTCAACAGGGCATGTGCAGGGTCATTACTACTGCATCATAGAATCATAGAATCCCTACAGTTTGGAAGCAGGCCATTTGGCCCATTGAGTCCATAACAACCCTCCAAACCACATCCCACCCAGACCCTCCCCCTATCCTATCCCTGTAACTCTGCATTTCCCGTGGAACTTTAGGCAATTTACCATGACCAATCTACCAAACATGCACACCTTTGGACTGTGGGAGGAAACCAGAGCACCCAGAGGAAACCCACGCAGACACAGGGAGAATGTGCAAATTCCACACAGACAGTTGCCCGAGGCTGGAATTAAACCCGGGTCCCTGGTGCTATGAGGCAGCAGTGCTGCTGAGCCACTGTGCTGCCCCAGTTAGTGGTAGATGGAGAAATGCAGGTGGTGTCCAAGGACAAGTTGCCTTCATGAGGAGCACACAATGAAGGGAGAGATCACCAGCGGGACCCCCATCTCAATGGGGGGGTGGCTCAGAGAAAGGAGACACCAAGCTCCAGAGACACAATGGAGGCCAGCTTATACCGCAGAAGAATACATGGGGGACTAGTGAGTGGATGGCCATACAGAGGCAGGCCAGAGTGTTCCAAACTCTGCTTTCCAGAGATGTCTGAGTGACAGTCCCAGTGAAGATTGTGGCTGTCTAGGAAGGCCATCACTGATTTATATTCCATTACCGAAGCATGGGCTATTAACTCTGAGATTTGGTGGATACCCAATATCCGAAATTCTAAAAAAAAACTTTTGTTTATGTTTGTTCTTCCTGGGAACCACTGGGCACATGTGTGGGATCTCCCATGCATCAGGAAGTTGACCAATGCCTTCCTCTGGATCAGTGACTATGTGCAGCACTGAATGGACTCTAACAGTCAAGCAGACAGACTACCATCTTTGGGTCATTACAGCATTGAAGTGCAAGGTTGGGTCTAAGCCCGAAATGTCTGCCTTCCTGCTCCTCTGACGCTGCTTGGCCTGCTGTGTTCATCCAGCTCTACACCTTGTTATCTCAGATTCTCCAGCATCTGCAGTTCCTACTATCTCTGAACGGATTTCTCTCTATCAACTTCCAGCTGGTAATAGGTATCTGCCCACCAAGATTGTGCCCTGCAGTATGTGTGTGCCTGTTTCCCTAGGAGCAGTCACAACGCACACACACTTGGCCATTCCCAGAGATGCTGCAGCTATTCCCGCCTCCCTGCCTCTTCAGGGATGGATCGTCCAGGACAAAGTGTCCTGACTGAAGGTATGGCCGCTGACACTAGTGGGGAGTGCCAGCCCTACAACTGTGGAAAGGTAGGATCCCTGCCGAGGGTTGACCTCACTCATGATTGAACAGGCCATTAGTCTTTTAAAGGGAAGACTAGAGTGTCTAGACCAATGTCAAGTGAAGCCTTGCAGAGTGTGCAGCAAAAGTCTCCAATACTAGCATTGTCTGCTGTGGACTACACAACTGGCACTACAAAGTGGAGAGACCTTTATCACGAGGATAGATTTGAGGGTCAATCTTCATCTGACAAGGAGACTTTGGAGGAGGGGGCTGAGCAAGTAAGAAAATGATAAGCCACTGCATGGGAGGCAAGAGCCCATTAAACATTTACAATGAAGACACGGGCCTATGTCAATCATACCCTCTTCCTCTAACCATGATACTCTTTAAATGCATGCTTCATAAAAGCTTATGCCTCCTTTGGCAGAACATAACCTCCTTGTGTCATTCAGCATCGCCAAGTGCCCAGCTTCTTTGTATCTACTGAGGAGATTACTAGACTCTCTTTACCCCTATACTAACAGCCCCCAAAAGCTGCAGTGGTGTCTGACAAGACAGCAATAACTCCATTCATATAATTCCACATAATTTACTTGAACAACAATATCAATCCCTAATATGTACCAAGTTTAAACACCTATTAAGTCCAAGCCTGTCTAGGTACACCCTTGCAATTGCTCCATTTTCTTCAGCCTTGTTTCTCTTTTAAACCCTGATTGTTAATCACTTTTTAAAAAAATTACTTTGTAACCCTTTTCACCATTTCTAACTACCACTCAACTTTAACTGTAAAAGGCATGTAAATATCTTATTGTCATCCTTCAGCCTTCTCAGCAGCGACTGAGCTATTTTCATAGTTCTACTTGGGACCTCCAACACAGAACAAGAGGGGCAGCATCAGCATCAAATCAACAGCTAGAACTACACCAGCAACAGCAAGTCTCCTCAGCGAGTTCTTGCTCTATGGACATGTAGGAAGAACACCGAGGCCCACAGGAGGCGGTATCTCAAGGATACGATATACAGGCAAAGATGGATCTTTCTGGAGCAACAGTGACTCAGGAAGCTCAAATGTTCATGATGAATAATTGCAGCCTCCTGGAATAGGATTTTCTTCCACATGGCTCAGGCTTGCATTGCTAGTCAAGGTCACTGCAGCCTGAAATTTGTTGCCTCAGGCTCCTTCCCAAGATCTACTGATGATATCTGCAGAACCTTACAGTCTGTTTGGTACATTCTTCCAGGTGACCAATGCTATGTTTGCTAGCACTCCCAATATGTCTGCTTCACTATTGATGAAGCTGGTCAGAATAAATGGCTTTTAGATTTACTGCAGGTTCCCCCAGGTACTGGGAGTTCGCCCTCATGTCAACTATCCATCTGCGTCAATTTGAAAAGAATTCCACTCCGTTAACATGCAGCTGCATAACTACCAAAGCATTATCATATATTTCTTTGCAATATACCAAGAAAACTTCATAATGCTTTCCTTCCGCACCAGTCAAACCTGCCACATATGTTCACAGATAACAAGGTGTAGAGCTGGATGAACACTGCAGGCCAAACAGCATCAGAGGAGCAAGAAAGCTGATGTCAGCTTTCTGAAGAAGGGTCTAGGCCCGAAACGTCAGCTTTCCTGCTCCTCTGATGCTGCTTGGCCTGCTGTGTTCATCCAGCTCCACACCTTGTTATCTCAGATTCTCCAGCATCTGCAGTTCCTGCTATCTCTGAAACACATGTTCACAACTCTAAGTGAAGTCAGTGAATGACTCCTTGGAGACAAGGGCTACCCTCTACAGATGTGTCTGATCACATGATGTTTATAAAATCATAAGGGGTATAGATAAGATGAATGGCATGTGTCTTTTCCCTAAGGTGGGGGATTTCAAGACTAGGGGGCATATTTCTAAAGTAAGAGAAAGATTTTTAAATAGACTTAACAAGCATTTTTTTTTTACACAGGAAGTGGTTCGTATGTGGAATGAACTGCCGGAGGAAGTGGTGAATGCAGGTAAAGTTACAAGGATTGAAAGACATCTAGATAAGTACATGAATAAGAAATGTTTGGAGTGATAGGTTCCAAGCATAGGTAGTTGGAACTTGTTTAGTTTGGGATTATGGTTGGCATGGACTGGTTGGATCAAAGGGTCTGTTTCTTTGCTGTATGACTCTGTGAGGACCTTTACCATTGCCATACTGAAAAGGCACAATGGAAGCCAGACAAAAATAAGGGAAGTCATTGAGTAAGCCATTGGTGTGCTGAAAATATGAGTTCCATGCCTGTACAAATGTGGGGATATGCCTTCAGTCTATACTGCCAAGGGTGTTCAGAATGACAGTGGTCTGCTGTGTTTTGCACAGCAGATAGGTTTGGTGTTATAGCAGGAGGAAGGCAATGCTCACTTTCACCTTTGGAGGATGGAATAAAACAACAGGAAGACCAGGAGGAGGGGCTTTTTATGTGTGCTGCTCAATTAGTTAGCTGCCTGAAATGCCCGTAGCAGACTCATACAGGCACACCAGTTAATCTGAAGCAATGCAGCCACTTGACACATGAATGCTGAAGTTACTTTGCTCACTTTCAGTCGCCAGCACAGTGAATCCCCAAGTCAACATTGCATCTCTCTCAATGGCATCTTTGCATGTCTTCTACCCTGGTCATACAATGGTTTTGTAACGTTTGAAGGCCACTTGGCAACAATATTGATGACTGGACTATGAAACTTTGAGCTAAAATTTACAGTGCACAGATATTTGCAATAAAATTTAAAAGTTAATAACATGTTTAAATGAGGTGAGCAGATGCTTCCAAATTGCCTACTCCCTAGCTGGTTCCTCGGCAAAGTGATAAAACTATCTTTTGTACATTCCAAAAGCTCGTTCTCTACATTATTACTACAAATTGGATTCATTCAGACTCTCTGGAAATTAAAGACTGCATCATGATAACTGTATTGTTATGTGACCCTCTAATTTCCTGACCTATACTCTGGCCTGTGCTACCAAGTAGTGTTAGAGGGTGTATAAACAACTCCCACCAATGATTTTTGTCCCTAGCTGTTTCTTAGCACCACCCGAGTGGATTATACTTCTTGATTTTTTGAGCTAAGACCCTTTCTCACTACTGTCCTCACCCTAGTTTATCAGGACTGGTCCATTGGTAGCAATTTGAAAACTAGGACCTCAAAGGTTGTAATTCCTGGATTACTTCAATTGCCATGTACCACTAATTATAGGATGAAGAGTTGGTGCAGGAGAGAGGGCTATAGATTTCTGGATCACTGAATCAATTTCTGAAGAAGGTAAAACCTATACAAGTCCAATGGATTGAACCTGAGCCAGAACAGGTCCAGGATCCTTGTTAAGGTATTTACTTGTGCTTTGGTTGGGGGTTTAAGCTAATTTGGCAGTGGGATGATATACAGTGCGGAGCTACAGGAAAGTGTAAAGGAAAAATAAAGTCAGTTTAACATGTTAGAATATGTGATTCTAATTGTGATCACAGATTCTTGTTTCTGCGGCATGGCTGAAGTGGTAGCTCAATATTCTAGGGTATAGGATTGTCAAGGCAATACAGTTTTTCTTTTGTGGGGGGAGGAGGAGTTGTGAAGGAGGTGGTGGTGTTACAATATTGATCAAAGACTCAATTACTGCAATGAAGAGATGATATCTTGGAAGGTTAATTAAATGGGTAGAACATAAAAACAAAAAGGGAGCAATCATATTATCAGAAATGTATCATATAACTCAAACAGCCGAGGCCCAACCATCTTCCGCTGCTTCATCAATGACCTTCCCTGCATCATAAGGTCAGAAGTGGGGATGTTTGCCAATGATTGCACAATGTTCAGCACCTCCTCAGATACTGAAGCAGTCTGTGTTCATATGCAACAAGGTCTAGACAATATCCAGGCTTGGGCTGACAAGTGGCAAGTGGCATTTGTGCCACACAAATGCCAGGCTATGACCATCACCAATAAGAGACACAATCTAACCACCGTCCCTTGACATTCAAATGGTGTTACTGTCACTGAATCCCTCACTATCAACATCCTGGGGGTTACCGTTGACTAGAAACTCAACTGGACTCACCACATTAACAGAGTGGCTACAAGAGCAGGCCAGAAGCTGGGAATACTGCGGTGAGTAACTCATCTCCTGATTCCTCAAAGCCTGTCCACCATCTACAAGGCACAAGTAAGGAATGTGATGGAATACTCCCCACTTGCCTGGATGAGTGCAGCCCCAACAACACTCAAGAAGATTGACACCATCCAGGACAAAGCAACCTGCTTGATTGGCACTACATCCACAAGCATGTACTCCCACCACCACCAACGTTCAGTAGCAACAGAGTGTACTATCTAAAAGATGCACTGCAGAAATTCACCAAAGATCCTCAGACAGCACCTTCCAAACCCACAGCCACTTACATCTAGAAGGACAAGGGCAGCAGATATATGGGAAAACCACCACCTCCAAGTTCCCCTCCAAGTCACTCACCATCCTGACTTGGAAATATATTGCCATTCCTTCACTGTCGCTGGGTCAAAATCCTGGAATTCCCTCCCTCATACAACACTGCTGGAGTATTGTATGCAATTATGGTTGCCACACTATACGAAGGATACACTGGACAACGTGCAGAGGGGATTCACCAGGACATTGCCTGGGCTGGAGTGCTTCAACTAAGAAGGGAGGCTAGATGGGCTGTGGATGTTTTCATTGGAACAAAGAAGGCTGAGAGGGGACATGTTTGAGTTGTACAAAATTATGAAGGACATAGACAGGATAAATAGAAAGAAACTTTTCCCCTTAGTAGAGGGGTAATAACCAGGGGCATAGATTTAAGGTAAGGGGCAGGAAGTTGAGAGGAGATTTGAAGAAATGTTTATTGACCCAGATGGTGGGAGTATTTGGAGCTCATTACCTGAATGGATAGTGGAGGTGGGAGACCCCATAGCATTTAGGAAATGTTTAGATGAGCATGTAATATGCCCAAGCATGCATGGCTACAAATCATGTGATGCAAAATGGAATTAGAGTAGATAGGTGAAGCCCAGCATAGAGAGGATGGACTGAAGGGCCCCTTTCCATGCTGCAAAACTGTATGACTCCATAAATTTTATTTAACGATCCAACCTCGACAGCACCCCTCCCCATGATAAAGAATTCCACAGGTTGACTGCCCTCTGCGATTAAAACAAAATACTCCTTATCTCTGTCTTAAATGCAAAATTATTCCAGGGAGCCAAACTGACATTTATACACATGTAGTTTAAACTTTAGATGTGTTGAAGGCTATTTTATGTTCCATGTGTCTAGAAATTGGAAATGGCAAGAACTAAATTCATCATAATTGTGACTATTGCAAATATTGACTCAACAGCTATTAACCATTTTAGATCATTCACAAGCTTTGGATGGAGGAACAAAATTAGAAATAATCAATGTATCCTTGTATGCTGCTTCGGTTTATTTGCAAAAGGAAACATCATGTACTTTACCAGATCTTGAAGAGGAAAGGTGAGCGGCATTCAAGGTCAGTCTAATGGCAAGTCATCAATATATCACTTTGTCACTTCTACTTGGCATCATTCCAACAAAATTAATGCATTACTCTTTCAGCATTTTCTCCTGAGAAGTCTGACACACAGTTTCTTAAAATCTTGATGTTGTGAAGTCAGTGGAAATAAAACTCTGCAGAGATGTCAGACAGACTCTTGCTTCGCTATCATTCACTTTATACTCGCACAAGGCCAAGATTTACTCCTGTGTAACTAGGCTAACATTTTTGTGCTACAGTGTAGTACTGAGGAAGAATTGCACTGACAGAGGCTTTGGACTGTTAGATTTCCCTTGTTGTCAATAGAATTAAATATCAGGCACTTATAACTGACAACCAAGCTGATACCACAACCTGATTCTGAATCCACATCTGAGACCTTTTCTACTGGACTGTACATTTGATGAGAGGTTGAAGGCTTGTTCACATCAGGCAGAGGTAAAGGCATCCATGGCATTTTTCCAAAGAAGAGCAAAAAGTTTTCAAACTATGCTACAGTCTGGTTAGTGGCCGGTAACCATTTGTTTTTAAAAGAGATGTGAGATTTAGGGAACATATTAAGAGAATAAAGCCACAAGATTCCACAGTTTTAATCAAACACAATAAACATAACCACACAATATGGAACTGCATTACAATCCACAATACATAGAGTTATAGAGCCATATAGCACAGTTCAATCAGTCCATGCCGAACATAATCCCAAACTAAGCTAGTCCTACCTCTCTGTTCCTGGCCCATATCCCTGCAAACCTTTCCTTTTCATATATTTATCCAGATGTCTTTTAAACGTAATTGTGTCCACATCCAACACTTCTTCAGGGCATTCATTCTGTATAACTTATTTCCACCACTCAGAAACAATGTGGTCAATGTGGATAATAAACTATAACCAAAAATCCCCAGCACACGTCAAATATAGATGCGACGAAGACATCCCACAGATTTCTCAGCAATTCACCCTGGACATTAATGACACGGTGGTCATGAAATCTCATTAAATTTCACAGGGATTACCATTCTTTTACAGACCTTGAAAACCTCATCTCAAGAGCTCTTCATCATGGACCTGCTTCAATGACTGTCCGTAACTAGTTGTTCACTCCACATTCCTAGGTCTAAGCTAAACAAAAAACCAAAAGAACTGCGGATGCTGGAAATCAGAAACAAAAACAGAAATTGCTAGAAAAACACAGCAGGTCTGGCAGCATCAATAGAGAGAAATCAGAGTTAATGTTTCAGGCCCAGTGACCCAGTTCTGAAGAAAGGTCACTGGACCCAAAAAGTTAACTCTGATTTCTCTCTGTAGATGCTGCCAGACCTGCTGAGTTTTTCCAGCAATTTCTGTTTTTGTTCTTTGGTCTATGCCCTGCACATGACCTCCAAAAACTGTACCACATTCCCTGGCACAACTCCAGCATTTTCCTGATAGCTAACTTCACGAAGCTAGAATGAAGACAGAAAGTGCTGGAGAAACTTAAAAGGTTTCACAGCATCTGTGAAGACAGAAAGTGAGTTAATGTTTTGAGTCTGATATGACTCTTCTTCAGAGCCACAAAATGCTGGAAAATGATGGTTTTTATGTTGATGACAAAGAAGGAGGAGGAATAAATGAAACAGGTAGTGAGGTTGCCTAGACCAAAGACAAATGTAGTGCTAACAGTAGTAATGGGTTCACCTAGCAATTTCTGTTTTTATTTCAGAGTTCCAGCATTCTCAGTACTTTGCGTTTATTTCATCAATTGAGATATATCCTTGGTTTATCTTGAGAAGGCTATGGGATATTTGTTTTCTTTAGTCGAGGCATAGATTTTAAGAGCAAGGAGGTTGTGCTGGAGCTGCATAAAAATGTTATTTAGGCTAAAACTAGAGTACTTCGTGCAATTCTGGAATCCACTTTATAGGAGAGATGCGATTGCACTGGAGAGGGTGCAGAGGAGATTTACTCGGATGCTGATGGGCTGGAGTGTTTTAGTTATGAGGAGAGATTGGAAAGATTGGGGTGGTGTTCCTTGGAACAGAAGAGACTGAGGAATGGCAGGGGGGTGATAGAGGGCATGACTGAGATGTATAAAATTATGAGGGCATAGGTAGGGTAGACAGGAAGAGACTTCCCTCTTGGTGGAGGGATCGATGACTAGGGGACATAGATTTAAGGAAAGGGGCAGGAGGTTTAGAGTGGATGCAAGGAAAAGGGAATCTGAAACTTACAGCTTGAAAGGGTGTTTGAGGTAGAAACACTCATAGCATTTAACAAATAGTTAGATGTGCACTTATGACAAAACATACAAGGCTATGAGCCAAGTGTTGGCAAATGGGGTTAGAATAGTTAGGTTGCTTATTTTTTGACTAGCACAGACCTAATTGTCTGAAGAGCCATTTTCTGTGCTGTAGTTCTCTGTGACTCT
This sequence comes from Ginglymostoma cirratum, assembly GCA_024137785.1. Taxonomy (NCBI): domain Eukaryota; kingdom Metazoa; phylum Chordata; class Chondrichthyes; order Orectolobiformes; family Ginglymostomatidae; genus Ginglymostoma; species Ginglymostoma cirratum. Next base: position 2,914,044 of record JAHRHZ010000029.1, on the reverse strand, counting down.
CTGCCTATGACTTAAGGCCTAGGTTCTAACAGTACAGAAATATTTACCTAGTCTTAGGACTTAACTCACTGTCCCACATATTTCAGTTGCCTTTCCTGCAATGCAGCTAAAAATTAGCACTTCTAACATTGAGTCTACACTCTGTCTCCTTCACAGCTTACTAACTTTCAAACCTTATGTACTCCTGTTCAGTGACCCATGAATTGTCCTAACTGACCCATGGAACACCATGCAATAAGCACTGAGATAGTAAGAACTGCTGATGCTGGAGTCAGAGATAACAGTGCGGAGCTGGAGGAACACAGCAGGCCAGGCAGCATTAGAGGAGCAGTAAAGTTGATGTTTCAGCTCGGAACCCTTCTACAGAAAAATAAGCCCCTCCTCTATTTCTAGGCAGAATTGAATTTTACCTCCAAGCAACTCTTTTGAACTGTGTATGCTTGAATGTTGCACTTCATGAGGGCACACTGACTTCCCTGGTACAATGGGAAACACAGGAAATGGATTTCATCATAATTTGTTCCAGTCAGCAGTTCAGTTGTTCATACTGCTGCCTCAACCTATTCCAAGCTCACATATGAACCTACAACTGGAAATAAATCAACAACAGTTTTTGATTCATTTGCGAGAGAACAAATTTAAGTTCTCCATTACATTTGTTTGGTTACCGTATTAATTATAGCATTAGCATGACAGTCAAAGAAGGCCCTTCCTGGAATAAAAGCAACATGTGTATGAGTGAAGTTGTATTGGATTGACAGGCTTGATTTCAAAACAGCATTTGATGTTATCTAATCACCACATGTTCACGCCCAAGCTAACAATAAACATTTGAGTAAAGGTGCACAATTCTTGTTGTACAAACAGAAATACTGCTGCAAACACGTATGCTTAAAATGCAGACATCACCACAAAATTATGGCAGCAGAGTGGGGCTCCTAAGCCGGAGCTCATCCGCTCTGACTGCTTTTCTTCTTTCTCTTTTTCCTTGTTTTGTTTCCATCTTCCATTTTCCTTACTTCTTGAGCTTGAATGGCACCAGTGGCGGACCTCGCACACCTCGAGCAGGCCCAGCGCAGACCTCAAGTGGGCCCAGCACGGAGGAGAGTAGTCCCAGGGCAGACCATGAGCATTCATAAAAATGGAGCCATGGAGGCAGCACAGGCCCGGTTGGTGGCAGCGGCGAATGACGGCTGGCAAGGGAACGAAGGCGACAGTGGCAGTCGGGGCTGGAGCCTTGCGAGGGGGAGTAAAGCCTGGCATGCCTGGGCGGGTCTTAGCACAGCGCGGGGGAGAGTGAGCCCTCCTGGTGAAGACTAGCTTGGAGCATCTGCAGGCCCATGGCTCAAGAAAGGATTGACATCTTAACTTTATTTCTGTATTTTTATACTTTAATGCTAAGAAGGCTATAGTGCTGAACTTTTTAACTTATTTCTTTATTTCTGTAACTATGATTTTGTGGCTAGGTATTTGTACCCAAGGTGGCACAGTGCGTGGTGACATTGTACACTTTTCAGTGTACTCTTGTACCTCATACTTGAGTACATAAGACAATAAAACCGAATCCAAATCTAAAATTATACTTACAAGTGATATAGGGCTTTCGGATTTTCATTTAGATATTGGTTCCTCCTGGTCCCATAAAAATTCAGTTTTGCAACGTCTTTGGAGACAGCGTCTTCTACTCCTTTGTGCAGAGGTGATGGGCAAAGCATGCTATAAATACTAGCAGGAAGAATAGAGAGAAAAAATCAACAATAACCTAAAAAACCTTGGAAGTCACAACTTGTAGAAAAGGGACGTCCATTACAATGAGAAGATGTTTTTTTAAGAAAGCTAGATTAAAAACATGGAACATAAACTGGAGATAGTGAAGGCAATTAGAAAAATGTACTTGTCAGTTGTCACCTTTGGCAGTGCTGAAAGGGATTTGCCTGGGAGGAGTACCACTAATGTTTTTGCGCCATAGACATGCTATCCCACAAATGGAGATGTCCCTTAGCACAGTGGACCTCTGGATAAAGAATTTCAAACTACAATTCTTTCTGCTTTGTAAGAGTTGTAGGATAGAATAGTTGAGTCAACTATCTGTTTAAAGGAGGGTGAGCAACAATTAATGCCCTCATACCATGAATGAATAAAGAAAATTAGTTTATTTATAAGGCACAATAAGCTGTTTATGTGTTTGGAAAAAGCATGCATCAGAGACTGAGCTAACAGAATGTGGGTGATTCGAAGTTTTCTTTTATGTTATTATTCAAGGGCGAATTTCAGTGTTGTGTTGTACTTCGAAACACAAGAACTGTCCCTCTGTAACAAATGCATCACCTGGGACCTTATTATTCTTATCCAATGCTGTCAACTTTAAACAAATCCCAGCAGCGAATTTTCAGTCACAAGTTGTATATGTGAGACATTTAGTCACTCAAAATATGAAGCTGATAAAAATGACAGTGCCTGTCTCATAGGTGCCACAAGGGATGACCAAGGTGTTCTTGTAGTTTCTCCTTTCCAGTTATAGAAAGAAAAATCAAAGTCTTGGATTTATTGATGCAGTTTAAAGATATACCAGTTACCATTTTACCATAGAGAAATCTAAATATAAGCTCTGCAGCCCTGCCATATTCAGTCGCGAATGGTGGTGGACAATGAAACAACTTAGTGGAGGAGGAGGCTCCACAAATATTCCCATCCTTGATGATGGAAGAGCCCAGAAGATCAGAGCAAAACATAAGACTGAAGCTTTCTCAGCGATCTTCAGCCAGAAGTGCCGAGTGGATGGTCCATCTCAGCCTCCTCCAGTCGTCCCCAGCATCGCAGATACCACTCTTCAGCCAATTCGATTCACTCCACATGATATCAAGAAACGGTTAGAGGCACTAGATACTGCAAAGGGTACAGGCACTGACAACATTTCGGCAATAGCACTGAAGACTTGTGCTCCAGAACTTGCTGCTACCCCAGCCAAACTGTTCCAGTACAGTTACAAAACTGGCATCTACCCAACAATGTGGAAAATTACCCAGGTATGTCCTGTACATAAAAAACAGGACAAATCCAACCCAGCCAATTACCACCCCATCAGTCTACTCTTGATCATCAGTAAAGCCATGGAAGGTATCATCAACAGTGCTATCAAGCACTGCCTGTTTAGCAATAACCTGCTTCGTGATGCCCAGTTTGGGTTCCACCAGGGACACTCAGCTCCTGGCCTCATTACGGCCTTGGTTCAAACATGGACAAAAGAGCTGAATTCCAGAGGTGAGGTGAGAGTGACAGCCCTTGACATCAATGCTGCATTCGACTGAGTGTGGCATCAAGGAGCCCTCGCAAAACTGGAATCAATGGGTATCAGGGGCAAACTCTCCACTGGTTGAAGTCATATCCGGCAGATAGGAAGACGGTCGTGGCTGTTGAAGGTCAGTCATCTCAGGTCCCAGGATATCTCTGAAGGAGTTCCTCAGTGTATTGTCCTAGGCCCAACCATCTTCAGCTGCTTCACCAATGACCTTCCCTCCATCGTAAGGTCAGAAGTGGAGATGTTCACCGATGATTGCACAATGTTCAGCACCATTCACAACTCCTCAGATTCTGAAGCAGTCCACATTCAAATGCAACAAGACATGGACAATATCCAGCCTAGGGCTGACAAATGGCAGGTAACATTCATGCCATACAAATGCCAGGCTATAACCATCACTAAATAAGAGATACTCTAACCACCGGCCCTTGACATTCAATGGTGTTACCATGACCGAATCCCCCACTATTCACATCCTGGGGGTTACCATTGACCAGAAACTCACCTGGACTTGCCACATAAACAAAATGGCTACAAGAGCAAGTCAAAGGCTAGGAATACCACGGCAAGTAGGTCACTTCCTGACTCCCCACAGCCTGTCCACCACCTACAAGGCACAATTCAGGAGTGTGATGGAATACTCCCCACTTCCTGGTTGAGTGCAGCCCCAACAACACTCAAGAAGTTTGATACCATCCAGGGCAAAGCAGCCCACTTGATTGGCACTACATCCACAAGCATCCACTCCCTCCACCACTGACGCTCGGTAGAAGCGGTGCATACTATCTACAAGAAGCACTGCAGAAATTCACCAAGGATCCGCAGACACCACCTTCCAAACCCACAACCACTTCCATCCAGAAGGACAAGGGCAGCACAGACATGGGAACACCACCGCTTCAAGTTCCCCTCCGAGTAAATCATGATCCTGACTTGGAAAGATATTGTAGTTCCTTCACTATCACTGGGTCAAAATCCTGACTTTGTGGGTCAACCCACAGCAGGTGGACTACAATGGTTCAAGAAGGCAGCTCACCACCACCTTCTCAAGGGCAACTAGGGACGGGTAATAAATGCTGTCCCAGCAAGTGAAATGAATATATATATTAAAAATATTACCTGCAGCAGATTAAATCCCAAAGTTTGAATGTTCTCTTATAAAGTACACCTGCTAGTTCAACATTATTAAAATAAAGCAAAGATCAAACAAATAAAACAATGAGGTGCTTTTGCAGTTTCTCAATTAATTGATAGGAAGGAAAATCAAAGTCTTGAATTTACTGATAAAGATATATCAGTTACCATTTTACCATAGGGTTATCCAAGCATTTTAAGAATAAGAACCCCTAGCAGATTAAATTCCAAATTTCCAAGACTATCTTTTATAGTATACCTGATAGTTCAACATTACTAAAATAAAACAAAGAACTGTGAGTACTCAAGATCTGGAACAAAACAAAAAGTGCTGGAGAAGCTTAACAGGTCTGGCGACATCTGTGAAGCGAAAAACAGTGTTAATGTTTTGAGTCCAGTGACCCTTCACCAGAACTGAAAGGAATATTTATTCTTATGACAGGGATGGGGTTGTGAGGTGGAGGAGAAGGAGTGAGTTGAATAATTGGAGATTTTGCCCAGGGAAGAGATAGACAGAAAGAGAGAGAAAAGAAGATGCAGACAAAGAGAATGCTAGTGATAAGCCAGGAGAAAGATAAATGATAAAAAACAAAAGAATTGCAGGTGTTATAAATCAAAGACAAAAACAGAAGTTGCTGGAAAAGCTCAGCAGGTCTGGCAGCATCTGTGGAAAGAAATCAGAGTTAACATTTCAGGTTGAGTGACCCTTTCTCAGAAAGATAAATGATGAATGGGTGGCGTGGACGAGTTGGACCGAAGGGTCGGTTTCAGTGCTATATGTCTCTATGACTCTCTGCGCTAAACATTGGCATGCGAACACACTGGTATGTTGAAGTGGCAGGCAACTGGAAGTTCAGGGTCATTTTTACTGACCAAGTGTCAGCATAAATACCGCTTTTCTCAGCTGCTTTCAGTTCTGACAAAGGTTCACTGGAGTGGAAACATTATCACTGTTTTCCTCTTCACAAATGCTGCCAGACCTGCTGAGCTTCTCCAGTATTTTCTGTTTTAGATCAACAGCCAGGGACCCGGGTTCAATTCCACCCTCGGGTGATTGTCTGTGTGGAGTTTGCACATTCTCCCTGTGTCTGCATGGGTTTCCTCTGGATGCTCCAGTTTCCTCCCACTGTCCAAAGATGTGCAGGCTAGGTGGATTGGCCATGCTAAATTGCCCATAGTGTCCAGGGATATTTGGGTTAGACATGGGGAAATGCAGGGGGGTGGTGAATGAGTCAGGGTGGGATGCTCTTCGAAGGGTCGGTGTGGATGTGTTGGGCCGAAAGGCCTGTTTCCACACTGTAGGGATTCTATGATTACTGTTAAAAATTCATATGACCTACATCCTTATATTTATCCTAAACATTCGCTTTTGTTTCCCCTGATTCTACTTCTCAGAATTCAACTTAATTAACAATATGTGTTAACTTTTTTCCAAATTTCGTCTTATGATGGTCCATAAGATTATAAGACTTTCCAAGTCTTCATTTCTAGGCGGAAAAGCCTAAATTGCTCCAGTTAAAGTTCATATCCCTGATACCAGAGATTAACCTAATGTCTCTTCTCTGCATTACCTCCAGTGTTTAGCTGTATCTTCTTTTGGCAACAAGAGCTAGGTGCAGTTTACGAAAAGCAGACTCTAATGTTTGATCAAAGCAGGCCAAGCAGCATCAGAGGAGCAGGAAAGCTGATGTTTTGGGTCTAGACCCTTCTTCAGAAATTTCTGCATTTCTGAAGAAGGGTCTAGACCTGAAATGTCAGCTTTCCTGCTCCTCTGATGCTGCTTGGCCTGCTGTGTTCATCCAGCTCTACACCTTGTTATCTCAGATTCTCCAGCATCAGTAGTTCTCACTATCTCTAATGTTTGATCACTTGGGTTATGAAGTTCAACAATTTTATTGGCTTTGTTGATTCTTGCCACAGAAAACAGTTGAGGCCAATACATTGAATGATTTTAACAAGAAATTAGATATAGTTCTTAGGGATAAAGGCATTAAAGAGTATGGGGAGAAAGCAGGAACACAGTACTGAGTTGGATGATCAGCCACGATCATATTGAATGATGGAGCAGGCTTGAGGGCCAGATGGCCTACTCCTGCAGGTCATCTCATTTTTCTTACTATTGACAGCCCTTCACTGAATGTGCATTAAACCCTAGTTCTCAATGTTGTACTCACTTACATAATGTTTATCTTCATTTCATAATTGTGGAATTGCCTCCACAACCATCCTATCTCTGCCAGGCTATTATCATACACAATGTTGACCATTTAAATCTTACATCATATATGTAACCTAGAAATAACAGTGTCCTGACACTGAGACCCAAGGTTTTTATCTCTTCATGGGATATAGGCATCACTGGCAAGCCCAGAGATAAAAGGTACTGCAGATGCTGGAGAATCCGAGATAACAAGGCGTGGGGCTGGATGAGCACAGCAGGCCAAGCAGCATCATAGGAGCAGGAAAACTTGACGTTTCGGGCCTAGACCCTTCATCAGAAATGGGCAACAAATACAAAGCCCAGTATTTGTTGTCCATCTCTAATTCCCCTTGAACTGAATGGCTTGCTAGACCATTTAAAAGGACAGCTAAGAATAAGCCTTATGACCTGGAATCACATGTAGACTACACTGGGTGAGGACAGTGAATTTCTTTTCCTAAAGTTAATTAAGGAACCAGTCGGGATTTTACAGCAATTGAAAATGGTTACATGGCTTTTATTCCCAAAACTACTGAATTCAAATGTCACCATCCACCATATCCCCAGAACATTAGCCTGGGTGTTCTGGATTACTAATCCAGTGACATTACCATTATGCCACACCTCCCCCAGATCAGTCAGCAAACTTAAAATTTCCTCTAAATTTCACATAATGCTTCTATTAAACTCTTATTGTTTGCCACCTTTTAACCAGCTTAATAGCCATCCCAGGCTTAATCTCAGAGATAGTAAGAACTGCTGATGCTGGAGTCAGAGATTACACAGTGTGGAGCTGGAGGAACACAGCAGGCCAGGCAGCATCAGAAGAGCAGGAAAGCTGATGTTTTGGGTTGGGACCCTTTTTCAGAAATTAATCTCCAGGCTTAATCTCCATAGTTTATAACTTTATTAATAGCTTTTTTTTAAGTGGAACTCAGCTAAAACCTATTCTTCTTATTACTAATATTTTAAGGTTTGTCATAGTTCATTTGAGCTGTTACCTTTTCAAAGTGAAAGAGATTGTTCAGGCAGAATTAAATCTTTCTTAATCCATGTTTATTGTTGGTAATTAAATTATTACATATGTAATCCTAACATTTACAACTCATAACTCAGTTTATTATTTTCTCTGTATTGGAAGCAAGAATAAAGGAGGTCTATAATTGTATTATTTTGTTACACTGCATTTATGTGAACCATATTAAAATGTTTCTAATATCCTGGCATCCTTTCAGTACCCGATGATCCATTCTTAAAGATTGTTTGTGCTTTACAAATCTCCTTCCTAATCCCTTTAGGCACTGAGGGAGGAATGTCATATATCGCTGGGGAAGTAGCTGCTTTGAACGCAATTAACCTGTCTTAAATTTCCAGCTTCTTTCATCCAGTGCAAGAAAGTGCCTGATTTTACATGTTTCGAGGAGGGTATTTTGCTCATGTTCTGCCTTGAGAATTCTATGACGAAGTATTCATTCAGAATATTTATAATCACCTCTTCAGCTTTAGTTTCAAGCCCAGTTGCACCTTTTACTGTAAATGCACCACCTTGCTAACTATCTTCTTGTTGCAATGAAACCAAAATGATTTGTTTGTTCTTATGTTTAGCTTCAGTTACAGTGCTATTTCCTAGGCAATTCTTTGTTTCGCTTATTTTAATGTGGTTCTGCAGATTGTTGTGTTCACCCCAATTTAACCATTCTCTTTTCTTTCCACAGGATTTGCACTAGCCATTTCACTTGATTTCACTTCCATTGAAATACCATTCAATGCTTCTTGCAAATCAGTTGCTCAAATTATTCTCTCTTTGAATTTAGCTGTTTCAACATAATACACTTGATTAATATTCTTAGATATTTCTGTCGGCTGTATAATATTAAACTTTCTCATGCAGTGCTTGCTGCACAGTATTTCTGTGACTTCCATTTCCTGCACATTTTGTGGATCTTTTAAATTTGGTCAAATGCGATCTTCCATTAAAATAACTTTCCTGTTCTCACATATACCTTCCTTTCTAGTCAGGGAGGAAATTTTTCTCCTCCTTATGCTAACCTCACAGGGTCAAAAAGTGCTTTGTGCAAACGTTGATCAGCTCTGTTAATTATTTCTTGCTTCACAATGTTTATGTTCTGCTGCTGAATTTAAAGACAGGACCTCATTATCAATTTATTCCATGTCTAGCCCAGCAGTCACCTGTATTGACAAGCTGGCTGGTTGCCAGTTAGAAAAGCCTTGAGAAGAAAACTACATTTGGAGCCTGTAAATTGGTGCTGCAGCAGCTGCTATGGTTTTCAATGATGACCAGAACTACCTGCGCTGTTCATTAATGGATTTCATCAGCAGAGTGTCCAATGTTACTGATAGATGGCACTACTCAAAGGAAGCCTGTACTTCTTAAAGTGAAGGTGGGTTGTAAGACTGTTGGTAGCAGTGTGATTTCAACTTGCTGAGGGTGTGGGCAAATGCATAGCTGATGAAGTTTAACGTGGATAGATGTGAAGTGATACACTTTAGTAGCGAAAACAGGAAGGCAAGTTATTAACTAAATAGCGATAGATTGGGAAATGGGGAAGTGCAAGGAGACCTGGCTGTCCTTGTCCACTAGCCACTGAAAGTAAGCATGCAGGTACAGCAGGCAGTGAAGAATTTAAATGGTATGTTAGCCTTCATTGCGAGACGATTTGAGTACAGGAGCCAGGATATCTTGCTTCAATTGTACGGGGCCTCGGTGAGACCAAACCTAGAGTATTGCATGTAGGTTTGGTCTCCTTAGCTGAGGAAGGATATTCTGGTTATACAGGGGAGTAGAATGTAGGTTGACCAGACTGATTTTTGGGATGGTAGGACTGATGTATGAAGAGGCACTAGTTTGGTAAGGAACATTATCAGTAGAGTTTAGAAGAGTTGGGGGTGCGGGGGAGTCTAACAGAATTAGACAGGGTAAATGCAGGAAGGATGTCCCAGAGTTCAAAGTCAAGGTCACAATTTAAGGACACAGAGTAGGCCATTTAGGACATAGATGAGCAGAAATTTCTTCACCCTGAAGAATTTTCAGCCACAGAAAGCGGTTGAGGCCTAAATGTTGAATGTTTTCAAGAAGCACTTATCCCTGCCATAACCGTCTAGTCACTGGCTGCTATTTGAAATAAACCTGTTTCCTGTTTGCTAACCAGTTGCCAATCCATGTCAATACACCAACCCCAATGCTATGAGCTTTAATTTTATATGCTATTCTTTAATGTGGGATCTTATCAAAGCCTTCTGATAATGAACATTAACCTCATCCACTGTGTCCACTCACATGACTGCGGCCTTTCAGTTGTTTCAGCGGCGGGAGTCCAGGAGAAAGCGCGAGGGCAGCCCGGGAAGGTAAGCTTTTCGATTATAAAAGTCTTACCTTGCGTGACTGTGGCCTTTCAGTTTTGTCAGTGGCAGGAGTCTGGGAGAAAGTGTGAGGGCAGCCTGGGAAGGTAAGCTTCCACCCAATAAATTTGGGAGTTAACTAATACCCGAGACACTACACGCGTAGTGTCTCCCACCCTTCCACTTCTTCTAACCTAATAATAACGACTAAGTGTGGTAAGCAGGTAAGCTATTTGCATTTTTTTCCTCATCTCTTTGTTATCTTTCGGGGTGGTCACCTAGACGCCAAATCGTCTGGGAGCGGGTCGGAAGGCAAAGCGGGAGTCTGTTTGAGTACATAACGGAGTAAACTTACTGGTGCAGAGAACACTGCAAAACTAAAAAAAACCTAATTAATTTTAAATAATTAACTAAGTAGTGATGGCAGGCCAGGTGATGTGTTGTAGCTGTATGATGTGGGAGCTAGCTGATCCCATTGAGAATGGCAGTGACCACATCTGCAGCAAGTGTTGGCTGCTGGAGGAGCTCCGGCTCAGAATTGATGAGCTGGAATCCGAACTCCAAACACTGTGGCACATCTGAGAGGGGGAGAAATACCCGGATGCTGTGTTCCAGGAGGCAGTCACACCTGGTTGATTAACTAATGTTAATTCGATCGGCGGACAGGAACAGCAGTGTGTGACTGCGAGTGAGGCAGGTAGAGGGACCCTGCAGACAGGAACACTGGAGCTGCAGCCCTTGACATTGTCCCACAGATATGAGGCACTTGCTCCCTGCGTGGATGAGGAACAGGGCTGCAGGAAGGATGAGTCAACTGACCATGGCACCATGGTCCAGGAGGCCATTCAAGAGGTGGGGAGCTAAAAGACAGATTGTAGTTGTAGGGGATTCCATGATCAGGGGGATAGACAATATCCTTTGCGAGCAGGATAGAGAATCCCGGATGCTGTGTTGCCTGCCCGGTGCCAGGGTGCGAGACATCTCTGACCGGCTTGAGAGGATACTAGAGAAGGAGGGGAAGGATCCAGTTGTTGTGGTCCACGTAGGTACCAACGACATAGGCAGGACTAGGAAAAAGACCTCTTTCGGGATTATGAAAAGCTAGGAACAAAATTAAAAAACAGGTCTTCAAGGGTCATAATCTCTGGATTGCTGCCCGAGCCACGTGCAAATTAGCATAGGGAGGCGAGGATCAGGGAAGTAAACATGTGGCTAAAAGAGTGGTGTGGGAAACAGGGTTTCCTTTTCATGGGGCATTGGCATCAGTTCTGGGACAGGAGGAATCTATACCATGGGGATGGACTCCACCTGAACAGGGCCGGGTCCAGTATTCTGGTGAAAAGGGTAAATAGGGTGGTTAATAGGACTTTAAACTAGTAAGTAGGGGGTAATGGAGAAGTGAGCGTACAGGGAAAATAACAATTAATGTAAGGCAAAGCAGCAGGTTAGCAGATGACGAGGAAGCTTCAACTCCATTGAAAATTAGGAAAAAAGTTAAAGGGAAGGAGAACTCAAGATCTGTTAGTAATGGAGGTAATAGGACCCAAAAAGAAGGTGCAAAAACTGGCTTAAGGGCACTTTATCTGAATGCTCGGAGCATTCAAAACAAGGAGGATGAGTTGACGGTGCAAATCATGGCAAATAGGTATGATTTAGTGGCCATTACAGAGATATGGTTACAGGATGGTCATGACTAGGAGTTAAATATCCAGGGGTATCAAACTGTTCGGAAGGACAGACAGGAAGGTAAGGAAGGTGGTGTTGGTCTGATTTTTAAGGATGATATCAGGGCAGTAGTGAGAGGTGATATAGGTTCTACTGAACAAAACATTGAATCCATTTGGGTGGAAATTAGGAATAGCAGGGAGAAGAAGTCACTGATGGGTGTGGTCTGTAGGCCACCAAATAATGACATCGTGGTGGGGCAGGCAATGAACATAGAAATAGCCAATGCATGTAAAAATGGTACAGCAATTATCATGGGGGATTTTAATCTACATATTGATTGGTCAAACCAGGTCGGTCATGGCAGCCTTGAGGAGGGGTTCAGAGAACGCATGCGTGATAATTTCCTTGAACAATATGTAATGGAACCTACGAGGGGGCAAGCTATCCTAGATCTAGTCCTGTGTAATGAGACAGGAATAATTAATGATCTCACAGTTAGGGATCCTCTCGGAAGGAGTGATCACAGTATGGTCGAATTTAAAATACAGATGGAGCGTGAGAAGGTTAAATCCAGTACCTATGTCCTGTGCTTAAACAAGAGACTATGATGGGATGAGGGAGGAGTTAGCTAAGATAGAATGGGAGCAAAAACTTAATGGTGGGTCAATTGAGGAACAGTGGAGGACTTTCAAAATGATTTTTCAGTGCTCAGCAGAAGTATATTCCAGTGATAAGGAAGAACTTCAGGAAAAGAGAGAGCCAGCCATGGATGTCTAAGGAAATAAAGGTAAGTATCAGATTGAAAAAAAAATACAAAAAAGCAAAGAGTAGTGGGAAACTAGTAGACTGGGAAATCTTTAAAAGCCAACAGAAAGCCACAAAAAAAGTTATAAAGAAAAGTAAGATAGATTATGAGCGTAAACTAGCTCAGAATATAAAAACAGGCAGCAATAAGTTTCTATAAATATGTAAATCGTAAAAGAGTGGCGAAGGTAAACATTGGTCCTTTAGAGGATGAGAAAGCCAATTTAATAACTGGGAATGAGGAAATAGCCGAGACATTAAACAGTTATTTCGTGTCGTTCTTCACAGTGGAAGACACAAATAACATGCCAAAAACTGATGGGAAGAAGGTTATAGTAGGTGAGGATGTAGAAACTATCATTATCACTAAGGAGGCAGTTCTGGGCAAGCTAATGGGGCTAAAGGTAGACAAGTCTCCTGGCCCTGATGAAATGCATCCCAGGGTACTAAAAGAGGTGATGGGGGAAATAGCAAATGCACTAGTAATTATTTACCAAAATTCACTGGACTCTGGGGTGGTTCCTGCAGATTGGAAAACAGCCAATGTGACGCCACTGTTTAAAAAAGGAAGTAGACAAAAAGCAGGTTACTATAGGCGAGTCAGCTTAACTTCGGTAGTTGGGAGAATGCTTGAATCTATCACTAAGGAAGAAATAGCAAGACATCTGGATATAAATTGTCCCATTGGGAACACTCAGCATGGGTTCATGAAGAGTAGGTCATGTTTAACTAATTTGGTGGAATTCTTTGAGGACATTAGTTGCATGGTGGACAATGGGGAAGCTGTGGATGTGGTGTATCTGGATTTCCAGAAGGCACTTGACAAGGTGCCACACCAAAGGCTGCTGCATAAGATAAAGTTGCACGGTATTACAGGTAATGTATTGGCATGGATTGGGGATTGGTTGACCAGTAGAAAGCAAAGAGTAGGGGTAAATGGGTGTTTTTCTGGTTGGCGGTCAGTGGCTAGTGGTGTGCCTCAGGGATCAGTGTTGGGACCGCAGTTGTTTACAATTTACATAGATGATTTGGAGTTGGGAACTAAGTGTGGTGTGTCAAAATTTGCAGATGACACTAAAGTGAGTGGTAGAGCAAAGTGTGCAGAAGACACTGAAAGTCTGATATAGATTGTCTAAGTGAGTGGGCAAAGGTCTGGCAGATGGAGTACAATGTTGATAAATGTGAGGTCATCCATTTTGGTAGGGGAATAACAGCAAAATGGACTATGTTTTAAATGGTAAAAAATTGAAGCACGCTGCTGTACAGAGGGACTTGGGTGTCCCTGTACATGAATCGCTAAAAGTAGGATTGCAGGTGCAGCAGGTAATTAAAAAGGCAAATGGAATTTTGTCTGCCATTGCTAGAGGGATGGAGTTTAAAAACAGGGAGGCTATGCTGCAGTTGTGTAGGGTCCTGGTGAGGCCACACCTGGAATACTGTGTGCAGTTTTGGCCTCCTTACTTGAGAAGGGATATACCAGCACTGGAGGGGGTGCAGGGGGGTTTCACTCAGTTGATTCCAGAGTTGAGAGGGTTGGATTATGAGGAGACACTGAGTAGACTGGGATTATACTCATTGGAATTCAGAAGAATGAGGGGAGATCTTATAGAAACATATAAGATCATGAAGGGAATCGATAAGGTGGAGGCAGGGAGGTTGTTTCTGCTAGCAGGTGAAGCTAGGACTGGAGGGCATTGCCTCAAAATAAAGGGAAGCAGATGTAGGACTGAGGTCGGGAGGAACTTCTTCACCCAAAAGGTTGTGAATCTGTGGAATTCCCTGCCCAGTGAAGCTGTTGAAGCTATGTCGCTGAATGTTTTTAAGGCAAGGCTAGATAAATTTTTGAACAATAAAGGAATTAAGGATTACGGTGAGTGGGCGGGTAAGTGGAGCTGAGTCTCAAAAAGATCAGCTATGATCTTATTAAATGGCGGGGCAGGCCCGAGGGGCCAGATGGCCTACTCCTGCTTCTAGTTCTTATGCTGTTATGTTCTTATGTTCTAATTTCAACTCTACTAGTTATATTCCCGAAACGTTCCATTAGATTTCTCAAGCGTGATTTCCCTTTCGTGAGTCCATGCTGATTCTGTCCAATCCTGTGACTTTTCCAAGCTTATTACTACTAAATCTTTTATAACGAGCTTTAATGAGCTCTAATGAGCTCTAATGAGCGCTTTGCCTACTACTGATGTCAGGCTAACCAGTCTATATTCTGTTTTCTCTCTAACTCTTTTTTTTAAATAGTAGGGTTATATTAGCAACCCTCCAATCTACAGTAATTATTCCAAGGTTAATAGAATGTTCAAAGCTGATCACCGATGCATCCAGTATTTCTAGCGATGTTGATTATCAGGCCCTGGTGATTTATTGGCTTTTAATACCCAATACTATTTCCCTGTTAATACCGATTTCCTTCAGTTCCTCCCTCTCACTGCACCCTACAATTCCCCAGTATCTTCTGGATGTTATTTGAGATCTCCTTTGAAAAAGTATATATTTAATTGATTTGAAGAAGCGTCACTGGACCCAAAACATTAACTCTGCTTTCTCTCTGCAGACACTGTCAGACCTGCTGACTTTCTCCAATTTCTGTTTTTGTCATATGTATTTAATTGCTCTGCCATCTCTTTTTTCCCTCATGTAAGTTGCCCTGTTTCTGACTGTAAGAGACCTACATTTATTGTATCTGATCTTTTTCTCTTCACATACCGATAGAAGATTTTGCAATCAGTTTGCATGTTCTTTGAAACCTTACTGCTGTACTCTATTTTCCCCCTCAGAATCAACCCCCTTATCCTTCTTTGACAAAGTCTAAACTGCTTCCAATCCTCAGAGTGCTGCTACTTTAGTCCAATTTGTAGTCCCTTCCTTGGATTGATACTATCCCTGATTTCCCTTGATAGTCATGGTCAGGCCACCTTTGTGGTTTTATTTCCATGCTAGACAGGAATGAACAATTGTTGTTGTTCCTCCAAGCACTATTTAAATGTATCCACCATCATCCTTTTAAGTAACATTCCCCAATTTATCACAGTCAGCACACAGCTTATACCATTGTAGTTTCCTTTATTTAGATTCAGGGCCCCAGACTTAAAATCAACTATGTCATTCTCCATCCTAACGAAGAATTCTGTCATATTATGGCCACTCTTCCCCAACTGGTCTTGCGCTGCTAGATTATCAATTTATTCTTTTCTGATTGCTCAATACCTAGTCTACGATGGCTTTTTTTTGGTTGGTCTCCCAATGTATTGATCAAGAACATCATCTGTACACACTCCAGAAATTCATCCACTATGGTATGTCACCAAC
>JAHRHZ010000029.1:2851866-2898255 GCA_024137785.1 Ginglymostoma cirratum | reverse complement strand
AAAAAAACCCCTCCGCACTGGCTCTCTGATGAAAAGCAGCAGAATGTCTGCATAGACAGCACTCCCTTCCCCCACTAAAAAAGACTCAGCTCTTTGTATTTTTAGTCAAAATGTTCAGGTGTGTTATCACATACCTCAGGTGTAGTTGGGACTTGAAACTGCCCTTTCCTGCACCAAAAGATTCTTAAAACACACCCTTACTTACACACACCGAATCACACAGAGTTCAGCTAAGAATACGTGTGATAAACACAATCAAATAACCGGCTTCACCAGTTAGACAAATTGATAGGCGCTACCTACTAGGGCAGATAACTACAATAACAATAGGTGTGGGTGGGGAGGGAGGGGACTAAATTAAAGTGAAGTTGGAAGGTGAAATAATGCACTCAGCTCCTAAAGATTCCCACATCTCTCTAAAGGCCTTGAGGGTTATGGTTGATGTTGCATTCTCTCCTTATGAGGACATTCTGCACACTAACATGACTACAGAACAGAGGCAGGCAGTCAGGAACTATCAACCCCCTCCACAGCCTATTGCCTGAACTTGTCACTGGCTACATTTACTAGGCCCAGGAGCAGGCCCATGAGGAGGTCCTCCAACCTGCTGCTCCCCTTCGTTCTAGGTGGCCAAAGATCTGGAGCATGGGGCTGAAGTGCTGCCCAAAGAAGTGTAACAAACTTCCTTAAAATAAATTAAACAAATAAATGAGTTGCCACTATCAATAAATACAGGAGTTCACAGAATCCACAACACTGCAAAATAAACAATAGGACCAGGAGTCTGGTCCTTCTCAATCTACAATTACACAGGACTGTTGTGTACAACACCCTCCATCCCAGGTCCCTGATGGAAACTGAGATGACTCCCAAGAATGGAATGTCAGGGTGTGTTCTGGGTGGCAGATAAAATAGAAGAACCCATCTCTTTCTTTAAGATTAAACCACCAACCAATCACCCCAGTAATCAGAGATAAAAGGTACTGCAGATGCTGGAGAATCCGAGATAACAAGGCGCGGGGCTGGATGAACACAGCAGGCCAAGCAGCATCATAGGAGCAGGATGATGCTGCTTGACCTGCTGCGTTCATCCAGCCCCACGCTTGTTACCCAAGTAATCAACTCTGCAGCACATAAGTAAGCGCCGCCCACCAGGGATTGTACAACAGCAACGAAAGTAGGGAAGGTTAGGAGGAGAGGGAGGGAACTAAATGAAAAGGAAATTGGAAGGGACAATAATGTACTCAGCCCTCCTTATGCCCATCTCTATAAATGTATCGAGGGTGTTGGTGGGCACCTTGTGCTCCCTCTTCAAGCACATACCAGCGTGAACATAGCTACGGAAGAGAGATAGGCACTCTGGAACTGTAAACCCTCTCCACAGTCCACGGATGGCTACTTTGGCCAGGCCAATCACACAGAGATTAGTCAAGAACACAGCTCTTTGTATTTTCAATCATGCTGTCCAGATGTGTTACAACACAATTAGATGGAGGAGGGTCTAGAGCCCAGCCCTTCCAACTCAAAGGTAGGGACAAATCATTGAGTCACACGAATGGTGAATAACCCTTGCACATGTGGCAACATGCATAACAATGAAAGCCATTGTTTTTTGATGTGCATAGTCTCACTGAATAATAGGGATAGCTTGTAGGGATAAACTAGTTCAAAATAATTACATCACAATTAAATCAGCTATGCATTCATAGACTCATTGAGTCATAGAGTTATACAGCACGGAAACAGACCCTTCGGTCCAACTTGTCCATGCTGACCAGATATCCTAAACTGATCTAGTCCCATTGCCAGCATTTGGTCCACATCCCTCTAAATACTTCCTATTTATATACCCATCTAGATGCCTTAGGATCATTCAGGCTCATCAGTAACCCATGTGATAATGAAAAGCTGGGAGAGAATTTGGATGTAAAAAACAACAACGTTTTGAACTGGGAAAATAGTCTTCCTAAGGAAATCTACCTTGGCATTTCTAAAATAATTCTACTCTAAACTGATTTCACTCCTCCTGATAATTTGTTTAAAACAAGCAGCTTCGATGGGCTCCACAGCAGCAGCAGCGTCCTCAGAAGCAGTTTGGCTACGGAGTGGGTTGGCCAGCCTGTGAAACCTGGAGCGGGAGTCTCACTTCCATGGGGAGCAAGACACTCTCTAGTGTCTCTCAAGACACTTTTCCAACCATTTAACTGCCCAAAGGAAGTGCTGTGGGCAGACAAAACTTAAGAAGATGGACATTTCTGCTAG
This sequence comes from Ginglymostoma cirratum, assembly GCA_024137785.1. NCBI lineage: Eukaryota > Metazoa > Chordata > Chondrichthyes > Orectolobiformes > Ginglymostomatidae > Ginglymostoma > Ginglymostoma cirratum. The sequence continues at coordinate 2,895,993 of JAHRHZ010000029.1, read as the reverse complement.
CACTCTTTCCAAAAAAAATCAAATGGCTTTTAATATCTGTTTTCCATCAAAAGTTTGATTGGATTCTCTTCGTTTCCAGAATTACTGGAAATGTTTGATTATCTCCTTGTTTATTCTGCTAAACTTAATTTCTATTACAAAGCATGTAAATTATTTCTGAGATAGTAGGAACTGCAGATACTGGAGAATCTGAGATAACAAGGTGTAGAGCTGGATGAACACAGTAGGCCAAGCAGCATCATAGAAGCAGGAAGGCTGATGTTTCGGGCCTAGATGTTTCTTCAGAAATGGGGGAGGGGAAAGGGGCTCTGAAACAAATAGGGAGAGAGGGGGAGGCGGATAGAAGTTGGATAGAGGAGAAGATAGGTGGAGAGGAGACAGACCAGTCAAAGAGGCGGGGATGGAGCCAGTAAAGGTGAGTGTAGATGAGGAGTTAGGGAGGAGATAGGTCAGTCCAGGGAGGACGGACAGGTCAAGGGGGCGGGATGAGGTTAGTAGGTAGGAGATGGGGGTGGGGCTTGAGGTGGGAGGAGGGGATAGGTGGGAGGAAGGACAGGTTAGGGAGGCGGGGACGAGCTGGGCTGGTTTTGGGATACGGTAGTGGGAGGGGAGATTATGAAGTTTGTGAAGTCCACATTGATACCGTTGGGCTGCAGGGCTCCCAAGCAGAATATGAGTTGATGTTCCTGCAACCTTCAGGTAGCATCTTTGTGGCACTGCAGGAGGCCCAGGATGAACATGTCATCTGAGGAATGGGAGGGGGAGTTGAAATGGTTCGCGACTGGGAGGTGCAGTTGTTTAGTGCGAACCAAGTGTAGGTGTTCTGCAAAGTGGTCCCCAAGCCTCCACTTGATTTCCCCGATGTAGCGGAGGCCACAATGGGAACAGCGGATGCAGTATGCCACATTAGCAGATGTGCAGGTGAACATCTGCTTGATGTGGAAAGTCTTCTTGGGGCCTGGGATGGGGGTGAGGGGGGAGGTGTAGGGACAGGTGTAGCACTTCCTGCGGTTGCAGGGAAAAGTGCCAGGAGTGGCGGAGCTGGAGGGGAGTGTGGAGCAGACAAGGTAGTCCCGGAGAGAGTGGTCCCTCCGGAAAGCAGATAAGGGTGGGGAGGGAAAAATGTCTTTGGTGGTGGGGTCTGATTGCAGATGGCGGAAGTGTCGGAGGATGATGCGTTGGATCCAGACGTTGGTGGGGTGGTACGTGAGGACGAGGGGGATTCTCGACTACTGAGTGGGGGAAGTTGCGATCCTTGAAAAACGAGGACATCTGAGAAGTACGGGAGTGGAATGCCTCATCCTGGGAGCAGATGCGGCGGAGGCGAAGGAATTGGGAATAGGGGATGGCATTTTTGCAGGAAGGTGGGTGGGAGGAGGTGTATTCTAGGTAGCTGTGGGAGTCAGTGGGTTTGAAATGGATATCGGTTTCTAGGTGGTTGCCGGAGATGGAGACCGAGGGGTCCAGGAAGGAAAGAGAGGTATTAGAGATGGTCCAGGTGAACTTAAGGTTGGGGTGGACGGTGTTGGTAAAGTCGATGAACTGTTCGAGCTCTTCGTGGGAGCACGAGGCGGCGCTGATACAGTCATCAATGTAACGGAGGAAGAGGTGGGGTTTAGGGCCAGTGATTTGGTCAATTATTTCTGACCACATATAGATTCCTTCTAACCACATATGCGATCTTTCTGATCGCATATAGGTTCTTTCCAACTACATAGTCATGTCATGTCAAAGCTGAAATGTTAGATTCTTTTAGAAATAAATGTAGATTGTGGCTCCACAGCCAGAGAAGTGTTAAAGTATTGTAACTAAATGTAATGCTTTTGAAACATTAATCTAGAATTACAAACATTTATAGTGCAGAGGGAAACTATTTTGTTTCTGGCAAACTGCAATTTAATTATTCTCTTAGTTTCTCCATGTATAATTTTCTTTCTCTTTGATAAATGCACTCCCCTTTCAAAAGCTGATATGGATTTTCACATTGATTGTTGTTTCTGATAAGACATTTCCTGTCCTAACACTTTGTCTGTTGGTTTTCTTAATAGTTTGCCGTGTTTTGCAGAAAGTAGTCAGAATTTCTGTAGTCTGTTTTCATAATTAAATTCTTTCATCCTTGCATAACTTTAGTAAATCTCTTTTCCATATTTTTGACATCACCTCTGAAAACAAAATTCCCAAAATATTCTGAGATAACAAGGTGTCGAGCTGGATGAACACAGCAGGCCAAGCAGTATTAGAGGAGCCAGAAAGCTGATGTTTTGGGTCTGGACCCTTCTTCAGATTTCTGCTCTACACCTTGTTATCTCAGATTCTCCAGCATTGGCAGTTCCTACTGTCCCAAAATATTCTAACTGCTATCTAACCAATGATTTGCAGAGGTTCAACATTGACTTTTAGCTTTTATACACCATACCTATATTTCTAATACCCATAATGCAATCCATTTTCTCAAAACTTTGTAAACTTGTTCTCTTACAGACTGATTATTATAGACCACACTTCATTATCTCAATTTGTCCACTTTCCCTGCTTAAAAGATGCAACCTGCCTCATTGAGAAAGCACATTGAGGTTGTTTCACCATGTTGTAGTGTAATAGCTGGGTGGTGACATCTTGAGTTTCTTTTGCTGTATGTTCACCTTCAGAATTAAGAGTTGGATAAATTGTGGGATAAATCTTGGGGTGAGGGGGTGTTGGTGAGCTGCAAAGGACATGATCCCTACCAGGTAAGTGAGGGAGTAAGCAGGTTGGGGGAGGGTGGTGGGTAGGTTGATCCTCCGAGTTGGTTAGTGGCTTGAGGATAGAGATCAGGAAAGGAGATCATGAGTGCATACAGGAATGAGGCAGTGAGCAGGCCAAAGTGATGAAGCCTGTATGGATCGGGCCGCACCCCCTCAAAATATTTTAAGAAGGTAGCCTAGGTCCTAACTTCTTCTTATTTTAGAGGCAGATGTGAAGTGGGTGTTCCAGGTGTGATGCAACTGGTCAACCACTCGGCTTTAAGCAAAACAAAATTTATTTAAACACTATAGTTGAAACATGAACAAAAGAAAGTGGAATTTAGAGTAACTTAGCTATTGGAAAACCTGACCGACCCAATACAGCAACTTAACTAATTAACTGTTCCAATGTAGTAGCATCCCATAAACACACCCCTTTGCAAAAGTTCAAACACAGATTCTTACAGGCAGGAGGGAACATCATCCAGAAAGACATTTCAGAGTACGTCAGAGGAATCCTTTATTGAAGCTTGCAACACTTCTAGTACTCAAAACATCTTGTGACTGCCACAGCTAAAAAAAACTAAAAATAAAACCTGAACTGGGGGAACTGGCCACTCCTCTTCCATTGTTAAATTGTTACTCCCTAGTCTCTTCGACCCCTCTGTCTTTACCACCTCTGTTCAAAAAAACCAAGGTCAAACTAACCTTTTTAAAGTAACAGTATAGTCACAAGCCACTGATGGATTGGAGGATGAGGCAATGAAGGGTAAAGGGAGTTGGCTGTGACTCATTCAGTGGCTAAGGAAAACGAGACTCTGTCCTTCACACAAGGACAGCTGGTCAAGATGGTGGAATGGACTTCACCAGCCAGAAGTGTGTTTGTCAGAACAAGGAAGGGAGAATGAGTTTGGGAGTGGTGAGAACGTGTATGAAAGTATGGAAGGGAGGGAATATTGGAGGAACTGAGAGAGTGTGTGGGATGATGCGAGTTTGAGAATTAATGAGAGTGTGTGTGATTGTGAAAGGGATTGAGACAGTGAGAAAATGTGGAAATAAGTGAGACAGTAGAAGAGGGAGCATGTGTGTGAGAAGAATTGAGAGAGTGAGAATGTACGTGTGTGGAGGGAGAGGGAGGGTGCAAGGAGTGAGTGTGTGGGGGGATGAAGGATATGAGTGTATATGTGGAAAGGAGTGTGAGTTTGAGTGATTGCAGGAGAAAGTATAGAAGGGAGTAAGAGAGATTGAGGGAGAGAAATTGTGAGAGAGAGAGTGTGTGTGTGGGAGGGAGGGTGTGTTTGTGGAGGGGAAGAAAGGAGGGAAGGTGCAGTTGGAAGGGGAGTGCCAAAGGGAGTGTATGCGCATGTACAGGGAGAGAGAGAGGATACGCACATGTGAGCATATGCATTATGGAGGGTGTGTGTAGGGGAGGGAGGGAGTATAGGAGTGAGTAAGACAGAGTGGGGCTAGTAGGGAAAATGTCTCCCACACAATAACAATGAGAGTGTGCAGCAGGGAATTAGGGAGTGTATGTGTGAGAGAGAGAGGGAATAAATGTGTGTACGTTGTGGGAGAGGAGTAAATGTATTATGAGCTTGCAGGGTAACAGTCTCACAGCATTTTGTTTTTATTGAATTCAGTGCAAACCGGATGCTTGCAATGAAGGGGTCATGATAGAGGTCACATGACTGCAGAAAGAAAGGAGGCACATGTGTTATATTTGCATTTTTATCTCAACTATCTCCTATTTGTACAAAATATTGCTTGCATTATCATTTACATTATGGGTTATCTGAATTAGACCAGAAGATGTGGGAGTAGAAGTCAGCCATTCAGTCCATTGAGTTTGCTCTGTCCTTCAATGAGGTCAAGGCTGATCTGATAATCCTCATTCACCCTTTTCTTCTTTACCCCATAACCTTTGATTCCCTGACTGATTAAAAATCTGTCTCTCACTGCCTTGAATAAATATACTTGATGAGCCAGCCTCATTAGTCTTGTGATAAGGAATCCCTCAGATTCACTACCCTCTGTGAGAAGAAGTTCCTCCTCATCTCTGTTTTAATTGGGTGATTCCTTACTCTGAGATTATGCCAACCGGTCCCAGACTCTTTCTCAAGTGGGCACAACTACTCTGTACTTTTCCGTCCAAGTTCCCTAAGAATTTTAGATGTTTTGGTGAAGTCACCTCTTATTCTTCTAAACGTCAATGAATACAATAAATGTACTCAACCTCTCCTGATAAGACCACCCCTCCACACTCAGGATTAACATAGTGAACCTTCTCTGGATTTGCTCAAATGCCAATATGTATTTCCTTCGATTACGGGACCCAAAACTAATCACAGTATTTCAGCTGTGATCTAATCAGTAGCTTGTATAATTTTAGTTAGACCTTCCTATTTTTAATACTCAATTCTCTTAAAACTAAAGGGCAACATTCCATTTGCCTTCCCTCTTACCTCCAGAACTTGTACGTTTGTTTTTTTGTAATTTATGCATGAGGGCACTAAAATCACTGTATCCACTCATGGCTGTACTAATTCATGAACAGTTCACTGTTCTCACATACAAAGTAGGCTTTAAATCATGCTAATATCTTAATGGTACATGCATTAGCTGTTCTTCTAAGTGATGTTCCTTTTCTGGAGAGTGTTGTTGCCATGTCACTAGTTGCTAGCATGGCACCTGTGTTAATTCCATTTTCATTGTCAGGATACTTTGGAACTCTGGGACCGAGGGTTGATTCATGGTCTGTGCTGATGGTAAGGTCACATCTTCCTGCTTAGTGACATACCGTGAAGGAACAAATTCTCCAATTGTGGAGATGTTCCTGTAGTTGCAATGATATATCAGGTCATTCATTTCCACCACATACAATCAGGTCTCAAGTTGTCATTTTGGCTGACTCTTGTCAGATTTGGGTTTTCACTTTGACTGGCTGTCAACTGCTTAACTCTGGCAATGGTTTGTCAGTCTTGTCAAAAAGCACTCTGACCTTCTACCACGTTATCTTGATTTTGTTGTGCATATCTGTTACTACTTCTAACTTCAGTAGCTTTTTGCTGTTGGATGACTAGTTTGGGTATAGTGTAACATCAATTTTTGTACTGAACAACTTCAAATGTCTTCAGTAGCTGTGTTTTATTTTCAATCAAAGATTACCTTGTATTCATTTGCGCTGGCTTTGCTTAAATTCTTTAAGATTCTTTGGACAATTTCCACCATTGCCGCCACTTTTCCATATCTCTGGGGATGGTATACGGTGTAGAATTCCAAATCTTTTATGAAGCAGCTGAATACCTCACTGATGAACTGACAGCCATTGTTGTTCTGCACAATGTCTGGAAAGTTTTAATGGCTGTCGTACTTTCAGAAATTCAACAATCTCAACTGTGGTGATTGAAGTCAGTTGGTCCACCTCCTAGTGGTCAGAATAATAGTTTACTGTGACAAGATAATCAGTTTCTGCGAGAATGAAGAGATTGGTTGTTTTTATTCATTTACAGGATGAGGGCGTTGCTATGTGGCCAGCATTTATTGCCCATCCCTAATTGCCCTGAGAGCACATAAGAGTTAACCACACTGCTGTAGGTCTGGAATTACATGTAGACCAGACCAGGTAAGCATGGCAGTTTCCTTCCCGAAAGCTGGGTTTTTCCAACAATCAATTCATGTCATCATGAGACTCTTAATTCTAGATCTCCTTTAAATTGAATTCAAATTCCACCATCTGCTATGGTGGGATTCAAAACCAGGTCCCCATGACATTATTTGGGTCTCTGGATTAAGAGTCCAGCAATAATACCACTAGGTCATCAGCTCCCTCTATTCTCAGTTTCATTCATGCTCCACTTGGGATGTCATGTTCCCTCAGTGTCTCTCGAGTTGGCTTTTGCTCATGACAAGCAATGTAGTGCCCGCTGTGTTCTTGATTTTAATTGCTCATATTTGATCAGTACAGCACTTCTGTTGTCTTAATCAGATTTGACTCAGTTCCGTGGTAGTTTGAAAGTTTATGCTTTAGCATTTCTCCACTGACCTCCTTAAGGTAATAAATCTGTTTCCTCCACACAATATGTCATCTTGGACTGTCAATTCATCTCCATATGCTCAATATACTCATGTGACCACAGGAGTGTCCTCGATGCTTTTAGGCCATTCTTTGTTGGTGTGTTTTCATGGTTTGAACACGGCACTTGTCCGTTAGATGCATCTAACAGCTAGGCCGATGACTTTCAGAGCATGTTGAGCCATTGCTTCATGTTAGATCTGAAAGATTTCACACTGTAATAGCGTCTTCTACTTTCATCATTTGGAGTGCTGCTCTAAACTGCATGCCTGCAATATATATCTGTTTCCCTTGCTTATATGCCAGTATCTGATCCCAGGTGATATTATTGCTGGATAAGTCAGATCCCAGTCTAAAATCTGGCATTAACAAAGTGGTCTCTCACTGTAACATGAGCATGCAATTCTGCAAATTTGCTTTTAACAATAGAAAAGAAGTTTATTGCACAAAAGAAGTGAAGCTAAATCAGAATAAACCAAATTTTAACATGTAACATATTTAAAGATTTCAAAACACATATTAAAATACAATCCCATTCATTCTAGCAGCAGATATAACACAGTGTGGAGCTGGAGAAGCACAGCAGGCCAGGCAGCAGCAGAGGAGCAGGAAAGCTGATGTTTCAGGTCAGGGCACTTCTTCAGAAATGGAGAAGGGGGAGGGGCCCTCTGAAATAAGTAGAGAGAGGAGGGATGTGGCTGGGGAAGGTAGGTGGGATGGTGATAGGTGAGTGCAGGTAGACAGCACTGATGATTGGTCAGTGAGGTGGGAGGAGCAGACAGGTGGTAGAGAAGACAAATACGTTTTGGAGGAGGCAGGAATGAGAGGGAGGGTTGGTCATGGGATGACCCTGGGGTGGGAAGATTTTCAAACTGGTAAAGTCCACGTTGAGACCATTGGGTTGCAGGCTCCCAAGGCAGAATATGAGGCGCTGCTCTTCCAGTTTCTGGGTGGCGTCATTGTGACACTGGAGAAGGCCCAGGATGGACATGTCACCCAGGGAGTGGAATGGGGAGTTGAAGTGGTTCACGACTGGAAGGTGTTGTCGTTTGTTGCGAACAGAGCGCAGGTGCTGTACAAAGCAGCCTCTGAGCCTCTGCTTGGTCTCACCGATGTAGAGGAGGCCACATTGGTAGCAGCGGATGCAGTAGGCCACATCAGCGGATGTGCAGGTGAACCTCTGTCTGATGTGAAAGGTTTTTTTGGGTGCTTGGATGGAGGTGAGTGGGGAGGTGTAGCACCTCCTGTGGTTGCAGAGAAAGATGTCGGGGGTGGTGGGGCTAGTGGGGAGTGTGAAGCGGACGAGGGAGTCGCGGAGGGAGTGATCCCTATGGAAGGCAGATAGGCGTGGGGAGGGAAACATATCCTTGGTTGTGGGGACAGTTTGCAGGTGGCAGAGAATGACACGTTAAATCCAGAGGTTAGTGAGATGATACGTAAGGACAAAGGGGGTTCTGTTTCTATTTTTGTTGCGGGGAGAGGATGTGAGGGCAGAGGTGCGGGAAATGCAAGAGATGCTGTCGAGAGCATTTCAACCACTAGATTGGGGAGGAGTTGCAGTCCTTGAAATAAGAGGACATCTGGGATGTTCAGGAGTGGAACGCCCCATCTTGGGAACAGACGCAGCAGAGGTGGAGGAATTGGGAGTAGGGGATCACATTTTTGCAGGAAGGTGGGTGAGAGGAGGTGTAGTCTAGGTAGCTGTGGAAGTCGGTGGCCTTGAAATAGATATCAGTTTCAAGGCGGTCACCAGAGATGGAGACAGAGAGGCCCAGGAAGGAGAGAGAGGTATTAGAGATGGTCCAGGTGAATTTGAGGTTGGGGTGAAATGTGTTAGTAAAGTTGAGGAAGTGTTCAAGCTCCTTGTGGGAGCACAAGGCAGTGCCGATACGGTCATCGATATAGCAGAAGAAGAGGTGGGGGATAGCGCCAGTGTACCTTTACAGGAACCAAAGACTACAGAGATTAGCTCAAGTGACAGAAGTGATTCAGTTCATGATGAACAATGACGTTATCGAACTGAGCTATAACAGGTCAACAATGACTGTGATTCATCATGCTCATTCACATAGCTAGTGCAGACATGGTGGGCCAAATGGCCTGTTTCTGCACCATAATAATTCCATGATTCTGTGAGTGCTACCAATTGAACATGGTTGACATTTATACCTTAAACCACTTTTATATCATGTTGTCTGGCTCCTCTTTAAACAAGTTGCAGCCAGACAGCTCCGACCAGAATGTTGTGAATGAATTTGCCTACGGTTTCTACAATACCAAAGTGGTCAAATCAATATGAACACAAGCTGGTACAAAGCAAAACATTCCTGCTTTATTAGGAACAAAATTACGATAATCTTTTAATACCAAACATACTAACCCTAGTCCTGCTTGGCCCCTTAGATTTATAATACTTCCCGAGTCTAATGTAGATTTACGCAGTTGCTCTCTCTCTCTGGCTCTGTGAAGCTGCTTTCTTCTCTCTGTCTCTGGATGGTCAGCTGGTCTCTGCCTCTTGCCATGTTGGTCTCTTCTGAAGGCCTCAGACAATTCGATGAGTGGTTCTGAGAAAGGTGTCTACAGGTGAACTCTGTTTTTATACCTTTTAGATTTTTTTCTCTGGAACTTTCTGTAGTTCTGGCCAATCAATGAGATACACTTAATAGTTTGAAACACGAGTCAGTCACTTAGATGGCATGCTACTGTCAGTTTCTATGTGTAGGAGGACCTGGTGCCTTACTGTCTGGGCTGTCCTTTGCTTAGTTGATAAGTTGTTGGGGGTGTCTGTGCAGAAATAATTGTTGCCTTTTATATTGTGCTAATGTCATTACCTGGATGCTGTGTGTGCACTGTCTGGTGTGTGGGTTTAGTGATTTCAGAGTTTCGCTTGCCCAATGTACAGCCAAGTTGTCAAACTATCTGTGTTTTATCATAGAATCCCTACAGTGTGGGAACACGACCTTCATCCCAAGTCCACACCGACCCTCAGAGCATCCCACGCAGACCAATTCCCCTATAACCCACCTAATCTACATATCCTGAACACTACGGGCAATTTAGTTTAGCCAATCCACTTTGCCTGCACATCTTTGGACTGTGGGAGGAAACCAGAGTACCCTGAGGAAACCCACACAGACACAGGGAGAATGTGCAAACTCCACACAGACAGTTGCCCAAGGGTGGAATCGTACCTGGGTTCCTGGAGCTGTGAGGCAGCAGTGCTAACCACTGAGCCACTGTGCTGCCCAAAATCTTCACTGTCAGGAGTGGGATAGCAGCCCGGAGGCAGCTACAATCATTAATCTACTATTCTAGACTTCCAAAAAATTTGGCTATGGGATGTTGGCTTTGCTGGTTAAGTCAGCATTTATCGTCCATCCCATATGCTGCAAGCCATGTGGTGTGGATACACCTCTAGTGCTTTTAGGAGTAGAGTTGCAGCATTTTGACCCAGTGATAGCGAATGAATGGCAATATAATTCCAAGTCAGGATGATTGGAGACTTGGAGGAGAATTTGAAGGTGGTGGTGTTCCTGTGCACAGAGTTCATAGAATGTGCACCTTCTGCCCTTTTCCTTCTAGTTATTAGAGATTGCAAGTTAGAAAGGTGCTTTGAATGAACATTGGTATTTTGCTGCAGTGCATCCATTGGACAGTACGCACTACTGCCATGGTGGCTCAGTGTGGAAGGAGTGAATATCAAGGATGGAATACCAATGACGCAGATTTTGTCCCTGATGGTGTCATGTTTCTTGATTCTTATTGAACTGCCCTAATCTGGAGAAGTGGAGAGTGTTCCCTTGTGCTGTGATGTGTGTTTTGTATATGTTGGACTGGCTTTGGGGGGTCCAGAGGAAGTCACCCGCTGCAGCATTCCTAATCTCTGATCTGCCGTTATAGGCACAATTTTTAAATGACAGTTTGGTTTCTGGTCAGGACAATCCCCAGAATGTTGATAGTGGGGAATTCAGCAAAAGTAATACCATTGAATGTAAAGGACAGGTGGTTAGGATCGTTCCAGTTTGAGATGCACTTATGTGGTTCAAATGCCTATTGCCTGGCACTTGTGCGGTTCAAATGTCACTTGGAATTTATCAGCTTAAGCTTGAATGTTGCCCAAGGGTTTGCCACATTTGGGTATCGCTTGCTTCATGTTTGGTGCTAAACATTGTGCAATCATCAACAAATAACCGCACTTCTGTGCTTATGGTAGGTGAAAGGTCATTGATGATGTAGTTGAGAATGGTTCAGGCAAGGACACAACTTGAGATTTGTTTACTAACCATGCATAGAAGCAGAAGGATAAAGTAATCATTATAATACCAGTATATGGAGTTAGAATAACTTATTTGAAGATCTGACTCTTTCAGACTTTGATCCTGAAGAGTCTGCTTCTTCCGGTGCCACCACCCCTGATCACTGGAGGAGTTTTGCTGCCTGTTGCAAAGTTGAGTACGGTGCTTGGGGATTGGAAGGCAGGAACATTAGAATTTGTTGTAAAATGATAGGCGGAAGCGTATGTGGTCCCTTTAAAAGATGATGTGTTTTTTCGAGGCTTGGCGATTAATAAAAGTCTGCAGGCTGCAGCAGATGAACAGAGCGTTCTTGAAATCGAAACATTGTATCAAAATGCTATACAGTTATCAGGCAAAACAGCATTTTTACCAAGAGAACAGGGTGTTGAATTTAGCCAATTAATTTAAACCAAGCCCTAGATACCAAAGGCCAATTAAATTTAAATCTGATGGTTTTGACAACTTCGGACCAAGCCTATAGTAAGAAATGAATAGGTAAACAACGTATAAAAGAAGAGGGCATTTGAAAATCAGTGTGAGATTAGCTCTCAACGGCCATCAGCTCTAAAGAAAGAGAAAATCACTGGCTCTCACAGAAATATCTAAGCTCTCAGAGCAAGCACCATCTATATAAAGGTACTATGGAACTCTTAGGTAATATTCCTGACACAAAAGTTCGACAGAGGAAGGCGTTCCTGACTGGAGGCCAGTGGAGAAGGCAAAGAACATTCTGATAGATTTATCCAGGCTGTAATTTTGAGAGATTAAGTTTTAATTTTGTTTTATTACTTAGGTTTATATAAGTGGGAGTTGTATTTATTGGAACAGCACACCATTAGAATTTTGTTTTACTCAGGAATAGTTAGTAGTTAAGGAGGAATTGTTTGGTTTGTTAGTAGTTCTGTTGATTTGTTTACTATTAGAGTTAGATAAATAAATTGTGATTTGATGATTATAAAGTGAGTATCAGGGATTTCTTTCATTTAACCCCCCCTCTGTAACACTGCCCCTGCCACCGGCCCCAAACACCAAAAACCTTACTGCAGCTGTCACAGGCTCTGAATGGCAGGAGAACGCATTTGCTGCCACCACCTTCTATCGCTGGGAGAAGACACATCCACCACTCCACATACAGCCCACTCTTGCTACCGCAATCGGTGCTGCCAACCAACCCATCACAGAAAAGAAGAAAAAGAAAGACCAAAAGGAAAGGAAAATAAAGCAAAAGAAAAGAACAGAAGCAAAACTAAAAGAAAGAAAGCAGATTGGCCCCAGGCAAGAGCCTGCATGCAGCCCTGTTACTCCACCACAATCTTGCACTGAAACTGGTGTTACCCCTGCTATTTGTTTTCTACTTTGTGATCGATTTCTAACCCACGTCACCAGGTTGTCTCCTATCCCAGGAATTTTCGTATCTCTTAATGAATTATGTTAACCATAGCAAATACCTTTTGGAATTTTATACAAATAACATTCACAGGCACAATTTTGGTCAGAGCCCTTGTAATTTTCTCCATCATCTCCCACAACAGCCTGGGATATAACTCATCCATACTTGGGGCCTTGTCTATTTTTAAGCCTGTCGAAAGTCCAATACCTCCTCACTCCTATATCAATCTGCTCAAGAACCTCACAGTCCCTCTTTCCAAATTTGTACCTACATCTTCCTTCTTTCGAGTGAAATCAGATGTGAAATACTCATTTAACATTCTAACAATGTCTTCTAGCTCCACACACAGATTTTCTCCTTGGCCCCTAATGGGCATTACTCTTGCCCTGGATATTCTCTTCCCCTTGATGTAATCATAAACCATTTTGGGATTCTCCCTAATTGTACGCACCAGTGTTTTGTCATGCCCCTCTTTCCTCTCCTAATCGCATTCTTAAGTTCCTCCCCTTACCCTGCACATTCTATACTCCAATAGGGTTCCATTTATTTGCTCCCTTTGTACCTGTTTTTGTATCTATTTTCCTTTTTTATTCAATTCCGAATATTCCTAGACATTTGGGGGTCTTTGAACTTGTTGCTCCTCCCCTAAAGGGAACATGTTGAACTGGTACTCTCCCCAATTCCTTTTTGAATGCTTCTCAATGGTCTGCTGTAGATTTACCTTTAAGTAGCTGTTCCCACTCCACTTTGGCCATATTCTGCCTTATTTTATTGAAATCTGCCTAACCCCAATCAAAATCTTTTTCACAGGCCATTTTTTCCTTTCTTATTACCGACTTAAAATGTTTGGGGTTGGTGTTGGTGATTTTATACTAAAATGCTTCCCCGCTGTTACCTTGAGCCCCTGTCCAGCTTCATTCCCCAGGAATATGTCCAGCACTGCACCATCCCTCTTCAGACCATCTACACCCACCACTCTCCTGAGTACATTTTAAGAAATCTGTTCCCTCTAAATGTTTTATACTCTGCTTATCCCAATTAATGTGTGGAAGTTGAAATCCGTTATTTAGTTACACTATCATTATTTTTACACACACCATTGAATTGACTGCATGTCTGCTCCTCAATTTCCTGCTGACTGTTTGGGAGTCTATAATGCACTTCTAACAGTAAAAAAAAAACTGCAACAGAAAATGATGCTGTCCCTTGATACGTTTTACAGATTTTTCAATTCAGACTGGTCTGTTCCATTAGCCTCCTTTCAATCTTTACCAACTACACCTACATCTTTTAGATGGATTTTTTTAACCTTTGACAAGTAGGGTAAGCATATTATCTGTGTAAATTCAGACTTTTTTTTAAACCTCTCATTCTTCCCACTCAATACTGTTAATACGTACACTCTACAGAGCAGCAGGATTTTTTCAGTGATGCAATACCTTGACTGGGTAAACTGCAGACCCAATACTTTCTGAAAATCGTTGTCATTCTCCTTGTCTTGTTTCATTGTGCCTTTCTTACAGCTATGCTATTGACTAAATATTATATCTTGCAAGAGATTGTATGAATTTACAATTCTTTTTACTGATCTATGTTGTACATCACCAACAAACATTCTTTGACCTTACATTGATGCTAGCTTTGAGTGAAATAAAATATTTAACCAGTCGTGTATGTTGAATGCAATCAGCAGTATCTAAAATTGTAGAGTTAAAGGAGTCCAGGGCTATCAAATTCATCACAGTCTAAAACATCTGAGCAGCATAATTTGTTCAGATTCTTCATTATTAGCCCATTCATAGTCTTCATTATCAGTCTGTCCTTACTTTGAATCTTAAATCAAGATTATCAGTTTGCTTGGGCACTTCGCTGCATAATGATACTTCATGTCACACTTGAAGAACCTATCAGCAGTTCTGTGTGCAATGCTATTATTCATTCACCCATTTTTTTAAACTTCTGCTGTAACAGCAAGACCTGCTAAAGGTGCTTGTTGTCGTCATTTTGCCCATACTTAGTCTTTTCTTTTCTGTTGACATGACCCCTGCATCTGTTTTGGGACTGTGTTGAAAGCTGATCATTAAGTCTTCAGTTCCCTGTTTGAAGGCAAAATGTTTCATTTGTTCTGTGATGTTAGAAGGAAGTGATTTTTGTCCCAGGAATTTATTTGTAAGGCAGTCCATGTAATCCAATGGAGAGTCCTCAAACATCCACAAACAGTTTAAAATGAGTTGCCTGTCCATGTTATGTACTTTAGCATAAACGCGTCATTTAAATGCTAGTATTTATCCAGGAATCCCTAACCTGAATCTTGCCATTCTTTTTCATGATCTGTTAAAGTCCATGATTATACTCCGTGGAATGGATTCCGGACATCCGTCACATTCTGCCTATGTCTCATTTAAAAGACCAACTTTCTTGTAAGCATTATCCAAAAACTCTAATAAACTGTCCAGGCTTCATGATCCAGCTAATGGATGTCTGTCTGTCAAAATACTTATGCTTTTACTACTTAACGATAAACAACAATACTGTGACCATAGCTTGTTATCTCTTTGATACAGTGCAACCCCTGTCCATGTATCCTCCCCATTCTTCCACTGGTCACGTGGTTCAGATTTTGAGAACATTGGGCAGTGATTTTACCCCAATCTTTAACCGAACCATTTGTATATGGGTTTTGCTGTTTTCATCAGTGGCCACAAGAATTTTAGTATTCCTGCCTGAAGTTTTTTTTTTAGTTTCCAGCCTTGAGTCAACCATCTACTGTTGTCTATTTAATATCTAGAAACCCTTTGCTACTGGGCTGATGCCAGAGTCAATCCTTTGGCACTTTAAGCTTTTATTTACACAATACACATTACAAGCATAGATTTTTTTCTCAACACACACAGCCCAATTTCAAAATGAAGATCATTTCCTATTATAGGGACCCAAAGTAATTCCTACATAATACTCGCCACTCATCTCAACAGCGATGTAAAGTGTGGTTAATATGTATTTGTGTAATTTACTATCGTGTTTGGATTTTAAACTAGAGATAATTGGCTGTGGGTCTTTCTGTACGAGGGGGTTTAACCAGTAACTTGTCATTCTTTCTGAAGCCATCATTATTAAACCAGTATATGCAGCAACTGGATGGCACGGTGGCTCAGCAGTTAGCAATGCTTCAATTCCACCCTTGGTAACTGCACAAACTTCAGGCAGACATTCTGTGTGGGTTTCCTCCGGTTTTCTTCCACAGTCCAAAGATGTGCAGGTTAGGTGGATTGGCCATGCTAAATTGTCTGTAGGGTCCAGGGATGTACAGGCTGGGTGGGAAGAGATTAAGGGGTGAATCTGGGTGGAATGCTCCTCATAGGGTTGGTATGGACTCAATGGGCTGAATGACCTGTTTCCACATTGTAGGGATTCGTTAAACCGACTGACAGGAGGCACTCCTGGAGTGATGATGGGAATATTTTTGTGTTGTAAGTTTTACAATGGGAGAGAGCAAATATTGAAAGGCATTAATTTAAAGCAGTTTCGAAGAAGTGTCATAGGACTCAAATAACTGGAGCACTCTCCACAGATGCTGCCAGACCTGCTGAGTATATCCAGGGATTTCTGCTCATGTATTTTGAAATCTTTTAAATTGTGTTGTATAGCTTGGTTTGCTCTATTTTATCTTCATTCCTTTTGTCTAATAATCATTTTAGTTTTATTGCGTAAACTAAATCTGCAAGTTTGCATGTTTGTGTTTCAGTGAGAGACCACCTTTCTTAAACTTAAAAAAAAATTGTTTAAGCCAGATTTCGGTCTGGGATTTGATTTTTCCAGTAATAACATCAGCTGGGATCATAGCACAATTAAATATAATAAATAAACTCTGTTGCATGAGGAATATCCAACATGTTCGTATTTTCCACTGACTCATGCATTCTCATGCAGCCTCTCTCATACAGAGCTGAATTTTAGGAGGTACATTGCATGCTCCCCACCACCCCCAAAAAATAAGCTTGCAACCGACTCTGTTGAGACTGTTCATCGTAATGGTACATTGAGGGCAGTCTTAACAACTTCATTGTGAGTTTTTCACTCCTCAGGGAAAGATAGTCCCAACCTTGGTGAAGGTCAGCCAGTTTAGTAAATAACCCATGACAGCAGTCTTTTCCGGAAGCAATTTCCTTCCACTATTACTATGCTTCAGTGAGAAAACAGACCTGATGATTTTTATTTTACGAAACTTGGGTACATCCATTTTATTTTGTTTGATAAATATTGGTGGTTGATCTTTTATCTTTTAGAATCCCTATAGAGTTGAAACAGGCCTTCGGCCCAGCAAGTCCACACGGACCCTTGGTGCATCCCACCCAGACCCATCCCCCAATAACCCACCTAAGCTACATACCCCTGAACACTATGGGCAATTTAGCATGGCCAATCCACCTAACCTGTGTCTTTGGACTGTGGAAGGAAACCCACACAGATACGGGGACAACGTGCAAACTCCACACAGACAGTTACCCGAGGGTGGAATTGAGCCTGGGTCCCTGGTGCTATGAGGCAGCAGTGCTAACCACTGAGCCACTGAGCAATGCAGGTCAGTTTTCAATTGTGGTGATAATATCACGATGTCATAGTCATCAATCTTACCACTATCACTGCACATAAATTAAGATGCCTTTTCCATCTCTTTTGTTTCTTCAGGTCACTATGTTCGCAACATCTGTGTCTATGGTTTGGGAGACCTGGAGTGGCTTGTTCAAAAGGACCTTTTATTTGCAAACGAGTTTGAAGTCAACAGCCACCCACTAGTGGCACAGCGCTTGAAGCGGTGGTTAAGACCAAGGACTTTGTCTCATTCTGAAATACCAATTCAGCAAGAATGGTACATTAAGAGTAACAAGTGTTTCTTTGATATTGAAGGCAATGACTGCAGCATCCCTTTGAAGTGATATACGGATCCTTAGTTGTAAAAGAAGCAAGAGAAAGAAGAGTTGTTGTGTCCCACGTCCCTTCTCTAATTCTAAAAGGAAGCCTGTTTATCTGTCGTTGGTTAGATGGAAAATATTTTCTCATCTTCCTTTTTGAATTTAATTGCTTCCCTCATGTCTTTCCTCTGCCCTTCAATTTGTATCACCTTGAAAGTTTGTTTTTCATATTTAAATTATTGGTTTTTGTGCAGGGCATCATTTATAAGTGAAGAGGATGAATGGATGGTCAGCATTCCCATCACTGCTGTCACTAATGTGCAATCATCTGCTAGAAGATGCAGAAAAACAATATTTTCCCTCCTTTCTTCTGCTTGCTCAGTGCCTCCTTCACTTGGTACTCTTCGCTTTCCCATTCTTAGAAGAGTTGACAACATGGTGGGGAGTATAGATTACTTTCCATAGAGTATGTTGATTGCCTACTTGAGAATACCACCCAACGAAAGGTTGCATTAAACTCCAAAAGAAAATATGATCGAGGGGAAAAAGCTTTCGGAAAATCCAAAGGCACTAAACAAAATGGACTCCATTAACAAACTTAAAGGAGCATTAGATCTCCCAACTGAAACACAGGTTTGCATTATCTAAGGAATTATAAATGATTTAATATGGTAACTATGGTGGGTAAACATTGGAAACATGTATTAAAGCATCAATTTAAGAACATCTAAGTTAGCATCTCAATTAATGGAAAATATGCTTAACAAATTTTACTGGCATTTTCTCAGGACGTAACAATTATTTAGGGGATGAAAAAATGGGTATTAGTTTAGAAACAGATCGTAAGAACTGCCGATGCCAAAGTCAGAGATAACACAGTTTGGAGCTGGAGGAACACAGCAGGCCAGGCAACATCAGAGGAGCAGGAAAGTCAACATTTTGGGTAAGGACCCTTCTTCAGAAAAGGGGGAGGGGGAAGGGAGCTCTGAAATAAATAGAGAGAGGAGGGGTGGGGCTGGGGAAGATAGGTGGGATGGTGATAGGTGAGTGCAGGAAGGGATTGGTTGGGGTTGGTCAGTGAACTGGGAGGAGCGGAAAGATGGGAGAGAAGATGGACAGGTTATGTCAGGTCAAGGAGGCGGGGATGAGAGGGAAGGTTTATCCTGGGATGACCCTGGAGTGGGGAGATTTTGAAAGTGGTAAAATCCACATTTAGGCCATTGGGCTGTAGACTCCCAAGGCGGAATATGAGGTGCTGCTTCTCCTGTTTCTGGGTGGCGTCATTGTGACACTGGAGAAGGCCCAGGATGGATATGTCGCCCAGGGAGTGAAAGGGGGAGTTGAAATGGTTCGCGACCAGAAGGTGTTGTCGTTTGTCATGGACAGAGCGCAGGTGCTCTACAAAGCAGTCTCTGAGCCTCTGCTTGGTCTCATTGATGTCGAGTAGGGCACATCAGGAGCAGCAGATGCAACAGACCACATTGACAGATGTGCAGGTGAACCTCTGTCTGGTGTGAAAGGATTGTTTGGTGCCTTGAATGGAGGTGAGGGGGGACGTGTAGGGACAGGTGTAGCACTTCCTGCGGTTGCAGTGAAAGGTGCCGGGGGTGGTGAGACTAGTGGGGAGTGCGGAGCGAATGAGGGAGTCGCGGGGTGAGCGGTCCCTACGAAAGGGATTTGGAGCAGATGAGGGAGTTTATAAAGCCTAGAATGAGATTCATCACATGATTTAAGGATGTAATGAAAGCCAGAGGTATTGAAATTCGTGTAAGACGGTGTATTAATTTTATTTTTGATGAGAAATTGCGGGTATTTATTAGTAATTTTAATTCTAATAGAATCACTCAAAACCAAAGGAATTTCATCTGGGTGACTCAGCTGTTATTTTTGACTATGATGGAAATGCTGCAAGTATTGCAAGTCATAATTGAAAAGTTAAATTACCATTGGTATTATAATATGTGACAACATTGTATAGTGAGAAAATAACTGGCTATTGATAAGGAATATAAAGGAAATCGTTGTGCATTTATAATGTACTTTTGGTATGGCTACAAATACAAAGGCACTTTAAAGATAAATAATTCAATTTGAATTAATGCCAAATTAAAGAATGAGCTGCTACGAGGGATAATAAAGTGCTCAGTCAAGGAGAGAGATTTAAAAAGAGTCTTTAAAAAGTGAAAAGATTTAATGAGGGAATTCCAGAGTCTGAAAGCCTAGATAACTGAAGGTACAGTTCTGAATGATGGGCTGAAGGGAAAATCTGATATTAATAAATTGCAATCAGAAGAATACAGAGTTCTTTGGATTAGAGGTGAGAGCAAGATACAGCAATGTGCACAGCTGTAAAAACACGAGGAGGAGAACTTTACATTTGGAAAATGAGAACCATTATAGATCACAAAGAACAGAGATTACTGGGAGCAGGATTTTGTGAGGAATAGGATACAGATTGCAGGTTTGGATTTGGTGGAATCTAATATTGAAAGAAGAATCTTGGTGAATAGCAAATATTACAGAAGCACTTAGAATATTTAAGAATCTATAATTTGATGGAACAAGTATAAATCCAAAGAGAGAGTTGTCACAATCTGTAAACCACTGGTAAAGCACAACCTGAAGTATTACGTCTACATTGGATCAATATTTGCACAATTGCAGGTGCACTGAAAGAAAATGTCAAAGAAAGGGAATCTGAATAAGATCAATTCTTGTTGGCAGTCCCTTGATTTGAACATGACATCTAGTCAGGGAGATAAGTTTCTTCTGTGGGTCTTCATGTGACTGTTCAGGCTGATTCTCAACTTACAGATCTTTTGACATGAAGGGAAGGAAATCTTATGAAATATGGAACACAAAGTGCAGGATTTGTTTCCTTTTTTCTCTACTGCCACTCTGTCTTGTTGTTTAAGACATTTCAACTCAGTGCAATGCAACTCGATGGGCAAGTTATTGCCGTTTTAAACGATTTATAAATGAGCTCCACACAGTCACTTGCGCCAACGCTGCTGTACTTGAACCTTAGAATGTTTTTGTAGTGTTTTCTTTGTCCTCCCCGAACACTGGCAAGGACTTAAGGGGGCGATGTTTTCCAGCCATCCAATGTCCTGTCCATTGTTACAGAGATAGTAGGAACTGCCGATGCTGGAGAATCTGAGATAAAATGTTGTGGAGCTGGATGAACAGGCCGAGCAGCATCAGAGGAGCAGGGAAGTTGACTTTTCGGGTCGAGACCCCGCACAAGCAATATCCAGTTTTCTTTTAGCAACCTCATCTGCTTAGCTATCTTTGCAAAACAAATGATAAATGCCTGTGACCCCTTCATAAAATTCTAAGAGCTGTTGCACATATTTAAACAACCGCCTGCTTGATCTGAGAATCAACTCCAATTTTTCTTGTCAGAATAATTCTCAGAGTTAGAGGCCTTTTTCTCTTTTAGTTTCAGGCTTTTAAAAGCTAGAATTTCCATTCTCTCCTCCTTCTCTCTTTGCCTGAAATGTTATTGGCCTATCTCTGAAATCCTGTTTCTTTTCCTTATTAATCAAGTTCAAGCTTTTAAGTTTCCATTTCCTTTTCTTTTTCAAGCTGTCTCAACTTATTTCTAATTCAGTCTTGAGATTAATGTATTGCTGGCTGGGCCAGTATTTATTGCCCATCCCTACTTGCCCTCGAGAAAGTAGTTGTGAGCTATATTCTTGAACTGCTGAAGCTATTTGTTGTGGTTTGACCCACAAAGGCTTTTGGAAAGGAGTTCTAGGATTTTGATTGAGCAACAGTGAAGGAACAGCGATATATTTCCAAGTCAGAAAGATGAACCACTTGGAAGGCTGTTGCAGGTGGTGGTACTCCCATGTACCTGTTGCCCTCGTCCTTGTAGATGGTAGTGCTTGTCGGTTTTGAATGTGTTCTCTAAGAAGCCTGGAGACTTTCTATAGTGTACCATGTAGTTGATGCACTGTGCTGCTACTGAACATCGATGGTGTAGGGAGCAAGTTTTTGAGGATAGAGTATTAATCACGCAGGCTGTTTGTCCTTGATGGTGTCGTGTCTTGAGTGTTGTTGCAACTGCACCCATCCGGACAAGGGGGAAGTATTCCCACGCCTTCCTGATTTGTGCCTTGTAGATGGTGGGTAAGCTTTGGGGAGTTAAGAGACAAGTCACTCACAGTAGGATTCTTAGCCTTTGACCTGCTGTTGTAACAACAGTATTTACGGCTGATCCAGTTCAATTTCTCGTCAGTGTGATGCTCTGTCTTGTTGTAGATGGACATTAGCTGTCATTTGTACGGAGCAAGTATTTGTTACTTATCAGCCCAAGCCTGCAAGTTGTCTTGATGCATATGTGTGTGGGTTGCTTTCATATCTGCAGAGTCATGAATGGTACTGAACATTGTGTAATTATCAACAAACATTGCCACTTCTGACCTTATGAAGAGAACGTCATTGGTGAAGATGATTTGACCAAGGACTGTTTTTAAATGACTAATCGTGTCATTTGAGCTTTCTTCTCAACTAACAGATCTTGCCTTACTCTAACAGAAAGAAAAACCTTCACTTGCATTTTAGCTTTAATGTAGCACCAACAGTGTCCCTTATCACATCACAAGGTTGATGTTTTTGTCAGTTTTCCTTTTCTAACTGGAGTTGCCCATCTCTGGCAACAAAACAAAGATCTAATTTATTTTATGTGATTTTCTTCACTAGCCGTAATCTCTCTTGCTGTTCACTGCAAAATGGCTGGTTTTAGAGACTGTGGGATTATTAGAGTTACTTAATCCTGTCATCACTTGGTGCTTTGTGCATGGTGAACAGACTGGGGAGTCAGGAACTGAACTACCCGCCGCAGAATTCCAAACGTCTGATCTGCTCTAAGAGCCACTGTATTTGCATGGCTAGTCCAGTTCAGTTTCAGGTCAATGACAATCCTTTTCAGTGATGGTAATGCCATTGAATGTCAAGGGATGTTGATTAAATTATCTCTTGTTGGAGATGGTCATTGCCTGGCACATGTATGGCATTAAAGTTACTGGTCACAAGCCAGTCCAAACATGGACCTTGTTCAGGTCTTGTTGAATTTGATCATGGACTGCTTTAGTATCTGAGGAGTTACAAATGGTGCTGAACACTGTCATCAGTGAACATCCCCACTTCTGACCTTGTGATGGAGGGAAGGTGAAGCAGCTGAAGATGGTTGGGCCTAGGACACTACCCCGAGGAACTCCTGCAGAGATGTTCTGGAGCTGAGATGACAAATCTTCAACAACCACATTCATCTTCCTAAGTGCCAGGTATGACTCTAACAGTGGAGAATTTTCCCACCAATTTCCATTGATTCCAATTTTGCTAGGGCTCCCAATGTCACACTTGGTGAAATTGGGCTTTGATGTCAAGGGATGTCACACTCACCTTACCTCTGGAATTCAGCTCTTTGGACCATGTTTGAACCAAGGCTGTAATGAGGTGAGGAGCTGAGTGGCCCTGGCAGAACCCAAACTGAGTGTCAGTGATTAGGTTATTACTGAGCAAGTGCTGCTTGATGGTACTGTTGACGATACCTTCCATCACTTTACTGATGATCAAGAGTAGACTGATGGGGCGGTAACTGGCTGGGTTGGATTTGTCCTGCTTTTTATGTACAGGACATACCTGGGCAATTTCTCTCATTGTCAGGTAGATGCCACTGTTGTAACTGTCCTGGGAGATCTTGGTTAGGGGCATGGTAAGTTCTGGAGCACAAGTTTTCAGTACGTTGCAGTATCCAGTGCTTTCAGTCATTTCTTGCTATCATGAGGAATGAATCAAATTGGCAGAAGACTGGTTTGAGCAACTCCAGTGGAGGCCAATATGGATCATGCACTCAGCACTTTTGGCTGATATTGGTTACACATGTTTCAGCTTTAACTTTTGCATTGACGTACTTGGCTTTCACATCATTGAGGATGGAGATATTTGTGGAACTTCCTTTTCCAGCCAGTTATTTCATTCTTGACCAGTTGTGGCAACACTTTGGCAGAGCTTAGATCTAATCTATTGTTTGTGGAAATGCATAGCCCTGTCTATCATGTTCTGCTTGTGCTGTTTAATATGTGAGTAGTCATTTTTTATAGCTTATTTTGACACCTCATTTTCAAGTATGGCTAAGCATCCTCTCCCGGTCTCTTCATTGACCAGGGTTAATTGCCTGATGTAATGATAATGCTGGACTGTGAGATATGCCAGGCCATGAGATTGTAGATTGCACTCGAGTCCAATTCTGTTACCGCTGATGACCCACATCACCTCATAGATGACCAGTCCTGAGTTGCTAGGCCCAATATTCTTGCCGCCCTCAGTTTTTCCTCCAAGATGTGTTCAATATGAAAGAGCATTGATTCATCAGCTGAGGTTAGGGGTGAAGGGTTTGTTGTCTCGAGATGTGATTATGGGATACATGGTACTTAGCTGAAGGTTTCCTTGCCCGTGATGCCACAAGACTTCAAGGGCCACAGAGTTAAAGTTGAGGACTCGCAATATAGCTCCCTCCCAGCTGTATACCACTGCTGAGTCTGTCCTGTCGATGGGACAGGACATACCCATGGATGGTGATTGTGTTTTCTGGGACAGTGTATGCAAGTCAGGCACACAATTTTGGTATTAGCCCCTAGATATTAGTGAGGAGAACTGTGCAGAGGCAATCAGGCTGTGTTTGCCATTTTTGTTCCCTTTTGTTCCCTTTTAGAGCTTTTAGCGATTGATGCAATTGAATGGCTTGCTCAACAATTTCAGATGGTGTTGTTGTCATATGTGTGCCAAGCCAGAGTTCTGAAGAAGGGTCACTGGACCTGAAATGTTAACTCTGCTTTCTCTCCACTGATGCTGTCAGACCAGTCAAGTTTTTCTAGCAATTTCTGTTTGTATAGGCCAAACCAATCTGTTTTCATTGGCCAAAGGGGATTAGTGAACCAGTTGTTTGATTTAACAACAATGATTTCACAGTCATTATAAGAATTTTAATTTCGGATTTTATTGAAGTTAAAATCTACCATCTGCCACGATAGGGTTCGAACCAGGCCTCTAGATTACTAGTCCAGAGACAATATTAACACTGCATCATTAACTCGGTTGACTCACTATCTGGTTTGCATTACTGTTCTTCTAACTTCAAATGTTGTCCCATTAACCCACTAATGTGTGCCTTCCCTGCGCTTGCTTTTAACTCTAACCCTAACCTAGCCCATTCTATTAGCACTATCACTCAAGTCCCACTGCACCACAGGTCACACTGAGAATAAGGCTACTTTCTCCATTTACCAGGAAGGCCAATTACATTACATTGAAATAAATTATTTAGATGATACAAAGCTAAGAATGTGTTGTGAAGAAGATGCAAAGCGGTTTCAGGAGGATTTGGACAGGCTCATTGATTGGGTAAAAACATGGCAGTTGGAAAATAATGTGGAAAAGTGTGAGGTATCCACTTTGGTAAGGGGAACAGATGCACAGAATATTTCTTAAATGGTGAGAGTTTGGAAAGTGTAGATGTGCAAAGGAACCTGAGTGTCTTTGTCAATGAGGCTAACACTAAAGGCTAACATGCAGGTATACCAAGCTGTCAGAAAGGCTAATGGAATGTTAGCCTTTATCACAAGATGACTTGAGCACAGGAATAGTGATGTCTCACTTCAGTTGTCCAGGAGCTTGGTTAGACCACACCTTGAGTACTGTGTGCAGTTTTATCTCATGAGAAAGTTCAATCCCATAGAGGAAGTGCAACCAAGGTTCACCCAGATGTGTTCCTAATATGACAGCACAGTACGAAGCAGGGAGATTAGGTAACTGGGCCTATGTTTCCTGGAGCTTTCAAAAAAATCAAAGGTCATCTCATTGAAGTCAATAAAATACATAAAGAGATAGACAGGGTAAATGAGGGCAAGATGTTCCCTCTGGTTGAGTGGTCTAGAACCAGAGGACAAAATTTCACAGAATCATAGAATCCCTACAGTATGGAAATAGGTCATTTGGCCCAACAAGTCCACACTGCTACTCCGAACAGCATCCCACCCAGACCCACTCCCCTACCCTTGCATTTTCCCACATCTAACCGACCTAACTTAAACTGCCCTGGACACTATGGGCAATTTAGCATGGCTAACCCACCTAACCTGCACATCTTTGGACCGTGGGAGGAAACCGGAGCACTTAGAGGAAACCCATACAGACACGGGGAGAATGTTAAAAATAAGGAGGATATCATTTAGGACCAGGAGGAGGAAAATTTATCTTTAAACAAAGCATTGTAAATCTGGAATTTTCTAAGCCACTGGCAGTGAAAGCCAAGTCTTTGAGCTTATTTAAAGTAACGGTTAACAGATATGTGGCTATCAATGGTGGTTATGTAGCTTTTCCTTTCCAAACACACATGTAAGCACACACAATCTTCATCTAAGCACAAAAGAAACAGATTGCCCCTCAAGACATTGGTTTTCTGGTTAAAAAAAGCACTTTGGTCAATGGATTATTCTTAAGGTGAAAGGATAAAGTGCGGAAAGTACGGGAGTCTGTTGCTGTCATATCCTGGCTGGTATTAATATCTCTGGTATTAATATCCTGGCAAGTTATTAATCTCAGATGGTTGGCTCTGAAGTTTTGAAAATACCGTTTACTGAGAAATTATAGGGTGGAATTTTCCTCTGCCTTGAGCAGCTTGGGTAATAGTGAGAAAGTTGAGAAAATATAATGAGAATGGAAAAATCAGATTCCCAACATCAAGAAAACCAGTAATTTCCCCCTTAATGTATAGATGGTGAGTTCTAAATCATCCCAATGAGCAGCAATTTGCATCTCATTATTAGCTAATCTTGTATCAGAGATAAAGGGTACTGCAGATGCTGGAGAATCTGAGATAACAAGCATGGGGCTGGATGAACACAGCAGGTCAAGCAGCATCATAGAAGCAGGAAAACTTGATGTTTTGGGCCTAGACCCTTCATCAGAAATGGGGGAGGGGAAGAGGGTTCTGAAATAAATAGGGAGAGAGGGGGAGGCGGATAGAGGATGGATAGGGGAGAGGATAGGTGGAGAGGAGGCAGACAAGTCGAAGAGGCGGGGATGGAGCCAGTAAAGGTGAGTGTAGGTAGGGGGGTAGGGAGGAGATAGGTCAGTCCAGGGAGGACGGACAGGTCAAGGGGGTGGGATGATGTTAGTAGATAGGAGATGGGGGTGTGGCTTGAGGTGAGAGGAAAAACAGGTTAGGGAGGTGGAGATGAGCTGGGCTGGTTTTGGGATTGCGGTGGGGGGAGGGGAGATTTTGAAGCTTGTGAAATCCACATTGATGCCATTGGGCTGCAGGGTTCCCAGGCTGAATATGATTTGCTGTTCCTGCAGCCTTTGGGTGGCATCACTGTGGCATTGCAGGAGGCCCAGGATGGACATGTCATCTGAGGAATGGGAGGGGGAGTTGAAATGGTTCGCGACTGGGAGGTGCAGTTGTTTGTTGCGAACTGAGCGCAGGTGTTCTGCAAAGCGGTCCCCAAGCCTGCGCTTGGTTTCCCCTCTGTAGAGGAAGCCACAACGGGTACAGCGGATGCAGTATACCACATTGGCTAATCTTGACTCTTTTCTACACAGCTCCCCATTCTCCCCTTTTTCTCAGAGAGGCCAATTCTTAAAATGAAATTCAGAATGGTTACCTGGGCCATAGGGTGCTGTTTGTTTCTGTGGATCTTCAATAAAATCGACCATTATACTATTTTCTTGTATGTTGAGCTCTTCCTCCACACAAGCAATTGCCAAACCATCTGCCTCACTGCATCATCGTGGCTGCTACCAGAAAAATGCATGCCCCACTGCACGATCTCAGGGGTAGTTATGACAGGGGATGGTTTGATAGCAGACGTTTCATCTCCTTACTAGATGGTATCCTGTGAGGCGCTGTTATCTTGTGCCGTTTCAAATTTATATAGTCCGGTTTTTGCTGGTAGGTGCCAGTTTCAGCTGTGTTGTAATGGTCGGTATATCAGGTCGAATTCAATATGTTTGTTGATGGTGGATGAATGCCAAGCCTCCAAGAATTCCTGGGCTGTCCTTTGTTTGGCTTGTCCTATGATAGTAGTGTTGTCCCAGTCGAAAGTGTGGTTTTTCTCATCTGTGTGTATTGAAACCAAGGACATCTGGTCATGTCTTTAGTTGCTAGCTAGTGTTCGTGGATGTCGGTTGCTAGTTGTCTGCCTGTTTGTCCCACATAGTGTTTTGTGCAGTCTCCACATGGTACCTTGTAGACTACATTCGTCCTGTCCATGGTATCTATTGGGTCTTGAAGCCTGGTTAGTTGCTGTCTTAGTGTGGCTGCTAGTTTGCATGCTGTCATGATTCCTAGCTATCTTGATAGTCTGGCTGTTAGTTCTGAGGTGTTTTTTATATATGGTATGGTAGCTATTGTTTCGGGTTTTGGTGTGTCCTGGTTGTGTTGTCTGTTGGCTGGGCATCTGCGGATGAAGCTGGGGGGGGTATCCATTCCTAGTAAAGACCTTGTAGAGGTGTTCTTCTTCTTCCTTCTGCAGATCAGGTGTGTTGCAGTGTGTAGTGGTTGTTTTGAACAGGGTCCTAACGCAGCTCCTCTTGTGTGAGCTGGGTTGGTTGCTGTGATAGTTCAAGACCTGGTCAGTGTATGTGGATTTCCTGTATACTTTTGTACTGAAGTCACCGTCCTCTTTTCTTCCCATCACCACATCCAGAAATTGGAATTTGTTGTTGTTTTCCTCTTCTCTAGTAAATTTGATGCCTGTGAATATGGTGTTGATGAGTTGGTGGGTGTTCTCACCTTCTGTTCTTTCTATGATTACAAAAATGTTGTCCATGTATCTGATCCAGAGCTTGGGTTGGATCTGTGGGAGGGCTGTTTGTTCCAGTCTTTGCATGACTGCCTCAGCTATCAGTCCAGATATGGGTGAGCCCATGGGAGTCCCATTGATCTGCTCATATATTCTGGTGTTGAATGTAAAGTGGATTGTTAACATGGGTCCTGTAGTTTAAGTATGCAGTGTTTGTTGATCTGTTCCTCATTCTGTCATCTGTTGTGTTCATCTAGTAGGTTGGGTACGGTTTCTTTGGCTAAGTTTCTGTCAATTGATGTAAACAATGCTGTTACATTGAACGAGATCATCACTCCTTCTTTGTCTATTTTTGTGTTCTTGATGTTGTCCAGGAATTCTTGTGTTGATTGTATGGAGTGTATTGAACTATTGATTAGATGTCTATGCTTTTGTTGTCGTTCCTTTGCTAATTTGTGTGATGGGGGTCCTGGTAGAGCCACAACAGGTCTGAGGGGTACGTCAGGCTTGTGTACCTTAGGCAGTCCGTAGAATCTTGGAGCGTTGTTGCCTTCATCCACAGATGCCTAGTCAACAGACCACACAACAAGGACACACCAAAACCTGAAACAATAACCACCATACCATATATAAAAAAAACACCTCAGAACTGGCAACCAGACTACCCAGACTGCTAGGAATCATGACAGCACACACCCTGGCAGCCACAGCCTTCTTCAGAAACTGCATCTGCAGTTCTTACTATCTCTGACGGACCTAGCACTGATCCTTGTGGCACACCGATGATCTCAGGTATCCAGTCTTTAAAGCAACTCTCCACCACCATCCTCTGTCTTCTACCTTTGAGCCAGTTCTGTATCCACATGATTAGTTCTCCCTGTATTCTGTGTGACCTAACCTAGCTAACCAGCCTACCATGAGGAACCTTGTCGAATGCCTTACTGATGTCCATATAGATCACATCCACTGCCCTGCCCTCATCAATCCTCTTGGTTACTACTTCAAAACACTCAGTCAAGTTAATGGGACACAATTTCCCACACACAAGGCCATATTGACTATCCCTTATCAGTCCCTGCTTTTCCAAATACATATAAATCCTGTCCCTCAGGATTCCTTCCAACAACTTGCCCACCACCAATGTCAGGCTCACCCATCTCTAGTTCCCTAGCTTTTCCTTGCCACTTAAATAGTAGCACAGTGTTAGCCAACCTGCAATCTTCTGGCACCTCACATGTGGCTATTGATGATATAAGTATCTCAGCAAGAGGCCCAGCAATCATTACCCTAGCTTCCTACAGAGTTCCAGGTACACCTGATTAGGTCTGGGGGATTTAACCACCATTATGTGTTTTACGCAATCCAGCACTTCCTCTTCTGTAATATGGACATTTTTTCAAGGTGTCGCTATTTATTTCCCCACATTCTCTATCTTCCATATCCTTCTCCATAGTAAACACTGATGCAAAATACTCGTTTAGTATCTCCCCCATCTCCTGTGGTTCCACAATTAGGCAGCCTTGCTGGTCTTTAAGGAGACCTAATTCTCTCCCTAGTTACTCTTTTGTCCTTAATGTATTTGTAGAATCCCTTTGGATTCTCCTTATCCTTATTTGCCAAAGCTATCTCAAATTCCTTTTTTACCCTCCTGATTTCCCTCTTAAGTACACTCCTACTTCTTTTATATTGTTCCAGAGATTCACTCGACCTCTGCTGTCTATACCTGACATATGCTTCTTTCTTAATCTTAACCAAAACCTCAATTGCTCTGGTCATTCAGCACTCCCTACACATACCAGCCTTGCCCTTCACCCAAAAAGGAACATACTGTCTCTGGACTCTCATTATCTCATTTTTGAAGGCTTCCCATTTTCGAGGCATCCCTTTACCTCAGAATATCTGCTTCCAATCAACTTTTGAAACTCCTTGCCTAATACTGTCAAAATTGGCCTTCCTCCAATTTAGAACTTTAACTTTTAGATCCAGTCTGTCCTTTTGCATTACCATTTTAAAACTAATAGAATTATGGTCATTGGCTCCAAAGTTCTTCCCCACTGACACCTCAGTCACCTGCCCTGCCTTATCTTCCAAGTGTGGGTCAGGTTTTGCACCTTCTCTAGTGGGTACATCCACACACTGAATCAGAAATTTTTTTGTACACACTTAACAAATTCCTCTCCATCCAAGCCCCTAACATCATGGCAGTCCTAGTCTATATTTGGAAAATTAAAATCTCCTACCATAATCACCCAATTATTCTTACAGATAACTGAAATCTCCTTAAAAATTTGTTGCTCAATTTCCCAATTACTATTGAGGGGTGTCTATAGTACAATCCGAATAAGGTGATCATCCCTTCTTATTTCACAATTCCACCCAAATAATTTCACTGGTCATATTCCCAGGAATATCCTCCCTAAGTACAGTTGTAATGTTATCCCCAATCAAAATCGCCACTCCCCCTGCTCTCTTGCTCCCCCCTCCCTTTCTATCCTTCCTATAGCGTCTATACCCTGGAACATTAAGCAGCTAGTCCTGTCCATCCTTGAGCCACATCTCTGTAATCCCTATGATATCCCATTCCCATTTTTCCAACCATGCACTGAGTTCATCTGCCTTACCTGTTAGGCCTCTTGCGTTGAAATAAATGCAGTTTAATTTATCAGTTCTACCTTGTTCCTTGTTTTGTTCCTGCCTGCCCTGACAGTTTGACTTACTCCTTTTCCCAGCTGCAGCAGTCTCAGACTGATCTCTTTCTTCACTATCTCCCTGGGTCCCTCCTCCTACACTTACGAGTTTAAATCCTGCTGAATAGCTTTAGCAAATCTCCCTGCTAGTATATTTGTCCCCCTCCAATTCAGGTGAAATCCGTCCTTGTTATGCAGGTCACTTCTCCCTCAGAAGAGATTCTAATCATCCAAAAGTGTGAATCCTTCTCCCCTGCACCAGCTCCTACCACGCATTCATCTGCTTCTAACCTCCTATTCCTACCCTCACTAGTTCGTGGCATCTAGAGTAGTCCAGATATTATTACCCTCGAGAACCTCCTTTTTAAATTCCTTAGGAAATAAGGCAGGGCAAGAGAGCGTGGTGTTAGTGGAGGAGCACTTTGTGATCAGTGACCATAATTCTATTAGTTTTAAATTAGTTAAGGAAAAAGATAGCCCTTGTATAAAAGTTAAATCTAAATTGAACCAAGACCAGTTTTGATGGTATTAGACAGGAACTTTCAAAAGTTGTCTGGGAGAGACTGTTTGCAAGTAAATGGATGACTCGCAAGTGGGAGGCTTTCAAAGCGAGATAATGAGGGCCTAGAGACAGAATGTCCCTGTTAGAGGGAAGGGCAAGGCTGGTAGAAGTGGGGAACACAATGACCAGAGGTATCGAGGCTCTGGTCAGGAAAATGAAGGAGCCATATGTCAGGTATAGATAGCTGCGATCAAGTGAATCCCTTGAGGACTATAGGGTGAGTACATAAGAACATAAGAACCAGAAGCAGGAGTAGGCCATCTGGCCCTTCAAGCCCGGTCCGTCATGGCTGATCTTTTTGTGGCCTAAGTTCCACTTACTCACCCTCTCACCATAACCCTTAATTCCTTTACTGTTCAAAAAATTATCTATCTTAGCTTTAAAAACATTCAATGTGGAAGCCTCAACTATTTCACTGGGCAGGGAATTCCACAGATTCACAACCCTTTGCATGAAGAAGTTCCTCCTCAATTCACTCCTAAAACTGCTCCCCTTAATTTTGAGGCTATGCCCTCTTGTTCTAGTTTCATCTGCCAGTGGAAACATCCTCCCTGCTTCTGTCTTATCCATTCCCTTCATATTTTTATGTTTCTATAAAATCCCCCCTCATTCTTCTAAATTCTAATGACTATAATGCCAGGCTACTCAGTCTGTCCTCATAAGCCAACCCTCTCAACTCCGGATTCAACCCAGTGAATCTCCTGTGCACCCCCTCCAGTGCCAGTACATCCTTTCTCAAGTAGGGAGACCAAAACTGCATGCAGTATTCCAGGTGTGGCCTTACCAACACCTTGTACAGCTGCAACATAACGTCCCTGCTCTTAAACTCAATCTCTTTAGCAATGATGGACAAAATTCCATTTGCCTTCTTAATTACCCATTGTGTCTGCCAACCAACCATCTGCGATTCATGCACGAGGACACCCAGGTCCCTCTGCACAGCAGCATGCTGCAATTTTTTACTGTTCAAGCAATAGTCCCTTTCATTGTTATTCCTAAGAAAATGGATGATTTCACATTTATCAACATTCTACTCCATCAGCCAGGCCTTCGCCCACTCACTTAAACTATCTATATTCCTTTGCAAACTTTCAGAGTCCTCTGCACACTTTGCTCTACTACTCACCTTAAGTGTCATCTGCAAACTTTGACACAGGACACGTGGTCCCCAACTCTAAACCATCTATATAAATTGTAAACAATTGTGGTCCCAACCCTGATTGTCAACCAGAAGAGCATTCAATTATTCCCACCCTTTCTACCTGTTAGTTAATCAATCCTGTATCCGTGCTAATGCATTGCTCATTATGCCATGTACCTTTATCTTATGCAGCAGCCTTTTATGCAGCACCTTTTTAAATGCCTTTTGGAAGTCTAGATCTAGAGACATCTACTGGGTCCCTGTTGTCCACCACATTCATAATGTCTTCATAGAATTCCAGTAAATTAGTTAAACATGATCTGCCCCTCATAAACCCATGCTGCGTCTGCCCATTGGGACAATTTCTACGTAGATGTCTTGCTATTTCTTCCCTGATGATAGATTCAAGCATTTTTCCCCACTACAGAAGTTAAACTAACTGGCCTATAACTCCCCATGTTTTGTCTCCTTCCATTTGTAAGCCGTCGTGTTGCATTTGCTATTTTCCAATCTGATGGAACTGCCCCAGATTCCAGCAAATTTTGGAAAATTACCATGACCGCATTTGCTATTTCTCCTGCCATCTCTTTTAGTACCCTGAGATGCATTCCATCAGGGCCAGGATTCTTGTCTACCTTTAGATCCAATAGCTTGCCCAACACTATCTCTTTTGTGATAATGATTGTTTCTAGGCCCTCACCCACCCTGGTCTCCTTGTCATCAATTACTGGCACGTTATTCACGTCCTCCCGTGTGAATACCGACACAAAATACCTG
Source organism: Ginglymostoma cirratum (assembly GCA_024137785.1). Lineage (NCBI taxonomy): Eukaryota > Metazoa > Chordata > Chondrichthyes > Orectolobiformes > Ginglymostomatidae > Ginglymostoma > Ginglymostoma cirratum. The sequence continues at coordinate 2,862,622 of JAHRHZ010000029.1, read as the reverse complement.
TTCAATGCCTCAGCCACTTCCTCATTTCCCATTACTAAGTCCCCCTTCTCATCCTCTAATGATGTTTCTGTTCTGAGGAAGGGTCACCGGACCCGAAAGATTAACTCTGTTTTCTCCTTCACAGATGCTGCCAGGCCTGCTGAGCTTTTCCAGCAACTTTGTTTTTGTTCTAGTTTCCCACTGGTCTTTGCCACTTTGTATGCCTTATCTTTCAATTTGATATCCTCCCTTATTTCCTTAGACATCCATGGGTGATTACCCCTTATTCTACAGTCTTTCCTTTTCACTGATACATACTTTAACTGGCGACTTTGAAAAATTGTTTTGAAAGTCCTCCATTGTTCCTAACTGTCCCACCATAAAGTCTTTACTTCCAGTCTACCTCAGCCAACTCCTCCCTCATCCTTTTGTAGTCTCTTTTGTTTAAGCACAGGACCCTGGTGTTGGATTTTATCTTCTCACTTTCCATCTGTATTCTAAATTCAACCATCCTGTGATAGCTCCTTCCAAGAGGATCCCTAACTATGAGATCATTAATTATTCCCATCTCATTACACTGGACCAGATTTAGGAAAGCTTGCTCCCTCATTGGTTCCAATACATACTGTCAAGAAAACTAACGCGGATACATTCAATGAACTCCTCCTCAAGGCTGCCTTGACTGACCTGTTTTGACCAATTGACAGGTAGATTAAAATCCCCCATGATAATTGCCATACTATTTTTATGCATTAAAGGCATTAGTTATTTCTTTGTTTATTGCCCACCCCAAAGTGATAGTATTATTTGGTGGCCTATAGACTACTTCATCAATGACTTTTTCTCCTTAGAGTTTCTAATTTCCACCCAAATGGATTCAACCTTATTCTCCATAGAACCTATATCATCTCTCACCAACGCCCTGATGTCATCCTTAAATATCAGAGCCACACCACCCCACTTTCCTTCTTGTCTGTACTTCTGAATAGTCTGATAGCCCTCGATATTTAATTCCCAGTCGAAACCATCCTCCAACCATGTCTCCATCATGTTTACTAAATCATACTCATTCGTGATGATTTGTGCTGTTAACTCATCTACCTTGTTTTGACCACTCGGCGCATTCAGGTAATGTGTTTTTATGCTAGTTTTATGTCTTCTTTTTGAATTCTAACATCTCCATTAATAATATCTCCTGAGTTTTCCTTCCTTTTAACTTCTTTCAAAGTGTTGATGTGGTTAAACCCTCCTGCACACGTTAACCTGTTGCTTTCTTTTCTATTTACCATCATACTTCCTATTGCTTTCCCCTTCCCTTCCCCCAGTTTACTAGTTTAAAGTTCTGGTGACCACCCTATTTATCCTTTTCACGAGAACACTAGTTCCAGATCAGTTCAGGTGGAGACTGCCCCAATTGTACAGATGCCTCCTGTTCCAAAACTGATGCCAATGCCCCTTGAAATGGTGGCTCAGTGGTTAGCACTGCTGCCTCACAGGTTTGATTCCACCCTTGGGCGACTATTTGTGTGGAGTTTGCACATTCTCCCTGTGTCTGCGTGGGTTTCCTCCAGGTGCTCCAGTTTCCTCCCAAAGATGTGCAGGCTAGGTAGATTGGCCATGCTAAATTGCCCGTAGTGTTCAGGGATGTATAGATTAGGTGGGTTATAGGGGGATGGGTCTGCGTGGGGTGCTCTGAGTGTGGACTTGTTGGGCTGAAGGGCCTGTTTCCACACTGTAGGGATTCTATGAAATGGAACCCCTCTTTCCCACACCCTCCTTTAGCCACGTGCTTACTTCCCTAATATTCTTATCCCTAAGCCAATTGGCACAGATAGTAGTCCGGAGATTATAATGCTTGAGGTCCTGTTCCTTAATTTCATTCCTAGCGCTTGATAATCCCCAAACAGGTCCTCCTTCCTAGCTTTGCCTATGTTATTTGTCCCAACGTAGACCACAACAACTGGATCTTTGCCCTCCCACTCCAATATCCTTTCAAGCTAGTCAAAGATGTCACTTACCCAGGCACCAGGCAGGCAACACACCATGCAGGACTCTAGATCCCACTTACAAAGGATGCTATCAATCCCCCTAATTATGCAGTCCTCTACAACTACCACTTGTCTTTTTGCTCCCTCCATCTTGAATGGCCTCCTGTGCCACGGTGCAGTGGTCAGCTGGCTCATGCTCCCTACAGTCCTTTTCCTCATCCACACAGGGAGCAAGTATCTCATACCTGTTGGACAAGGTCAAGACCTGAGTCTGCTGTGTTCCTGAATTCAGGATCCTCCTACCTGCCTCACTTGCAATCATACCCTGCTGTCCCCGATCACTGACTGAATTTGAAATACTTAACCTACCAGGTATGACCGACTCCTGAAACAAAGCGTTCAGGTACTTCTCCCCCTCCTGGTTGTGCCACAGCATTTGAAGCTCAGATTTCAGCTCATCAATTCTGAGCTGAAGTTCCTTGAGCAACTAACACTTGCTGCAGATGTGGTCACCGCCATTTGCAATGGGAACTGCCAGTTCCCACATCATACAGCTACAACACATTACTTACCCAGCCATTTTTACTTCATTAATTACTTTATTAATTTATATAAATTTATTGATGAGTTAATTAATTTATTATTACTTCTTTGTTGTGTTCTTTTTCAAATTTAGTGCACATTTCCTACCAGTCAATCAGGTTACAGCTTCCTTATGATGTCACTCCAGTTTTTTTCACAGCTACAATGTGGCCTGAGGTCAATAAGTTTTATACTCACTCTGTGCTGCTGCTCTGCCCTCCAACTGCTCCCTGCAGACTAGATGCATACTTAAGAGGGAAATCAGGAGGGCAAAAAATGGACATAATGTAGCTTTGGCAGTTAACGTAAAGGAGAATCCTTTAAGAGATTTTACAAGTACATTAAGGGCAAAAGGGAGAGAATAGAGCCCCTTAAAAATCATTGAGGCTATGTGTGGAATCAAAGGAGATGGGTGAGACATTAAATGAATATTTCACATCAGTATTTACTATAGAGAAAGACATGGAAGCTAGGGAACTTGAGAAAATAAATAGTGATGTCTTGAAAACAGTCCACATTACAGAAGACGTGCTGGAGGTCTTAAAACACTTAAAGGTGGATAAATCCCAGCATCTAATCACGTGCATCCCTGGACATTGTGAGAAGCTAGGGGAGATATTGTGGGGACTCCAGCAAAGATATTTGCATTGAGTATTGGAGTTGGGAGGTCATATTGCAGCTGTACAGACATTGGTTTAGGCCACTTTTGGAATACTGTGTACAATTCTGGTCTCCCTGCTATAGGAAGGATGTTGTGAAACTTGAAAGGGTTCAGAAAAGATTTACAAGGATGTTGCCAGGGTTGGAGGGCTTGAGCTATAGAGAGAGGCTGAATAGGTTGGAGCTATTTTCCCTGAAGCATCAGAGGCTGAGGGATGATCTTATAAAAGGTTTATAACATCATGCGGGACCTGGATAGGGTGAATAGCCAAGTTCTTTTCCCCAGGGTGGGGGAGTCCAAAACTAGAGGGCAAAGGTTTAAGATGAGAAGGGAAAGATTTAAAAGAGTCTTAAGGAGCAACATTTTCATGCACAGGGTGCTGCATGTATGGAATGAGCTGCCAGAGAAAGTGGTCGAGGCTGGTACAATTACAACATTTAAAAGGCACCTGGATGGGTATGTGAATAGGAAGGGTTGGGAGGGACTATGGGCCAAATGCTGGCAAATGGGACCAGATTTATTTAGGATATCTGGTCAGCTCGTGAGTTGGACTGAAGGGTCTGTTTCCGTGCTGTACAGCTCTATGACTCTATGAATCATGAATTATTTTCTTAAATGTCTGCCATTGTTTCTCAACTGTCTTGTCCGCTCCATTCCTTTCTCAATCCACTCCAGCAAACTTAGCCTCATCCCTCTGTAAGTATCTTTATTTAAATTTAGCACACTCTCAAACTGAATGTTGCATTGTACCATGTTATGGTTTCTGTTCGCTATGAGATCTCTTACAATGAGATCATTACGCATTACCGGATCCAAAGTAGCCGGATCCCTGGTCACATCCACAACATATTGTTCTAGGAAAGTGTCCCGACTACAGTCTATGAAACTCTTCCTCATGGCTACCCTTTCCAATTTGATTGTCCAAATCTACGTGAATATTAAAGTCACCCATGATTAGTGTACTACCATTTTTACACATCCCGTTTATCTCATGATTTATTCTGTGTTCTATACATCAGTTACTGGTATGGGGTATACGAGCTACTCTTGTCAGTGTCTTCTTTCCCTTGTAATTTCTTACCTCCACCCGTATGAATTCTGTATCATCCGATACAAGGTCATTTCTTGCATTCAAACTTATTCCATCTTATATTAACAAAACTACCCACTAACCTTCACTCCCCTTCCTGCCTGTCCTTTCAAAAAGTCACATAGTCTTGAATATTTAGTTCCCAGCTTTGATCTCCTTGCAACTATGTCTCCATTATGGCTATGAGATTATATCCATTAATCTCTATTTTTGCGGTGAATTCATTTATTTTGTTCCAAAGACTAAACACATTTAAGTAATCATTAAGTTTGCTTTTTTACCATTTTGTCTTCTTTGACTATATTTAGTGTCATAGAGTTATACAGCACAGAAACAGGCCCTATGTTCCAACTTGTCTGTGCCGACCAGATATTCTGACTGATCTAGATCTGTTTGCCAGCATTTGGCCCATATTCGTCTAAACCCTTCCTATTCATATACACATCTACCTTTTAAATGTTGTACTTATACCTGCACCCACTACCTCCTCTGGCAGCTCGTTCTATACATGCACCATCTTTATATTAAGAAGTTGCCTTTTAAAAGGCTTGTTTTAGATCTATTCCCTCTCATCTTAAACCTATGCCCTCTAGTTTTGGACTCCCCATTCTGGGAAAAAAGACTTTGGCTATTCATCATCCTTATACATTCTATCACTTCCTGTCCCATCTGGGTATCATTATCAAAAGAGTTGCCCTCTCACTGCCACCATATTCTTTTGCTTTGTAAGAGTAAGTAAGCCCCTCTCAACCCTTTTTGTTTGAAACATTCTTTGTGGCCTTAGTTTGACTCAACGACACTGCTCTAAGCATGGTTCAAGTGAATTTTTCCTTTGATTCCTCCTACTTTCTACGAATGGGTGGCTATGGGCACCCACATGGGCCTGAGCTATGCTTGCCTCTCTGTAGGATTCAGGAAAATGTCCCTCTTCAACAATTACACCGGCACCATCCGTCACCTCTTTCTCCGCTTGATTGATGACTGTATTGGTGCTGCCTTGTGCTCCCGCAAGGAGCTTAAACAGTTCATCAACTTTGCCAACACCTTCCACTAGACCCTCAAATTCACCTGGACCATTTCTGACACCTCACTCCCCTTCCCGGACCTCTCTGTCTCCATCTCCGGTAACTGACTCACCACTGACATCCGTCTCAAACCCACTGATCCCCACAATTGACTCAACTAAACCTCCTGTCACCCTCCCTCCTGCAAAAATTCTATCCCAAACTCACAATTTCTCCATTTCTGCCGCATCTGCTCCCAGTTTGAGACATTCTACTCCAGGACTTCCCAGATATCCTCCTACTTTAGGGACCATAGTTTCCCCTCCTTTATTATTAAGGATGCCCTCAACCGCATCTCCCCCATTTTCCATGCTTCTGACCTCAAACCCTCCCAACAACAATAAGAATAGAGTTCCTTAGTCCTCACATACCATCCCCACCAACATCCGAATACAACACATTATCCTCCGACATTTCTGCCATCTACAATCAGACCTCACTACCAAAATGAAATTACCCCCCAACCCCGTCCACTTTCCACAGGAACCGTTCACTCCAAAACTCCCTCATCGGCTCCACACTCCCCATCAACCTCTCCACCACAATCAGTACTTTTCCCTACAACTGTAGGACGTGCTAACCCTGTTCCTACACCTCCCCTCTCACCTCTGTCCAAGGCCCCGGACAACCCTTCCAAATCCAGCAGAGATTCAACTGCACTTCATCTAACCTCATCTATTGTATCTGTTGCTCCCAGTGTGGTCGCCTCTATATTGGGGAGACCAAACGCAGACTCGGGGACCAGTTCATGGATCACCTGTGCTCTGCACGCACCAACCAGCCTGACCTTCCAGTTGTTATCCACTTTAACTCCCCTTCCCATTCCCCTAGTGACATGTCCATCCTTGGCCTCCTCCACTGTCTGAGTGAGACCAAACATAAATTGGAGGAACAACATTTCATATTTTGCCTTGTTGGCTTAAGCCCAATGGCCTGAATATCGACTTCACCAGCTTCAAAATCTCTCCTTGCCCAAACTATCCATCTTCTGACTCACCTATTGACTCCACCCTTCCCACTGACCAACCACAATAACTCCCTACCTATCTCCATCCAACCACCCTCCCCCGTGCCCCACCCCCTCCCTCTATTTATTTCTGGGCTCTCCTCCCCTTCCCCAGTCATGATGAAGGGTTTCGGCCTGAAACATTGACATTCCTGCTCCTCTGATGCTGTCTGACTTGCTGCGCTTTTCCAGCTCCACATTTACTCACTGCTCAAGTGAAGCTTGACTGACTGGATCAATTCCATTCTACAACCAATACCTAATTCTGGTCCTATGTCTGGAGGAGGCCCAGGAAGTGGGAGGGGGAGTTGAAATGGTTCACGATCGGAAGGTGTTGTCATTTGTCATGAACAAAGTGCAGGTGCTCTACAAAGCAGTCTCCGAGCCTCCGCTTGGTCTCACCGATGTAGAGGAGGCCACACTGGGAGCGGCGGATGTGCAGCTGAATCTCTGTCTAATGTGGAAAGTTTGTTTGGTGCCTTGAATGGAGGTGAGGGGGGAGGTGTAGGGGCAGGTGTAGCACTTCCTGCTGTTGCAAGGAAAGGTGCAGGGGGTGGTGGGGATAGTGGAGAGTGTGGAGCAGACGAGAGAGTCGCGGAGAGAGCGGTCCCTACAAAAGGCAGATAGGGAAGGGGAGGGAAATATATGTTTGGTTGTGGGGTCAGATTGTAGGTGGCGGAAGTGGCGGAGAATGATACGTTGGATACGGAGGTTAGTGGGGTGATATGTGAGGACAAGGGGGATTCTGTCTTTGTATTTGTTGGGGGGGAGGGGATCCACATTAGACAGAGGTTCATCTGCACATTCGTCAATGTAGCCTATTGCATCAGCTGCTCCCAATGTGGCCTCCTTTACATCAGTGAGACCAAGCGGAGGCTCGGAGACCACTTTGTACAGCACCTGTGCTCTGTTCACAACAAACGACAACAACTTCCAGTCGTGAGCCATTCAACTCCCCTTCCCACTTCCTGGGCAACATGTCCATCCTGGGCCTCCTCCAGCGTCACAATGACACCACCTGCAAACTGGAGGAGCAGCACCTCATATTCTACCTCGGGAGCCTACTGCCCAATGGCCTAACTGTGGATTTTACCAGTTTCAAAATCTCCCATCCCCCAGCCTCATCCCATACTCAAGCCTCCGTTTCATCCCTGCTTCCTTGACCTGACACAACCTGTCCATCTTTTCTCCCACCTATCTGCTCCTCCCACCTCACTGACCAATCCCCACCACTCCCTACCTGCACTCACCTATCACCATGCCACCTACCTTCCCCAGTCCCACCCCTCCTCTCTATTTATTTCTGAGCTCCCTTCCCCCCACCATTTCTGAAGAAGGGTCACGACCTGAAACGTCAACTTTCCTGCTCCCCTGATGCTGCCTGACCTGATGTGTTCTTCCAGCTCCATATTGTGTTATCTCTGACTCCAGCATCTGCAATTCTTACTATCTCTGAGTTGGAAGGTGCTGTCTAAAGAGTCTTGATGGGGCCCTATTGTGGTGCAGAAGTGAGTTCCCTACCCTGAACCGAGACACCTGGGTTCGAGTCACACCTGCTCCAGAGATGCTCCTCATAGCATCTCTGAACAGGTTGATTAAAACAAATCTCTAGTAAATTTCTGCAGTGCATTTTGCAGATTATACACACTGCTGGTACTATGCTTTGTCAGTGGAGGGAGGGAATGTGTTGCCAATCAAGTTGCCTGCTTTCTCCTGGGTGGTGTCAAACCTATTGAGTGTTGTTGGATCTGTGCTCATCTAGACAAGTGGATCATACTCTTGACTTGTGCCTTGATTTGGGAGACTGGAAATGAATTATTATACACCACATAATATTTGTTTTCCCCAGAAAAGGGAGAGATCTGCTGAACAACTTGTTTGCAGCAGACTTACCCCGAAATCTGCTTGTTCTGATACAGCTTCCCTTTAATGGAACCAAATAAAACAAGCACCTATCTAAACCAGGCACTGTTTAAAACAACCCTAGCAGTGTTCTATAGCAAAGCAGGTAGTTACTACCAATCTTGTGATTTATACGGAACTTTGTTAAATAATGTTTCCAATGTGCACAGTGACCTTTTAATGACCTCTCTTTTAAAGAAACCACGACAGATGTTTCCTCAAAATTTGCAATAAATCCATTTTCCCACAAACTATCAAAACATCAGCTCTCCAAGCAATATTAAATATAAAGTATCTTAGTAACAGTAAATCGTTCTGTTATCTTTATAACTTTTTAACATATAATTTATATGGCAACTTATATGCACTTTACTGTATTTTCACAAACACGAGTGACAATAAATTTCTGTCTCTTTCTGTATATTATCCTTGTGAAGTATTTTAACGATGATTGCCTAACTACATGTTTGGTGTTCCTTTCCTTTTTCACAGGTATGCACTGGTATCTTTTTCTATTACACATCTGAATACCTTGCTTTGTTTGTCGGTTTACAAACTTTTTTTTACAGCATAAACATAACAGTTCATTCTGACAATATTGTGGAAGAACAGTTCTGGGTTTGCTACACCATTCATGGACCATTAACCTACCAATACTTACCACTAGGTTCACACAAAGAAAACAAGTATGGTTGGTATCGCACAGAAGTTGAAACTGTGCCCAACAGAAGCCAGTGCTTCTAGGGGCACAGGAATTTGTCTTTAGAAAAACACCCAATAAAAACCACAGTCATTTACCCAACTTAAAAACTTTTGTAAAAACTTTTCTGGACATATGACTATATATACATGGCAGTACCATCCAAGTAGTGGCATGATTTCAGTCTAGTGAGAAATTAGCTTGTAAACTGAACTTTGCTGTTGTGCTTGTCCTGTTAGAAGAATAGGCAGAAAATAAATACAGCTGAAAGGAAACTGTGCAGAAGGAAGCAGAGCCTTATGTTTAGAGATAGTAGGAACTGCGAATGCTGGAGAATCTGAGATAACAAGGTGCAGAGCTGGATGAACACAGCTGGCCAAGCAGCATCAGAGGAGCAGGAAAGCTGACGTTTTGGGTCTGGACTCTCCTTCAGAAAGTCTGAAGGAGGGTCCAGACCCGAAACGTCAGCTTTCCCGATCCTCTGATGCTGCTTGGCCTGCTGTATTCATCCAGTTCTGCACCTTGTTATCTCAGAACCTTATGTTTCCTTTGTAGAAGTCGAAAGGAAATCTTTGAGAAACAAGTACTGTATCCTCCCACTTGAGTAAAAATTCCTGGCATGATTTAGAGTTAGGTCCCCATTTTTGAGATTTAATTTCTAAAATGAAAACTGAACAATGAAAATCTAATTTTAAAACAGAAAGTCATTATTTCATTATGATGCTTTCCTACAGAAGCATTCTTTTTTGTAAAATTTTGAATTCATTTGCTGCATCAACAATCATTAGAAGTCTACACCATGTGCCTGCTCTTTGCAACAATTCTTCCTCCTTAGCTTGAGGTTTGAGAGAGAGATGGCAAAGACAGGCATTCAGAAACATGCAGAGGTTGCAGAAAGCATTTTAATGATTTGGAGTTGGACTAGATTGTCACACTTAAATCTAAGATACAATTCCCATCTCCTATCTTTAACGTAGTTTAAAAATATGCAGATGGCTTGAAATCTTGTGGATGTCTGCCTCTAGTAACAACATAAATGTAAACTACATTTTTTGTAACATCCATTTTTCGTAATGTGTAGTAATTAATCACAACACTTATTAAATTTGGCCTAATTCCCTACATTGTACAGATCAACTTGAATCACGGATAGACTAGATCAGTGACACATTTATTACAGATACTTTTGTAACCACATGGAAGGCCTCATTTACAGAAATAACTACAGGAAAAAAATGAAGCAAATCTAAATTATGCAGTTAACTGGTCTGCTGTATTGAGTTAGTTAACCATTTACCACAGAATCGACTCCAGAGTTGACCACACAGAGGTAGTAATGGTGTCAGTTAAACATAAGCATCAAGATGTTAATTGATCGTGAATTAGCAGTGCTGGCTCTTGCAGTAACCAGGCAGACACAATGAAAGAGCTGGGAAATGCAGTGGAAAGTAGTACCCCAGTCTTGGGTGCTGCACCGTAGTAAAGCTAGCAGAAACACAGAGAACGCTAGAGACACTCAACAGGTTTTGCAGCATCTGTGAAGAGGCAAACAGAATTAATACTACACATCCAGTATGACAACTCAAAATGTGAACTTGGTTTCGCTCTCCACAGATGTTGCCAAATCACTTGGGTTTCTGCAGCATTTTCTGTTGTTGTTTCAGATTTACAGCATTCTCAGTACTTTGCTTTTAATAAAGCTGACAGGATCTGCAATTGTTTCGGAGAAAGCTGGAACTGCAGATACTGGAGAATCAGAGATAACAAGGTGTAGAGCTGGATGA
>JAHRHZ010000029.1:2799110-2836866 GCA_024137785.1 Ginglymostoma cirratum | reverse complement strand
GATCTATGAGTGGGGAACAGTCTAGCAGAGTGAGTATTATTAAAGTTGCATGTCATTTGGAGGCTTACAATAGGAACTGGAGACTGTCGTGGCATTGTTCCTAGATCTGGGACAGGATGTCCCAGGTTTGAGTCAGACCTGCCCTGGAATCCATTGTAATGTGTCTAAATGTAAAAAAAGCTACAACAGGAAATGATGCTGTTCTTTGACATGTTTTACCGCTTTTTCAATTCAGACTGGTCTCCCTTCAATCTTTTACCAACTACACCTACATCTTTTAGATGAAGCCATGAATTTAAGTGGATGGAGCAAAGATGGGAATACTTTCTCCTCAACACTTACAGACTGACAAGTAGATTTAGTCTTTCTGCAAAAATACCTTGTAATAACCCTGATGTTCTTGCAGACAAAATCATACAGAAATGAATAAGAACCAAACTTGGGAAACTAGAAAAATTTCTGACTGATAATAGAGGAGAATTTGCCTACTGCGAGTTCAGAAACATGCATACAAGTATAAACTTCATGGCCATCAGTAACGCAGCTGAACATCCTTGCCAACAGACTTTGCGAAACCAATCAAGGAGTGATTGATGAAATGCTGAATAAAATTTTAAACTGATCATCCAGACTGCAAATTGACATGAATCTGGCACGGGACATTCATGCAAAGAATTCCTTTGTGATGTTTGGAGGATATAGTCTTCATCTATTAGTCTGCGGGTAAAATCACAAATTGATTTCTGTCTGAGAGATAGTTCTCCTTCTCTAGAAAGAACTATGTAAGGGACCACATTTTTCATTTTTGGGGCTACAAACTGGAATAGAGTCAGAATAGCATAAAGTTTAATCAAATGGTACACATGTTTAGCTGTGCAAAATAAGGTTGCTTCTAGAAGTAGTTACTTTGAGATTGTTTCTCACAATCGCTTTTGATTTCAGCACACTGTTGATGATAATGCAATTGTCACTTTTCACTTTGATCCATGAACCTGGGTCTTTTCTGGTTAGAATTCCTTCTCTTAAGCTTCCTTGTCTTTTCAGTTTGCAAGTTCTGAATGTCTCGGATTGTTACAAAACTGTAAATGCAGGGCAAAAATGGGAGGCTATCAGCTACTTTCCTGAAGTCAGTGACTTGAACTGAAAACATTTCTCTTCCCCAACTCTCCATGAAAATGGAAATACAAAAAACCCAAGAGACTTAAAAAGGAATTTGAACAAGAACAAACTTAGGTCCATTAACCAATTATCCTAGTGAAAAACAATGCCAGGATTTTGACCATAAAGTGGTCAAAGTAGCAACACCTATATCCCATGAATGAATTAAATAGTTTACATGCAAGAAGGTGGCATTTCATTCAGGCTGAAGTCTCAGAGAAAATGGGAACAGCACAGAGGCATTGTCAAGACTTTCTGAAGCACGATTCAGTTCAGGATGCTCAGCATGCTACAAAGAGAGGATCACAGGAAGCGGAAAGGCTTTTGTAAGATAAGAGGTTGTGATGGGAGGATAATACTTAACAGTTTAATTGCCATGTTTTGTAATGGTCATTCCTCACCATTAAATCAGAATTAATTGCAACATTACTGACGAGGTAACAACTGACTGTAGTAAACACCTTGTATCACATTGCTCATGATGAAACTCCCAAGCAACAGAACACGGTGGGTCAGAGACTGCGTGGTGTTAAAGTGAGTGACCATGACACATTACATCCATGAGACAAACCCCCCTACCGACACTCACCTTTACTGGCTCCATCCCCGCCTCTTCGACTTGTCTGCCTCTTCTCCACCTATCCTCTCCTCTATCCACCTCCCCCTCTCTCCCTATTTATTTCAGAACCCTCTTCCCCTCCCCCATTTCTGATGAAGTGTTTAGGCCCGAAACGTCAAGTTTTCCTGCTCCTATGATGCTGCTTGACCTGCTGCGTTCATCCAGCCCCATGCTTGTTATCTTAGCTTTTTCAGAGAAAGGAAATCTCTCAATGGACGAAATGCAAATCAACAATTGTCATCTTCAACAGATGAGCGATGAGAATTGGTGAAGACAGGGGCGGCAGGGGTGGTACTTCCTCATTCTTCAAGGCATGCTTGGCTGAGAAGTGAGAACAATGCAGCACTTCTTCAGTGATTCTTTGAAGATATGTGCCTATAATTTACACTCTTTTCTTTAGGAGGGGTTTGACTCCACAACCATCCACCGATGTGATATGGTGGTCATCTACTGTAAACTGTGGTTCTCCCCGACCATAAGAATATTTTTTTAAAAAAATTCACAGATTACTGTATAGGAGGAGAAGATGTGGAGCAGAAATGAAGAGGAAACAAAACACTGAAACAATTAAAGTTCATAAGGATGAGCAGCAATTTAGTGACTCATTATACACTAAGCAAAACCCCCAATGTCACCACCAACAGTTAAAAGCAAGGATTTAATTTAGTCAGTTGTAATGCAAATAGAAAGCTACTAGCTGCCTGCCTGGAACAGGACTCGAAAAATGGATGGATCAAGCAGCTACTTTTAGTGAGAACCATAGTTTTACATCCACGTGATATATGGTTTTGAAAGAAGCAAGTTTATTTTTTGATTCACTCGTCAGATGTAGGACGTGGGCATTGCTGGCTGGCCAGCATTATTGCGCATCCCCTTAGTTGCCCTTGAGAAGGTGGTAGTGAGCTGCCTTCTTGAACCATTGCGGTCCACATGCTGTAGGCTGACCCACAATGTCCTTAGGGAGCAAATTCCAGGATTTTAACCCGGTGATAGTGAAGGAATGGCAATATGTTTCTAAGTCAGGATGGCGAGTGACTTGGAGGGGAACTTGCAAATTGTAGGTATCAGCTGCCTTTGTCCTTCAAGAAGGAAGTGGTCACTTGTTTGGAAGGTGTTGTCTAAAAATCCTTGGTGAATTTCTGAGGTGCACCTTGTAGATAGCACACACTGCTGCCTACTAAACAATGTGGACGGACTGGATTCTTGTGGAAGTCATGCCAATCAAGCAAGCTGTTGTGTTCTGGATGGTATCAAGCTTCTTGAGTGTTGTTGGAGCTGCAAGTAGGGAGGATTCCATTACACTGCTAACTCATGCCTTATAGATGATGGACAAGACTTTTGGGAGTCAGGTAGTGAGTTACTTGCTGCAGCACTCCTAGACTCAGCTATGGGATTGGAATGTTTGGAGGGCTTTCTAATACTGCACTGTTTTGTTCGGGCCTGTTAGGCAAGTCACAAACTAGTTTGACTAGATTTATATTGTACTTTAATTAAATGAAGAAAAACACATTTGGAATGCCTGTTAAAAGTAGACAGTGTTAGAGAGAAGTGCTTGGTCAGGTATCACACAAAATACAACCAGTCAACATTACCAAATTATTAAACACTTTTAATATAGACTAGACTAATAAGGCTAAGAGCCAACTAAATTTGAAGACAATTATCGTCTTTAAGATTAGATTCAGTGGCATTCACTTTCGATTTGACACCCTCATTTACCTGGGTTTCAGACATTTTATATCACCTGTTCTTTGGGTCTCACATCCCAACCAATTTTCTTGAAATTCAACGGATACAAGCAACTCAAGGTTCCTGTGCAGGCCAAGCAAAAATTGGACCCTTACACTCAAGGTGTGTAAATCATCTGTCTGCTCCAAACAAATATGGGTCTAATATGAAGAGGAATGAATTTCTCCCTTCAGAGGATCATTAAATCTTTGGAATTGCTCTCACACAGGTTTAGAAAGCAAAGTCTATAATTTCAGGTGTAAATAACACGGAATTCCTGTCTCGGCATACTTCAAGAGGAGCTCCACCTTGTGACAGAATTGGGAAATGTTCTGTCTAAGTATTTGACAAAATATGAACCTTCAGTGTGTAACGTGCTAGGTGCATTTTCGAAAAAGACCATTTCTTCCTTTTTGGAATGTGGACTAAAAACTGGGAAAAGATACTGCTTTAAATCAAGGAAACTGTGGAATAAGATGTTGTAGTTTTTCAAATTAATTTTTGGAATTCAATGCGAGCTGTATCTACGACAATGCCTTATCTAAACTTCCTTCAGTGACAATGAAAGGGCGAATCCTCAACCGGTTAATGAAAGACACTGGCACTCCCACAACCACATGTCCTTAGAGTCTAAAGGAATGAAAAGAAAATAACTCGACATCTTCAATCTGAACTAACAAGGTGTAGAGCTGGATGAACACAGCAGGCCAGGCAGCATCAGAGGAGCAGGAAGGCTGACGTTTCAGACCTGGACCCAAACTGGTGTTTTTTTGCAGTTCAGCCTCTTGGGTAGGAAATTCAGAAGCAATAACACTAGAATGCTTTGCCATACTTGTAAATCTGTCTTGTATTTGGGTTATGTGTATTTTTGGACCTCTTCACCTTCCCCACCCATTATCACCGTCACGGTGTGCACATTCACTTGTTTATGTACGTGTGTAGAGAAGTTTGTAAAAGGGACCGACTTGGTGTTATAGAGTTAAGTAAGCAGTTCATGTTTCTTTCTTGCCATTGGTTAAAAAGTGTGATTACAATACTTACTTTCCTGTTAATGAAAGAAAGAGTCTAGCATTCAGTTAGGTAAATTTGGGCAATTTGGTGGTTTAATCAAATCTGCACATTTGTGACAATTCCAGGAATAGTGGGACTCAATTTCCAGCTCACTATCCTAGTGAGTCATGATGCTTCTGCTATTAATCTTGAGCACATCACCTAAAAAAGGTCAAAAACTAGTCTTACTTCAAATTAAAATAAACACATTCAGAATGCTTACATTTAATCAGGTAAACACTGTGTTGGGGAGAAGTGCTTGGTTTCACTGGACTTGATTTTAGTGAATTTCAAAAACTATAAATGCCTTTCCAATAACTGCACACAATCTATACGGATATCATTCCCTGTTGTCACAATGAGGATCACTTATTGAAGGGCATATTACTGGTATAATTGCAAGCAACATCATTGATAATCATACCCAGAATGTCATATTTACTAACAGACTATTACAGCTCATAGGAAACAACTGTACCTTATCTTCTAAACAAAAATGAGTGTCATACTTTTAATGCAAAGAACTTCCCCTAAAATTGATATTTCTGATTCCTGCTCAATGTGAATTCCTCTTCCTCTAACATGACATACTGCAGTGTTTCTGTAACTGACAGTCAAATATTCCTCACCAAAGTGGTTTACTTTTTCAGTCTCCTCCTCTCACCTCCAAAACAGTGACTCCTTGTCACAAATGGATTTTGTGGATGTCAGTTGCTTTCTTACCTTGTGACCAAGTGACCATTATTCACATAACCCATATACAAGACATATTTACAGGCATGGCAAAGCATTCTAGTGTTAATGCTTCTGAATTTCCTACATAAGAGGCTGAACTGCAAGAACTCAATTGATTTCTATCTAGAAGAGACTGATTGTAGCACACATACCACTGTCCAAGTTTAAATTAAAAGAAACATTAAAAAAGGAAGCAAGGCTAATCATCTCATCTGTCCTTACACCAGCCTTCTCTTTCCAACATCAGAACATTCAACGAGTCCTTAAGTTGTTATTTTGTCCTTCTTCAGTCATCATTCCATTTCATACGTTGAAATATTACAAGTCCAAAATTTGTCTTCTCCTATTATGCTCCATTATCAGACACTCATGGTTTAATCTGAAGTAATGCTACAGATTTATTGGCACTAGATTCCTGCAAAGGATTTTCACAACTGACAGTCAAAAGTACCTCACTGCAAAAGAATAGTGAAGTTGTTCACTTTGGAAGGAAGAATGAAAAAGCACAGAATTACTTAAACAGAGAACAACGGTGGAATTGAAGTGCAGATGGATTAAAGGTGTTCTGGTGCACAAGTCACAAAGAGTTAGTGTTCCGGTAATCAAAGCAGATAAATAGGTTGCTAGTCTACAAAAGGAATTAAGCATAAAAGTAAAGATGTAATGCCTCACTTATATAGGGTGGTAGTGGGAATATACCTCAAATACTGTGTGCAGGAAGGAGGTAAATGTACTGGAGTCAGTTCAGAGAAGATTTATTCAATTAACACCCGTGCAATTAATAGGTTGTCTTGTGAGGGCAGGCTGGACAGCTAGAATATATTTCTACTGGAGCTCAGAAGAGTAAGGGGTAACTCAATTGAAGCATATGAAGAAGCTGAATGGTAGGCATGGAAAGGAAAACCAAAAGAACTGTGGATGCTGTAAATCAGAAACAAAAACAGAAGTTGCTGGAAAAAGCTCAGCAGGTTTGGCAGCACCTGCGAAGAGAAATCAGAGTTAATGTTTTGGGTCCAGTGGCCCTTCCTCAGAACTAATGGTAGCTAGGAAAATATCAGTCTATATGCAGAAGATGGGGGGGTGGGTGGCGGTGGAGAAGAGAAGGAGGAGTAAAATGATAGGGGGGACAGAGACCAAAGAGAGAGAAGAACAGTTGGACAGTCAAAGGAGTGGATAACGATCTGGCTCGGAGGGTGAATAGCTGTTAAGGGAGACTGTTAAGGGCTAACAATAGGTGGTTTGTAACGGCATACTGAGAGATAACAAGGTCTGGTGTGTCAGGTAGAGGACTAGGATATGGGAGAGTTCAGGGCCTATAATTATTGAACTTGATTATGAGTCCGGAGGGCTGCAGGGTCCCCAAGCAGACAATGAGGTGTTGTTCTTCCAGCTTGCACTGAGCTTCTCTGGAACACTACAGCAAGCAGTGGAATGAAAGGGAAGTTTCCTTCTGTGGGTCAGTCCAGAACTAGTGGGCACTGTTCTAAAATTAGGGGTTATACTTTTAGGGTAGAGATAAGGAGATTTTCTTTCTTCTGAAGGCTGGAACATTTTGGAATATCTCAACCTCAGAAAATGATTGAGGTGGGGTTGTTAAGTATTTTCAAGGCAGAAGTAGACAGATTTTTGTTAAGTAAGAGAAGCAAAGATTAACTGAAGACAGATGGGAATGTGGACCCTGAAATGGGGTGGATTGGGGGCGGTTCCTGGATGGCCTGCTTCTGTTTCTAATTTTTTCATTCATAAAAGGTTGCTAATGAATGTCGGTGTAACAAGGTCAGAATTTTACCTAGCAAACGTGTCTTTTCTGAAATGCTTTTAATTATTATGCTTATTTAATTATTGCATAAAATGAAACTCTTGCATAGATTTTCCATTATAGATACAGTTTAACTTTCATATACAATCTATCATTAGCTCATTATCAGGGCTATATAGAGCTCCAGCTATATGGAGGGAACACCATCACAGTGACAGCAGAAATCATGTCCTCAGGATCTGTTAACCTTTCAATGCCATTATTTTCCCTAATACTGTTTGCCTCCTTAATTCAAAAACTGAAATTGCTGAAGAAACTCTGCAGGTCTGCCAGAATTTCTGGTGTGAAAGCATCTGTAATTGTTGGCCTCCCTGGAAGGTCAGATACATCTACTTCCCCTACAGTGAAGACTGATACAATTTTATTCAACGAGTGTTTAATTGGTTTTTCTTGCTTGGAGTTTCATGTATAATTTTTTTAAAAGAAAAGGGGTCATATTAACTTTGACTACCCTTTTACTATTAAATATAACTGTAAACTATAAAAGCCTCAACATTTATAGCCCTTAATTTATTTTTGAATTCTTTCTTTTCAATTCTTACCAGCTTTTTTATTTTCTTTGCTATTCTTTGCATCTCTTTCTGTTTCTTGGATTCACACTATTCATCTCATTTTGTAGGTCCCTTCCTTTAATTGTATGTTATCCTTCACCAGTTGTACTCACCATTGCTGTTAATATCGTAAGTAGAGCTTATTTGCTCCTTGGTCCTGTATCATTATGTTTTAAAGTCTAAAATTGCTTTGATAGTTAACTCAAGTTGCACCATGACTGGTCTGACACTTGATATTTCAAAATTTTTATCAATGTGTCCAATCAGGGCTTTGTAAAAGGGTGTTGACAGAAGAATGTTGTTCATGATTTGTTCCTCAAACTATTTATGTGGTGCAATATCTGCAAGATGGTGCAACACGCAAGTCTAGCATGTCATGACTCATTGGGCTAGTGCACTGGAAAATCAAGTGTCTCTATTCCCGGATACATTACTGATGTGAAAAGACTTAACCAAATGACCCGAAGTCCCAGATTTAACTGATAAACCCAGGTTAATAAAGTGCCATACAAACCTGTGAGGAAAGTGACCAGTCATGGAATAAAAGGGACAAAAGCAACATGGGTATGAAATTGTCTGAGTGACACGAAACAGAATAATGATCAACAGATGTATTTCAGCTGGACAAAGGCTTGTCATGGTGTTGGGAACATTGGAATAGGTGTAGACCATTCAGCCCCTTCAGCGTGCTCTGCCAATCAATAAGACCATGACTGATCTGTAGCCTAATTCCATATGCCTCGCTTGGGTCCATCTCCTTAAGATTAAAAAAAACTGTCTCAGATTTAAATTTAACAATTAGCATTAACCACCATTTGAGAAAGAGTTCCAAACCTCCAGTATTCTTTGCATGTAGAAGTGCTTTCTAACATTTCTCCTGAATGGCCTGACTAATTCTTAGACCACATCCCTGGTTCGAGAATCCTCAACCAGCGGAAATATAGTTTATCTACTTCATCTTTCCCAGTTAATACACTGAAGACCTTGATTAGATTACTCCTTAACCCTCTAAATCCTAGAGAATAAAAAGTCTAATTAGTCTAATTTCTCCTCATACCTTAAACCCCTGAAATCCAAGGACATCATTGTAAACTGTATTGAACTCCCACCAGGGCCAAAACACCCATCCTAAGGTGTGGTGCCCAAATCTGCTCAATGCTCCAGTGGGGTCAAACTAGGCTCTTGTGTAACTGCAGCATTACGTCAGCTTCCCTGTACTCCAGCCCTTTAGATATGAAAGCCAGCATCCTATTAGCCTTCAACTATTTTCTACATCTGTTCATGGCATAATCTGTCAATCCTATTGTAATTTTAGGCTGTCATCAACACAATCTATTGTGCTGTTCCATTTTGTGTTGTCGGCAAATTTGGATATTTGATTTTTTAAGCCATTATCCAAGTTGTTAATGAATACTGTGGATAACTGAGGCCCCCAACACAGGTCCCTGCCGGACACCACTTGTTACGACCTGTCAGTTTGAGTGCTTATCCATCTTTCCTGTCTCTCAAACAATTTCCTATCCATGTCAGTAATTTACCCTCAATTCTGTGGGCTTCCACCTTAGCTAAGGTGTGGGACTTTTTCAAAAGTTCCCAGGGGTCAGTACTGGGACCCTTGTGTTTCCAGATGTATGCTAATGATCTGGATCTTGATGTGCGGGGGACAATTTCAGAGTTTGTAGATGACATGGAAAATTACAGATGAGTTTCAATACAGAGATGTGTGAGGTGACATACTTTGGTCAGAAGAATGTTAAAAGACAAGATAAAATAGGATGTACAATTCCAAAGGGGTGAAGGAGCAGAGGGACCTGTGGATAGACCACTGAAGGTAGAGACAGCAGTAAAGTATACACAGTGTCCTCAGTTTTACTAATGGGGCAAGGAGGTGATTTTGAACTTGTAGAAGACACTTATTAAACCTCATGGTACTGTATACCATGGCAGTTGTCAGAGTGCAGAAGCAGTTTGCAAGAATTGTTCTAGGAACGAGAAACTTCAGTTTTGAGGACAGATTGATGAAGTTGGGACATTTCCCCTTGGGGAAAAAGCAGAGTGGAAATTTGTTCAATCTTTTCTGGAGTTGAATTCATGCAAGCTTTTACGCTTTGGACAATTTGTATCTTTTTGATAATGTGGAGACCAGAACTGGGAAGAGTACTCCCAAGTATGGTCTCCAAAGGTTGCATAAAGATCTAGTTTAATTTTTCTGCTTTTCAATTTTATCCCTCTTCCAAACCAGGCTTGGTTTGCTTATTTTAACAGCCTTATTACCAATTACTGAAAGAAAAATTATTTGTTTCTTTTGACTCCTTCCTAACCACATTATATTCCTTTTCATCATCTTTGTTGTCAATGTCCTTATTGCCTACAGATTTTTTTCTAAATTTTAATTTCCCCTTCGTCTCTTGACTTACCCATGGTGCTTCATTAATGGTCAGTTTGTTCTTGATTTTTAGTGGAATATATTTTTCCTGAAGTCTCCTGATCACCATTTTCAGTATTTCCCACTGCTGTTCAATGATCTTATTTCCTACTTCAATTCTCATTCCCTCAACGTGACATTATGGTGCTGTACAGGTAGACAAAGCTAAGAGAGTTCATGTGCTGTACACCATGGACAGCAAAACCATGTTAAGTTGGATCAACTCTACCATGGCTCCAGTGTGGTTAGCAGATTTTTTCTCAAATCAGAGAAGCTCTTTAAATTTCAAACAGTACTTCAAGTACTGAACTGTGTGAAATAGCCAGCTTTTTGTTTCCCAGGCCATGCAAAGAACTACTCTGAAGGATGAATATGGTAAAATTTCAGGTGATGACTGTGAAATGGCATAAATATTGAATGGTTCTTTGCTTCAGTATTTCAGATTGGAAGAGGCACTTTAAGTTTCATCTCTGTGATTGACACTTATGGTATTAAAAATCCAAATCCAAATCCAAAAATCCAATCATTAACTTCTTTGTTAAGCTAAAAATTAACACGTGATATTTATAAAATATTTCTGGGGAGTCAGTTGATTTATTACCTGACTTCTTTCCTGACTTGGAAACATGTCGCCGTTCCTTCACTGTCGCTGGGTCAAAATACTGGAATTCCCTCCCTAAATGGCATGTGGGTCAACCCACAGCAGATGGACTGCAGTGGTTCAAAAAGGCAGTTCACCACCTGAAGGGCAACTAGGGGCAGGCAATTAATGCTGGCCAGCCAGTGATACCCACATCTCACAATTGAATAAATAAGTAAAATAAAATTACGTGGTTTGAGTGCTGAGATGTTGCTTTCCTCTTGTAAATTTGGCATTCCTTGCTCTTAGGGATTAGTTTTGGCACATTGCACTAGCAATATTCTGCATGATGTAGGATGTTGCTAATGAAGCATAACTTGCAGGTGTTGGTTATGGATGTTGATGTTGTAACACTTATTAGTGATTACATTTTTGATGTTATCTTGCTTGTTAATGATGTTTATGATATTTTCTGCTTTTCCAGCTTAGTTAGCTGTTAAACATGCACTCCGTTCCCTTCTCATTTTGCTTTCCAGTGGGATATTTCCTAATTGAATCCAGGAGCCCTTTATACGGCCTCAAATTTACATTTTCTGGCTACATTTTTCAATCTTGACAGAAAATGGCCAAAAGGGTCATCTGATTCCCGCCTCAGGCCCTGAAATGCACATGAGCAGTTGCTGATTTGACTTTGGGTGGGGATGCGTGGTGAAGTTTTGAAAGCTTTGTCTGAGATTTTGCTGACGTTGACATTGCTGCCCAGCTATTAAACAAATTTAACCCCTTCTCTCTGATTGACAAAGCATCCATCTAACTTTTTCCTTTTCGATGATGTCTTCTCAAAAGCTGCTGAAAGCCAGCCAGCACTTCTCCAACTTAAATGCTTCTATGACATCAACTTCCCGATTCATCATGCCCTAGGGTGCAATATTTATTGCTGTATGGTGGCCATTTTTGCTCTATGTTTTCCTTTCTGGCACTAGTCAGGCTGTTTTCAATACAGCTCAGCATGAGATTTGGTGAACTGGTTATAATTCACTGACAGCCATCGTCATCATGCTATGACTTCTGATGCCCATAAGCTGGAAGTACCTGCAATCAAATCCTGGAGCTTTATTGACAGCATGTTTCCATATCTCCATATGGCTGGAAGACCGATATCTTACTCAGCACACAATTGCATTCTAACAGTGAAAGGTAGCATCTAGGATATACTTTCACAAAGTGATCAATTTTTGATAAATGTAACAAAGTAACAATCAGCAGCTTTGTCATATTTTAGCTTGCATTCTCTTCCTTTATCAAGTGTGTTTGCTGAGGAGTGTACAATATTCAGTTTCGTTCATACCTCTCCCGATACTGAAGGAACATTATAAGCAACATTCACAAGTGCCAGTGATCATTTCCAAAAAGAGGGAAGAGTCTAACTACCTCCTACAATGACATCGCTATCTCAAAGGAAATTGATGAAGGCACTAAAAACCCACATCCTGCATATTAAAAATGCTGCAATTGTTGTTAAAAATGCACCAGAATGTTTCCACAGGGGCCTAAAACCTGAGGAGGTACCATCTTATTAATATTCAGTAGATCTATTTAGAGAGGGCTGTACATATTGATAATACAATGCTAGGGGGAGCATCCCCCACAAATGTGCACGGGCAGTCAGAGACTTCAGTCACAGCAAAGTTGTTTCAGGACAGGAAGGTTACTCAGCTGATCATGTCTGCCCAGCTGAGGATTTTGACTTAGTGCCAGTCAAGTGCCTTCTCCTCACAACCCTGCATGTCGTTTGTGCTTAATCATCCAATGTCTTCCTGACATGTCTCAATTTAATCTGCCTCCACCACACTTCCAAGCAGTGCATTCTATGCTCCAACTACTTGCTGTGTGAAAATGATTCTGTGTTTCATTTCTAGAACTAATTTTGTAAACCATTCCTGCACTATCTCCAAAGCATTCACATCCTTGTTATAGTATGGTACCTAGAACTGTACACAATACCCTAGCTGAGGTCTAATGAGTCTCTATTAGGAGGTTCATCATAACCTCCGTGTGTTCTATGCCCCTATTTATGAAGCCTAGAATACTTCCCACTTCATTATCATCTCATTGCACCTCTGCTGGTATATTTAATAACTTACATACATATACACCCAGGTACCGCTGCTCCTGAACACCCTTTAGAATAGTACACTTTGTTTACACTGACTCTCCCATGCTCTTTACATAAAATGAATTAAGTCCCACTTCTCAGCACTGAACTGCCATGGAACCATCCACTACAACAGGTCATGGTTCTATTAAAGTTCTACACTATTCTTCTCCATTTCCAACTGTCTCAAGTTGAGTTGTCCATAAACTGTGAAATTGTCCCTTGCACACCAAGATCTAGATAACTTTTATATTAGAAGAAGGATCCCAATACCAACCCCTGGAAAGCTCCAACCCAAAAACTACCCATTCACCATCATTCTGTTTCATATCCCTTCAATTCCATTGGCTATAACTTTCCTCGAGTCTGTTGTGTAGTACTGCATCAAACTCTTTTAGAGGGCAACATACACCACATCAGCAGCCTTTCCCAAATAATCCATCTTCAAAAAACTCCAACAGGTTAGCCAGGCATTATTTTCCCTTCAATTTGATTCATCCAAATCAGTCCTCACTTTTCCACATGACTATTAATTTTATCCTGAAAAACCGATTTTAGGAGATTCCCCCAAACCAACGTTAAACTGATTGGTCTGCAATTGCTAGGAAGACTGTTTTTTAACAACCTTTTTCAAAAAGGGTTTAATGCTTGCATAGAACAGTAGAGCACAGGAACAGGCTTTTCGACCCACGATGTTGTGTCGAACATGACACCAAATTAAACTAATCTCTTCTGCCTGTCCTTGGTCCATATCCCTCCATTCCTTGCATATTCATGTGCTTATCTAAAAGTCCCTTAAACACCACTATCATATCTGCCTTCATCACCACCCCTGGCAACACAGTACGGAACCTGACCAATGTGTAAAAAAAAACACGCTCCTCACATCACCTTTGAGCTTTTTCCCCTCTTAACTTGAATGAATACCTCCTCGTATTAGAAATTTCAACTCTGGGGAAAAGTTTCTTATCGTCAACCCCACCTATGTATTCTCAATTCTATCAAGTCTCCCCTTAGCCTCCACCACTCCAGAGAAAACAACCTGAGTTTTTCTAGCCTCTCCTTATAGCTCATAACCTCTGGCAGCATCCTGGTAAACGTCTTCTGCACGCACTCCAAAGCCTCCATATCCTTCTTGTAATGTGGCCAGAATTGAATGCAATGTGACCTAATTAAAGTTTTATAAAGCTGCAACATGACATCTTGACTCTTGTATTCAATTCCCCGACCAATAAAGGCAAGCATGTCAAATGCCTTCTTTACCACCCTACCTACTTGTGTGGCCACTTTCAGGGAGCTATGGACTTGAACCCCAAATGCTATTCAGGGCCCTGTCACAAAATGCATACTTTTCCTTAACATTTGACCTCCCAAAGTGTAGCACCTCACACGTACCCAGATTAAACTGTCTGCCATTTCTCTAGCCATATCAGCAACTGATCTATATCCCGCTGTATCCTTTAAAAACCTTCTACACTAATCATAACTCCATCAATGTTTGTAATATCTGCAAACTTACTAACCCACCCATCTACATTGTCATCCAAGCTATTCATATATATTACAAGCAATAGAGGTTCCCAGTATGGATCCCTGCAGAACACCACTTGTTACAGACCTCCAGCTGGAAAAACACCCTTCCATCACTACCCTCTGATTTCCCTAGGCAAGCCAATTCTGAATCCAAGCAGTAAAGTCACAGTGGATCCCATGCATCCTAATCTTCTGGATAAGTCTACCATTAGAGACTGTGTCAAAAGCCTTACCAAAACCCACGTAGACAACTGCTCTATCCTCATCTATCACATTCGTCACCTCCTTGAAAAATTCAATCAAGTAAGGAAGGCATGGTCTGTTCCGCACAAAGCCATGCTGACTGTCCCTAATTAGGCAATGCTTTTCCAAACGCACATAAATCCTAAGAATTCTCTCCAATAGTTTCCCAACCAGTGAGGCTCACTGGTATATAGTTTTCTGGATTATTCCTATTTCCCTTCTTGAACAGGGGGACAACATTAGCTACTCGCCAGTGAAGGTACAAAGATCTTGGTAAAGATGCCAGAAATCTCCTTTCTTACCTCTCTCAACAACCTGGGGTAGATACCATCGGGCAATGGGGACTTATCCACTGTAATACTTTTCAAGAGACGCAACACTACTTCTTTCTTGATCTCAAATCCCCCACATATTATCATGCTCCACACAAACCTCACTACCTTCCATATCATTCTCCTGGGTGAATACTAACAAAATACTCATTTAGTATCTTGCCCACATCGTCTGCCTCCGAGCATAAGTTCCCTCCATTATCCTCGAGTGGTCTTACCTTCTCTCTAGTTATTCTCTGGTTTTAAATGTATGTGCAGCTTGCCTTGGGATTCTCTTTAACCCTACTTGCCAAGGTCATTTCATAGCCCCTACTTGCTCTCCTAATTCCCTGCATGAGTTCTTTCCTGCTTTCTTTATATTCCTCATGGGCCCTGTCCTAAACCTTACTTGTGTTTCTTTTCTCCTGACTTAATTCACAACCTCCCTCGCATTCCAAGGGTCTGTTACATAGCCATCCTGGTCTTTCCTCCTTACTGGAACATGCCGGTCCTGAACTCTGATCAGTTGATCTTTAAACAACTCCCACATTTTAAATGTGGACCTGCCCGATAACAGCTCCTCCCAATTAACACTTCCTAGCTCCTGCCTAATACTGATGTAATTTGCCCTACCCCAATTTAGTATCTTCCTACAATTTCCTGATTTATCCTTGTTCATAGCTATCTTAAAACGTAAGGAGTTGTGATCACTGTTTCCAAAATGCTTTCCCACTGAAAAGGTCAGTCATCTGACCAGGTTCATTAGCCAATACAAGGTCCAGTATGGCCCCTCCTCTAGTTGGACTATCCACATACTGCTTCAAGAAAGCCTCTTGGATGCAGTTAAATTCTGCCCCGTCTAAGCCTCTTGCTCTAAGGGAGTGCCAGTCAATATTGGGGAAGATAAAGTCAACCACTGTGACAACTCTCTTGTTATTGTATCTTTCTATAATCTGCCTACATATTTGTTCCTCAATGTCTTGCAATTTTCCAATTCTTCAGCACAACTCAGAATCTAAGGAAGATTGAAAAATTAGTGCCATAATCTCTACAATTTGCACTCCCACTTAATTTAATATCCTTAGATGGGTTTCACCCAGTCCTAGTGCCTCATCAACTTTAAAAGACAGCTCAGCCAGTACCTCAAAATTTTAGACCTTTCTACTAATCGAGTTTCTTCCCCTGTCATTATAGTCTGATCAACAACTGTCTGGTCAGTAAAGACAGAGGCAAAATATTTGTTTAACATATCAGCTATTCCTTTTCCTCTAACATAAATCCCCTTTTTGGTAGCTAAATCAGCCCTCATCCTTCTTTTGCCTTTTTGTTTACTATTGCTGATTTACTTAAAGATGACTTTAGGGCTTCCTTTTACTTTAGCCAATCATTTTTCATAATCCCACTTTGCTTTCATATTTGCTTTTTCTCCTTTCTATATTTAGCTTTGTTCTCAACTGTATTGTCTTGACACCTGAGTTTTTCTTCAGCTTAATTTCTATCTCCTTTGGCATCCAGGGAGCTTAGGGCAAATGTATTCTAATTTCCCCATTCAAACTAATATATCTTGACTACACCCAAATCATCTCCTCTCCGAAGGTAGCCCATGGTTCAGCTAGTGTTAACTTCTCATCAACTTCGTTCCAGTTTCTCAGGTTCGGTCTGCTTCCTGCCCCATTGAAGTTTACTTTCTGTCAGCAGACTGACCAATCTGAATTGACCAATGTTATTTTTCACCATCTTAACAACCCTTATAATACAATGATCACTGTTCTCTAAACGTTCCCCCACTAACATGATCTACTTGGCTCACCTCAACCCTGAGAACCGGGTCTAACAGTGTCTCAGGTCTTGTTACATTGGACACATACAACCGTAAAAATCTCTTCTGAATATAATCGAGAAATATTTCTTCCTTGACGTTCCTTACACAACCATTATCCCAGTTGATGTAAGGTAATTAAAGTCCCCCATTACAACGACTCGATGATGTTTATGACTCGCAAATTAATTTCCTTGTAGATCCATTCCTGTAAATCCTTCACAATAACCGGGGGGTAGGGTGTCTGTATATCGTACAGAGCAATGTAATTGCAGCCCTCTTGTTTCTTAACTCTAGCAAAATCAATTCAGTCCTTGAACCACTAAAAATCCTCTTTTGCTAGTACTACAATGTTTTCTTTAACAAAAATAACTAACTGATCAATAACTCCCTAAGCAGCTGCTGCATCAACAGTAGCCTGTCTTTACAGGGTTCTCCCAAGACAGCACAAATTTTCATTTCCCTCATGGGCATCCCTTCGGTGCCCTGCTCCCAATCTCTGACATCCTGATCATGAGGAACAGTGGACAGAGGCAGCAGAATCAAGAGCAGGTAAGTGCATCAGAATAATGTCTGGAAAATGGGGTGAGGAGGGGAAGGGAGAGGCAGGTCAGCAGGAAAAGGACAATATCTGATAAATGGAGCGTGGCTACCGACATGAAGTTATAGCAAGGTTCTCAGAGTCAGAGTCAGAGTCATACAGAACTTAAATGAATCAACAACATTGCAAGGCCATTGTGGAATACAGGGTTGTTTCAGATCATTTAAACAATATGAGATTTTGACTCTACGGCTATTGGAAACCCATTCTGCAAGTTAACCATATGCAGTTTTGTCTATAAACATTTGTCTATATACTAAAAGAGAACACACTAAACAATAAAATTCACATCTTTGGCTATTGCAACAAAAAGTAATAATAGAAGAGTTTGAAACTGGAAGACAAAACTCAAAACCATGAAAAAAACACAATGAACCATTCTATTGAAAGATCAGGCAACACGAAAAAAACAAGAAAGGATCTTTTGGGCAGTAGAAGTTTCTTTAAATCTATAAAGACAAAAAGAGGGAGAGAAAAACCAAAGTTAACAAAATGTCCACTAGAGAATGAGGCTGGGGAAATAATGGGTAACCAGCAAGTGGCAAACAGGAGTTAAATAAATACTTTGCATTAGTTTTCACCTTGGAAAACACTAACAGCATTCCAAAATATTCAAGGAGTGAAAAGAAGAGGAAATAAATACAATAATTATCACTACAGAAAAAGTGCCTGGGAAACTACTGAGGTTACAAACTGATAATTCCCCTGTACCTGATAGGATGAATCCCAGGACATTAAAAGGAAGCAGCTACAGAGGTAGTGGATGCACTGGCAATAATTTCAAGGAATCCTTAGATTCTGGAAAAGTCTCAGAGGATTGGAAAACTGTCAATGCAAAACCTTTATTTATAAAAGGAAGGAGACTAAAAATAAGTATCTATAAGCCAGATAGCTTAAATGTGTGTTATCAGGAAAAATGTTACAATCTATCATAAAGGATGTAGTAGCAAAGCACATAGAAATACATAGCATCATCAAGCAGAGTCAGCAATGGCTTCATGAAGGAGAAATCGTGCCTGACAAATTTACCAGAATTATCTGAGTTAGTAACAAGCAGGATAGATAAAGGGGAAAGCAGTAGATATTATATAATATTATATTGAATAATAGGACACAACACATTTGGCTAGTTAATAAGAGCCTATGGTAACGGAGGGAATATATCAGTTTGGATAGAGGATTAACTAACAAATAGAAGACAGAGTGTTGGGATAAGGGGAACATTTATAGGATAACAACCTTTAACAAGTGGTGTGCCATAGTTATTTACATTATGTCTTAATGACCTGGATGGGGAAAGTGAATGTACAATAGCCAGTTTTGCAGATGACAAGAGAGTCCACAGAGGGATATGGACAGGTTGAGAGAGTGGGCAAGAAACCTGGCATTTGGAATGTGGGAAAATGTAGGTATTGTGCTTTGGTTGAAGGATAGAGGAACTGATTATTATTTACATGGAGAAAGACTGCAGAAAGAAGTATTCAGGAAACTTGTGAATGAAGCACAAAATAAGCTACCCACCAGATTCAGTGAGCAATAGAGAAGGCAAATGAGAAACTATATTTGCTTCTGAACAAGGTTCTTCAGGGACTTGGAAGACAGAATATCATGGTGGAAGGCTACAGAACAGAGGGATTTGGGAGGTCTTGAATCACAAAATACTAGCATCCAAGTTTGGTGGGTAATAGGGAAGGCAAATAGAATGTTGGCCTTTCTTTCAAATGGAAATGAAGTATAAAAGGAAAGGTTTTGCTAAAACCATACAAGGCACAAGTCAGGACACAGCCGGAATACCAAACAGTTCTGGGACCCTTATACTGACACTGCATGCCAAGTGTCAACGTGCACTTGCTAAATATTAATATATGTCAGGATGGGGGTTTGGGGGTGGGGAAGCAGCAGCAATATCATTAGACTGGTAACAAAAAGAGAGCCAGATTGATGTTATGGGGACATGGGTTTAAATCCTACCAAGGCAATTGAAATTTTAATTCAATAAATTGGAATCGAAAACTAGCCCAAATGGTGTCCATGTAACCATTGTTCATTGTTGTTAAAACCTATATGGCTCACTCATGTCCTTTATGGAAGGAAATCTGCCATCTTTACCTGGTCTAGCCTAAATATGGCATCAGACCCACAATACTGTGATTGACTCTTAAGCACCATCTGAAATGGCTGAGAAAACCAATCAGTTCAAGCAACTAGGTATAGGCAACAAATGTTGGTTTTGCCAGCAACATTAACAAAGGACCTTTTGGGTTGATGTGCACATGCAAGATGCCTGTTATAACCTGTGACCTAGAAGCAGTAAAAATAAGGAAAACATTTATCATTTAAAAAAAATGCATGCAGAATTTGTATACTTGCAAGAATGTTAATGTAAAGAACTTTAAAAGTGTGCATCAATTGTGAAGAAGTCAACTATTATTTTCTTGGAAATTAAGAAATACTGGTTCATGTGGCCTGGCAAATCTTGACCTAGAAGCAGGACCAATATGACAGAAGTTAAAACAGAAGTTATGCAGCCAGACACAAAGGGGAACTGCAAACAAGGGACAGCTGGAATAGAAGGGACACAGAGTACTGACAATGTGTAAAACAGAAAAGAGAGCTGCAGAAGTCAAATTGTGACAGAAAGAGGAACACAGATCTCCTGTGAGGTATATCCAGTAAAGATCTTTTTTGAAAGACTGGTTTTCCATTTTGCATTAAAGGAGAACAGAATTTTAGAAGCTTTTGGAGAAGCAGTTTGAGCAAGCTGACAAGAATTGAAAAGATAAAAATCAGTGTGAACGGTTCTGATACGTGAAAACAGCTGAGAGTTTGTATTTGAGGTCTATTAACATAATTAAGTATGTTGGTTGGTCATTATAGTAGAACTTGAGAAAGCTATGCCTTCAAGATTGACATGATTTGAGTGAAAGGGCACTCATGGATGTACTTCTGGCCAGTGTTAACAGTGGCCGGAGATGTCGGATGGAATGTGGATATGTCGAGGGCCTAATCAACTGGGTTGAAGGGCAGCATCAGTACACATAATGCTGTTTGTGCAGGGAATAATTCTGTTCCTTGGTGTTGCATTGTATCAATTCTTTGTTGTATCAATTATTTTAAAAAATGTGAAATTTATCTCTTCATTTGTATCAAGTATTATTTGTCTGTTAACTCATTAACATTACTCAGGAACAGCACAAACAAAGTAAAAGTTACAAAGAAAATATAGGAGTTGGGATGTAATGTTGTGGCTGTACAGGACATTAGCGAGGCCACTTTTAAAATTCTGGTCACCTTCTATAGGAAAGATGTTGTTAAACTTGAAAGGGTTCAAAATAGATTTACAAGGATGTTGCCAGGACTGGACGGTTTGAGCTGTAGGTAGAGACTGAATAGGATGAGACTTTCTTCCCTGGAACAGAGCCTGAGGGGTGACCTTATAGAGGTTTATAAAATCATGAGGGACATGGATACGATGAATAGCCATGGTCTGTCTCCTAGGGTTGGGGGGTGGAAATCTGGACGGGATAGATTTAAGGTGAGAGGGGAAATATTTAAAAAAGGGACCCAAGGGCAGTTTTTCCATACAGAGTGTGGTGTGTACAGAATGTGCTGCCAAAAGTGATGGAGGAGGCGGGTACAATTACAACATTTAAAAAGGCATGTGGATAGGTATATGAATAAGAAGAATTTAAGAGGGATATGGACCAAATGCTAACAAGTGGGAGTAGGTCAGATTGGGATGTCTGATGGACATGGAAGGTTAAGCACTTTGGCAGGAAAAAGAAAAATAGGAAAGCAGATTATCAAAATGACAATAAATTAGGAGAGGGGGTGCAACAAGACCTTGGTATCCTTGTATACCAGTCATTGAAAGTAAGTATGCAAGTGCAGCAGGCAGTGAAGATGACAAATGGTATGTTGATGTTCAAAGAGAGAGACAGCAAGAGCAAATGCCATTGTACAGAGCCTTGGTGAGATCTGGAGCACAGTGTGCAGTTTTCTCCTTATTGGAGGATGGATGTTCTGGCTGTGAAGGGAGTACAACAAGGTTTGCCAAACCGGAATGACAGTACAGACATATGAAGAAAAACTAGATCAGTTAGGACTATCATTACTGGAGTTTAGAAGAATGAAAGCGGAGGGAAGAATTCATAGAAACCTATAAAATTGTAACAGGACCATGCAAAGTACTGGCTCCATGTGGTTGAAGGTGACCTAAAAACGGCTACCCGTGAGTTTTAGTTGACACAAGATGGTGGAGAAGATTTTTAGCTGAAGCAGTAGCTTATTTAGTGTTGTATTAAAGCCATAAGTTGGGACAAATGTAGCTTTGTAGACAGTATATCCAAGGTAACATGACTAAGATAGCATTCAAAGGGTCTTACTAATTACACAAAGGGTCCTGTTGCAAACATGCAGCTGCAGTTGTTTATACAGCGACAGCTGGATAAGGGCACCCTTGAGTATGCTGACAGAACAATTCTAAATTTTGCTGATTTGAAGGCTGAGATCCATCACAAATAGAATTACTTCAGTTAAGATTCCCAGATAATCAGTTATAGATTTTGAAAAATACACTAAATATTAAAGAGATCCCAGTAAATTCCTAGGACAGCCTCAGAGAATAAAGAAAGGTCTCCACACTGCTTACAGGGAGAACTGAATTACAGAAGCAGAAATCAGACATTGCAACGAGGACTGAATAAGATGCATTGTGAAAGCCCAAGGATAAAAATGGCAATATCTAATAAACACAAATTGTGGGAATACCTGGGATTGTCCATGAAGCTGTCCATTGCTGACCATGCAGTCACATGATTAACCTGATTGGATTTATGTGATCAGTTAGCAATATTAGTTAGTTATTAATGGTCCAAGGTGAGCTGAAGACAAATGTATAAAAGTTTATCTTTCCTTTGTTGAGTGAAGAAGCTTCAATAAACTCTTTGATGCTGGAAGTGGACTCCCAGGTGTCAAGTGATTTACATAAATATTCTGCCCCAACACAAATTAAACACAGGAAGGATTTTCTCAATAATGAGGGAATCCAGAACTACGGGTCACAGTCTTAGAAAAATGCGATAGATATTGAAGACTGAGAAGAGGAGAAATTTCTCTAGAGTGGTGAGCCTCTGATTGAGGTCAAAGCGTTGAATGTCTTCAAGAAATAGTCAGACATATTCCTTAGGGCTAAAGGGATAAAAAGGCTACTGGGAGAAAGTAGGAACAGGGTATTGTGTTGGGTGAACAGCTGTGATCAGATTGAATGGCAGAGCAGGCTTGTAGCACCAAATGGCTTCCTCCTGCTCCTACACTTTTTTTTAAAAAACATTTCTAGTGTTTTAGACTGACTATGCTTATGTCACAGATACACGATGCAAACAGAAAACAATGATCCAAAGAAGTCCCAGAAAAGGAATAAAAGAACAAAATCAAGCTATTGACTTTAAAAATCAAAGCAGCGCTTGGCTGCTTAATACCAATGGCTGGCTAACAGGCAGCAATGCACTCAAGTCTAAGCACTTCAAAAATCTTACCTCATGGGAAAAACAACACATGCTTGCTTGTATCCCCACAACATTTTAGAGAAATCACAGAAACCAATGCAAGGTTGTGAAAGCGATTCAGTAACCAAATGTTTTTCCACATTTATTTACTTTTGCAACTTTGAAAAAACCATATAATATTTCACAGTAATGCTTAGCCAATTTACTACAAGCACTGATGTTGCTACAAAGTGAACTATATACAAGTATACCTTTACAACCATTGTGGGTTACTTCAGTCTGGTCCAGCCATTTAACTAATTTTACATTGCCTTCCCACCCAGCATCGGGGTCTGCTCCTGGCGCATCTGTTGAAAGGAAAGTATGACTTAGTTAATTCAAAGCAAACAGATTTGAAAAATATACTAAAGTAGAAAAAAGCAAAATCATATTCGGTCACATTTAGGTAGATGGGAAAAGTATCACTACACTTCCAGCCCAAAGGTTAGTTCACAACTAAAAACAAGCCATATGTAACACTTGGACTATCAGAGGTTGAATCTTGTGCATGTTCTGACAGAGATATGCAATTTGCTCAGCACTGCTATTTTTTCTATTTACATAATTGACTATAAATCAGCAACATTAAAGGGAAGTGATAATTCAGTGTCACTCCAGAGTTCTCGACACAGTTTTGAGGTTTGACACTTGTGCATGTGTTCTAATTAAGAGAAGCTGTGTTTGCTGACACTAAGCACAGAGTGTGCACTCACATCACCTGCAGAGTCTGAGTTTAGGATGACACTGTGGGTAATATCCCAGGCAGCTTCCAAACATTCGCCAAACTAAAGAGGAAAACAAAATGTCTTTGCAACTTCTCTCTACTACCTCTCCTGCTCCCTTCTGCCATTCCCACACTTCACCTCCCCTCCCTGCCCTCTTCCAATCCCACCCACTGGACTTGTGCAGAATGAGTACGAGCAAACAATAACGTAGGCATGTTTAAGAGGAAGCCAGCACTTGGTACATTTGTGCAGTCTTCACGCATGCAGAACACACTTCAGTGTTGACAATGATCAAGGCAACTCCAAAATTTGATTGTTCTTATGGCAACATTTATTTGCAATTGATAACAGATAGATAAGCAATACCTAGTTTATGCAATGCATTTCACTGCAAGTCTGACTGGTGACCTTAAATTGGTTTCTATTGTAATTCTTAGCATAGTCCAGGTTATTTGTGCAGTAGCAGAATCACATCAAATGTTGGACATAATATTTTGAGATTTGTAAGCTGGGGCTATTGAGCACAATCAGCATGCCGTCCACTGTTAATAGCTGATGGGTCAGGGAGTTTGATACTGTCTGCCAATCACTGGGACATATTACCTAAGTACAGGACAATGGCAGTAAAACGTGCAAATAACTAATTCGTTTAGTCAGCAAAACATCTTGAGTAATGGCACCACTAGATTTTTTTTTGGCTTATCCCTTATGTAGTCTGGCCTGCACATGATCTAGTCCCATGTGACATCATTGACTAACAGTGCTCATGGATGGTAGGATTGGACAGCAACCACTGCCTCAACAATGTCACTCCCAAATAGTTATGAATATTGAATCTTGTTGGCCTTCTGACTGTCAAGGCTCATCCCTGCCAAGTCCTCCACAGTATAGGTCATTATTACTGTCCCCTCACACAATTGGTCAAGAAAAACAAATTCTATTTTACACAGATTGGTTATTAACATAATTTTGAGCACACACGGGATTGCTCAGTAAACACTGCCAAATCATAGAATTACATCTAACACCAAATGCTATGTTCCGAGTTCTGCAAATATGAGCTGGTTCAGTATGGTCAATACTCTGACTTCCACAAACAGCCAAAAATGAACATACTGTTTGAGATGACCAGCAGTCGTTGAGATGCAAAGCTTACATAACTGCTGTCACACCAGCCCTGAAATCAATTTCAAATCCTAGTTATGCATGTTGTCAAAGTGAATTCAACAAAGTTGACAATGCAGGGGCTAGCACTGGAAAATGATTGTGACAGTTGCTCAGATCATCATGAATGAAATCAGTTCGGTTTTAATGTCTTCACAAGAGCTACCACCCCTACCTGGTCTGGCCTTTTATGACTCAATCACACAATATCTTTAGTGTTTGCTTTACAACGCTCCCATGCCAGTGTTGTCCACATGCTAATGTTAATTTTATTAAAAATATTAAAACATGAAAGCTGCCTCAATCCTGTAAGGTGAATTATCACATTTGTAAGGTTCTCAAAATAAATCCAAGTGATTATTTCTAGGGTACTGCTGTCTCCACGGAAAGTCAATGATGCTGCCGTATACATACAATTGCATAAGGCACCAATATATTCCTCTATCAGTCCAGATCTCCACAAATACTGTGACATACTGGGCAGTCATTTTACAAAATACATGTGCAAGGATATATTTCTGCAAAAATTTAAATGTAGACGTAAATTTAACAAAACTTCAAGAAAATAAAACTCCTGAATGTACAGTCTAGTATCTACATATGGTTACATTTAATTGATAATTTTGGTTGTCGAGTCCTTAAGATCATGAATACGTACAGGTAAAGCTGATCATTGCAACATGTATTCATTTATAATGATCAAGCTGCAGGCCAAAGGTTACCTTTCCTCAGTTTTTGGATTTATGTGATTGGTACAATAAGTAGTCCTCCATAGTATTGCTCTCAGCATGTATAAAGATATGCTGCCTTATAAAAGTGCATACAGTTTAATGCAAGCTATTATTCTGCTAGGGTTGCTATAAAGCAGTAAGTCCAATCATTCCTTTGTTTTAAAAAACACTCCAGTTAAAGTTTACTGGCTAATTTATAGGGAATTTCAAAACTTGTAAAGCGTTTGATTAGCTGTGCCTCAGTCAGAAGCAGCCAGCTCGCAACAATTGGAGGTAGAGAGAAATCAGGAAATTATAGACTGGTGATCCTATCATCAGTAGTGGGGAAAATTCTCGAAGCCATTGTCAAAGATTTTATAGCAGAGCATTTAAAAAACAATAGCAGGATCAGACAGGGCCAGCATGGATTTATGAAGGGGAAATAATGTTTGACAAATCTGTTAGAATTCTATGAAGACGTACCTAGTAGAGTTGACAAGGAGGAGCCAGTTGATGTAGTATGTTTGGACTTTCAAAAAGTATTTGACATAGTCCCACATAAGAGATTAATGTGCATGATTAAAGCGCATGGGATTGGGGGAAGTGTATTGAGATGGGTAGGAAATTGGTTGGCAGAGAGGGAACAAAGAGTAGGAATTAATGATTCCTTTTCAAATTGGCAGGCAGTAACTAGTCGGGTGCCACAAGGATTGGTACTGGGACCCAGCTTTTCACAATATGTATTAATGATTTGGATCAAGGAACAAAATGTAACATCTCCAAGTTTGCAGACGATACCAAGTTGGGTGAGAGGTGAACTGTGACAAGGATGCAGAGATCCTTCAGCATGATCTCGACAGGTCCGGTGAGTGGGCAAATCAATGGCAGATGCAGCATAACTTGGATAAACGTAACGTTATTCACTTTGGAAGCAAAAACAAGAAGGCAGATTACTACCTGAATGGCTATAAATTGAGAGAGGGGAGTGTGCATCTTGTGCAGCAGTGGCTGAACGTGAGCATGCAGGTGCTGCAGGCAGTAAAGAAGGCAAATGGTATGTTGGCCTTCATTGCGAGAGGTTGAATACAGGAGCAGGGATATGTTGTTGCAGTTGTACAGGGCCCTGTTGAGACGACATCTGGAATAAAGTGTACAGTTTTGGTATCTTTTCTGAGGAAGGATGCTCTTGCTCTCAAGGGAGTGCAGTGAAGGTTTACCAGGCTGATTCCGGGATCTGACATTTGAGGAGAGATTGACTAGCTTGAAATTGTTTTTGCTAAAGTCCAGACAAATGGATGGGGGGGTGGGGTTTGGAATCTCATACAGACTTACAAAATTCTAACAGGACTGGACAGGATAGATGCAGGAAGGATGTTCCCGTTGGTGGGTGTGTCCAGAACAAGGGGTCACACTATGGAGATTCAGCGTAGATGATTTAGGACAGAGATGAGGAGACACTTCTTCACCCAAAGACTGGTGAGTCTATGGAATTCAGTTGACACCAAAACGTAATGTATTCAAGAGGCGACTAGATATAGCACTTGGGGTAAGTGGGATCAAAGGTTATGGAGAGAAAGCAGGATTAGGCTATTGAGTTGGATCAGCCTTGATCGTGAAGAATGGTGGAGCAGGCTGAAAGGGTCGAATGGCCTGCTCCTGCTCCTATCTTCGATGTTTCTTTGAAGAATGTTTGGCATGTTCGGTCTGGTCTCACACCTCAGACTTGCAAAATGCAAGTCAGGCCCTTTTACAACTTCAGTGCTGCACACCAGATTCATGTCTGACTTTGCTCAGGACCTTCATTTATTTCACACTAGGGCAATCTGCAGTTCGAGAGTTAAGATGCACACGCTGAGGCAGGCAGCTTAGAAGACCGATCTTGGTTCTTGGGGTCAATAGAATTGCCATAGTCTTACCAGATCAAAAAGAGATGAGAGAGAGCGAGACAGCACGAGAGAGGGAGCGAGCGAGAGCACGCGCGCAGAGAGAGAGAGAGAGAGCGCGTGAAATTAACAGAGAAACACAAGACTGAGGGACAGAGAAGCAGACAACTTAACCTGAGAACCACCTCATTTTAGGCAAGGGGAGAGGTTGAGAAGGACAGTCCTTCACGGTAACTTCAGCTGGTGCAATTACTGAACCCCAGGCTGTTGTATCACAAAGAAGCCATTTAGCCAACTGAGCTAAGCACGGGAGCTTTTTTGGGGGGGGGGGGGGGCATCTGTGAGGCAACTGCCTGTTAGAGAGAAAGCACAGCTTTTAGAACTCAGGTGTAACTTCATGGCAGCCTCAGAGCTCACATCACCCACTGTGGTTTGAAACCCCTTTAAAAAGCTAAACTCTTTCGGTTGCAAATTTGGAGGCTGCCTCACAAGGAGGCCTAACACTATAATGCAGAACATTTTACATACAGTACATACTGCTGCCAGTGAAGGAGGCTATGAATGTTAAACATGGTGTATTAAACAAGCAACTCTGAATGGTGTTGAGCTATTCGAGTATTGCTAGAGCTGCAAATCATCTAGGCAACTGGAGAGCATTCTATCGCACTTTGAATTTAAGCCTGGCAATTGGTGGACAGGCTTTGGGGAAAATCAAATTAGACGATGAGTTAATTGTAGCAAGATTCTCAATCTCTGACCTGCTCTTCTAGCCATTGCAGTTATATGGCTAGTCCAGTTCAGTTTCAGTACCAAGGTACCCCTAGAATGTTAATGGTAGGGGATTAAAATGATGGGAATGTAACTGAATGTCAAGGAGAGATCATTAGATCCCCTTGTCGAGAATGATTATTACCTGGCACTTGTGGGCACAAATGATACTTGCCACTCATCACCTCAAACTTAACTGCTGTGTAGGCATTGTTTCATGTGGTCACAGACTGCTTCAGTTTGAGAAATTGTGTTTAATACAGAACAATAGGCAGTTATCAGTGAACATCTTGACTTTTTAAAATCTTCTGATGGAGGAAATGTAATTGATAAAGAAATGGAAAATGGGTGAGTCTAAGACACCACTCTGCAGAAAGTCAACTTCCACAGCCAAGACCACTGGCACTGAACTACCATGGTATTTTCCTCTGGACTAGGTAATGACACCAATAGTGGCATGGAGTGTTCCACATAAGTTTCACCATTGTACTGTTAAAGTGAAATAATTACATAGTTTAAACAGTGCAGTGCCTGACAGGTTTAGTGGAGCTCTTCTGGTACAGTGGTAGTGTCTCTACCTCTGACCCAGAAGACCTGGGTTCATGCCCCACCTGCTGCAGAGGAGGGTAATAACATCCTCGAACAGGTTGATGTAGGAAATATCTCCAACAGTTTTCTGCAGTAACATTAAATCATAAACATGCCACATCAACGTTGTTATAGGTTACACTGTAGGCAGTACTCTAGTGAAAACAGCCAACAAGAATTTAAGAATGTCCTCCAAGTTCTACACAATATACAGCACAGGAACAGACCATTTGACCTACTCATTTCATGATACCTCATGCTCCAGTTCAGCCTCCTGTCATCCAACTTTCAATTCCTGTCTCACGCAGGTGCTACCTTACCTTGTCTTAAATGTATTTGTACTATCCACCTGAACTACTCACAGATGGCAAGTTCAACATTCTCACTACTCTCTGACTAAGACGTTTCTTCTGAATCTCCAACCTGATTCTTGTATCTTATACATGGATGACCTCTAATTTTGTTCTCCTTTCCCCTCACCCCACCTGCCAAATGAAACCTTCTACCTGTGTTTGCGCCTGTTAACCTGTGATCGTGCCCGTTATACAGAAGGTTGCATGTTTGACAGGCTCCTTTTAAATGACCTTATTAACTACGTCATTACTTTGAATGATTTGAGAATTTGTACTTGGATCCTTTTGCTCAACTATATCATTTAAGTTCTTATTTTTCATTATTAATGTTAACATG
Source organism: Ginglymostoma cirratum (assembly GCA_024137785.1). Classification (NCBI taxonomy): domain Eukaryota; kingdom Metazoa; phylum Chordata; class Chondrichthyes; order Orectolobiformes; family Ginglymostomatidae; genus Ginglymostoma; species Ginglymostoma cirratum. The sequence continues at coordinate 2,807,465 of JAHRHZ010000029.1, read as the reverse complement.
TTCTCCTCATTATCAAAGTCTAATAACACAATTATCTGCACTAGAGTTCATGTACACATTATATATTCATGAATCAATTCAGTTCTTCTCATTTGTAAACAAACAAATTTTAGAAACTGGTTCCAAAGTCTAAATTATTTACTATTTATTTTGACTAGCAGCATTGATCTTCCAGTAACCTTATTTCCCAGAGTTATCTAAATCAGGTCTTCCACTCCTTATTAATGTTAAGGACGGCCAGACATTCACCTCAGGCAGACACTTTAGATGTCTGAAAAATGCCCAACTTGAAATTGAGTTGAACCTTCCCCAGTCAAGCTTGGGATAAAGGATGCTGGTCTCTAAAATTAGACCTTGTTACACACAATTGGATCATTATTATTGTAAAATGGTTAAACAGGCAGTCTTAGCAGAAATCTAACAGCCTATAAAGAGACTTCTAGCTGTGTGGGTATTAAACAACACCCAGAGGAACATAATAGGTGTCTTCAATCCTTGGCAAGACCCTTGGGCGTCAAGATCACCATGTTTTCACACTTGGTATTGGAAGCTAAGACTTTAAAAAAAATTAATGTGGCTTAGGTGAGCACTGATAGATCAATGACAATTTTTAATTTGGTCTATTTGAACTAAACCAGTCTTTCTAGACTTTGTTACATAATGGTATGTAAGAGGGGATTCACCAAACATAGAGAATTAGAGGTTTTATTTACTGCACTGACTGATGTCAAAGTACCAGAGGCAGACCAGGGAGTGGTTCAACAGAAGTTACACATAAAACCAGCCTGTTGCACTTCGATCTTACTATCTTGGATATGAAGATGTATCAGGTCTTATCCTCACTTAGTAAAATGTAACCACTGTCACAAAGTAGCAAAATCTGGACAACATCCAAGCTGCTAAACGGCAAGTAACATTCACACTGCAAAAGTGCTAAGCTACAATGATCAAGAGAGAATCTTACCATCAGCTCTCAACATTCAATGGCATAAGAGAGTTACTACTGACCGGAAGCTGAAGTGGGGCAGCTATTTAAAATACTGAAGTGTAGTCACAGGCTAGAAATTCTGTGGTGAGAAACTCACTTCCTGACTCCCCAGTGGCTGTCTACCGTCTACCGTCTACAAGACAAGTCAGCAGTGTGATGCAACTCCCTACACTTGCCCACACCAAATTCAAAAAGGCAGATCACCAAACTTCTCCAGGACAACTAGAGAGTAAAAAACACTGGCTGAGCCACCAACTCCCACATCTCATGAACAAAAAAAAAATACTGATTTTAGTTTGGGAAAAGGGAATATGGGGTTAATCAGCTCTACATTTTTCAAGCAGCAAAACAGACATCTCTTTTCAAAGTCTTTTGGGAAGGTCAAGAAATGCCTGCGCAACCTCTCCATGTTAACTGCGAGCACATTGTAGAAAAGACAAAACATACTGGATTACAGATACTGAATCAAGCAAGAGGATGAGAATTCTAAATATAGAACACATTGTTTCAAGTTTGAAAAGCACAGGATTTAGGCTACATGCACATCATAACAAGTGCTGAACTCACACCTGATACATTGTTACGGCAGAAAGTTAGTGCCGAATATACTTACAGGAGTCCTTAGGTCATACCCAACTTCAACTTAATAGTAACAGTATGCTTACTGGCACTCATCATTGTTACAAATTAAATCTGATAGAAATTTCTGGTATTTGCATAAGTCAACTTAAACGAAGAAATCCAGAATTTCTGTCAGAGAAGCTCTGCTACACCAAAAATGGGGGAGAGGAGGCACAGACAGACAGACGCATGAAATTGAGGGTACCTACCCAATGCACTAAAAAGGACTGGAAATGTTAGGACAGTTACGTTTAGAAGTAAATTAATTTTAAACAGTCGTTACTGGCCCTTAAAGTAAATATAAAAGGTAGATACTTATCCCTCAAAAGGTATCCTGCCAGTTTTTGAAAAAAAAATTTGTCTGTCTTTTCTAGCACATTGTCTTAACATTTCTACTTCCCATTTTGCCTTCCGAACGTAACTTAAATGATGTTAATATTCTGTTTATTTTCTGCCTAGTTCAGTTCCTGTGGTTAGTTAGAAGTTCTTTAATCAGAGCGAAGAGTCTTAAATGTTGTCTTGCCCTGTTCACGGGCACCAGAGTCCTTACACCAAGACATGTGCCAGATTAATAGAATGATTGTTGAAAAACCTGCAAAATCTTTGCAAGAAAGTGAATAGTGAAAGCGGTTTCTAGAAAATGAGAGGACAGCATTTTAAAGGTAAGAGGTAGCAGACTTAAAACAGAGATGAAAAGAAATTACTTCTCGCAAAGCACCACGAACCTGGGGAACTCACTATCCCACAGTGGATGCCAGAACACTGAGTAAATTTGAGGAGTTAGATTTTTAATTAGTAATTGTTTAAAGGGTTACAGAGAACAGAGAGGCAAATGGAGATGATATCAGCACGATTGAATCAAATGAAGGAGCAGGCTCAAAAAAAGGGCCAAACTGCCTACTCTTGCTCCATGTTCTTATATTTTTCACCATGATGAGAGACAAGAACTTGGGCATTATATTTAAAACTTCAGAGCAGCATCCATCACTACTCACTTCTCTGCATTAAATTTAATCTTTCGTGGCTCCTCTTGTACACTGATCTGTTTACCCTTCTAAAATATAATCCTCACTCACTGTTTGCACATTACATGAAATTTGAAAATGTTCTAATATGCCCTGTTCACCTAAATCCTGATCATTAATACATTACAGACCAGTATTCCTAATATTAATCCTTGAGGAACATTCCTGTTTATCCCCTTCAAAATAACCATTAGCCATCACTTTTAGTCAAATTTTGTAATCATACTACTTTTAGCTTCTAATAGAAGCTTTAAGATTTTGCTAATAAGATTGTATGGCACTTTCGTGAAACACATTTTGGAAGTTTATAATACACAGGCACAGACACACACAAACCACTGCAAGATTTATACTTCAATTTCTTTTAAATCTTCCAATTTTCTTGCATAATCTGTACATTTAAAGAGAACAGGAAGAATGCGGCCAGAGCATCTATAAATTTTCTATGAAAACAATCTATGAAATTTCCAGCCTGACGGTCCTCACCAACCAATATCACATGCCATCTAGACCAACTGACATCTCTATGAGAACTTACGTCCTGGCTTTCTTTTCCTACTTAATTGTGCTGCTGCCAGCTCCTCTGCTACAGCTACAAATCATTTGCTTTCATTGATGAGTAAGGTGTTGCCAAAGTGTTCACCTACTATCCTGCCACGTCCTCAGCCTCCAGGTAAAGATCCCTTTTGTTCTCCATTAACCACAACCTTACTTTTAGTAGCATTTTATGACAACTCATAAAACAATCTCTGGATTCCATTTTATATAACCTAATATAAGCAAAAAAAAATTGCATAGCCCCACACACAGGTCACATTTCCATAATCACACCAGGCCATTTTCGTCGAATAAGTAACTTGACACAATGCCTTATTATTTGTCAACAATTGAACAGTATGAAAAAATATGCAAGTCTGTGTGAGATACTGAATTGCATATTGAGAACTAGCTGGTACAGTGGGCTGGGAAAATTACCCTTTCATTTTGAGAGTTTGAGAAAGTCTGTCCATTATTTTGAAAGTGCAATTGTATCTAAAATACATATAAATATGCACATAAAAACGTTATTCATTCGAGTTTGGATTTTGAATCAGTGCAATGTGGTTTTGGTCTGTGTATATGAGATGCATTTTTGATGTGCATGTGTATATAATTACTGGAGTGATAAATGAGAATTTCTTTGCATTGCACAATCAATATAGAAATTCTGGGTTTTCATTTTGCTTAGGAGGAAAACCCAGTTGCAAAAGCTTCTGATTTCAGTTTCCAGAAGTTCTGGTCGGAGTTAGATGAAGGACACAGCTTCTCCTGATGAAAGGAGATAGTTCAGAACAATCAGAAAGTGGGCTAACTTCAGTGTAAGAGGTTTTAAGATTTAAAATACCAAACAAGAAGTGATTGGTTAGAAACCTGAAGCTGGGAAAATCCAAGCTCAGTAGTGTGACTAATCAAGAAAAAGGCTCACAAAATGCTTAAGACTAAGAATTGAAAGAAACTAATAATCAAACCTGTAGATGTAATTGACAAAGGTACTCTCTCCAGTCTTCAAGTATGATAAACTGATGGCGTTGGGACATATGGCTTTTATTTCCACTGTTTCAAAATCTTTCAATTGTTTTGCATATAACTAGCTTGGTTTATTCTATTTGATCTTCATATCTTTTGCACAATAAACTTCTGATTTATTGTTGAAACTAAATTTGCTGCATTGTGTGCTTGTATTTTAGTGAAAGATATCCTTGCCAAAGCAAAACAAAAAAAAAGCAAAAAACAAAATGGTCTGGTCAAGCTAGATCTCAGTCTAGGAATTGATATGTCCACTAATAATGGCCAGGTTCATAACATAATTCTTTAGTAAAGATCTGACCTAGCTTCCGATAAGAACAGGCAGAGCACAAATGATTACATCAATGACGACCTCAAAGCTTGCTGATAAAGTAAATGGAAACAAAAATCACATGGGGGTGTAGCAGGAATGTGCGTATAAGCGCGTTGCTGAAGTAGGACAAAGAATGCTCTAGCTGCAGCAGAAATGGGTGTGCTCCATTATCTAGAATTCAAATCTTTCAATTGAGTACAGAATTCAGTCAAAAATTATATAAATAAACTGTAACTGAACACTCACCAATGTCACTGATATGCTAGCAAGGAGAGGTCAAACAGCCTGTTGTGTAGTCTCAAGGACAAATAACCAAAGGCATTCACATTGTTTGATTTAAAGGATGATGACGTGGTATCATACCGACACACATTCCGAAGAAGGGTCACCAGACCCAAAACGTTAACTCTGATTTTTCTTCACAGACGGTGCCAGACCAGCTGAGTTTTTCCAGCAACTTCTGTCCTTGTTCCTGATTCACAGCATCTGCAGCTAAGTAGTTTTGTATTTGCATTACAAGAAAGATAATTTACAAAAGGGTCTAAGGGACGTGCGTGGGTCTCAATCTACACTTGAAGGAAGTTTTTGTAATATTTTGATATCAAAAACTGATTTACTTTTTGGCCCAATTATTCTATTTGGACAGTGAAACTTTATTACAAAATAAATTTACATGCATCAAAATTTCTGCATCTTTCTCCCTTGTAATTTCTCTCACTGCTCTCAAAGACATCATATCATGCAGTGGCATGATTACGCAAACTGAATTTTTCATTCTTCCCACTAGATTGGCCTGTCTGCCTGTTCCCGTTAGCCCACTGACTTCATTATCAGAATTTCCTATATCAGTTTATTACAGAAATGTTATTACACATGAACCCAGGTGTCCTGGCCCAGAGGTGTCAAGGAAGGGGCTGCATAAAACCCACACAGCAATGGATTACTGCCAGCTGCTCTGATGCAGAGAGCTGCAGATAATAGACAAGTCAGAATTCAAAGTAATCATGTTGTCATACTGCAAATGACTAGCCCTTACTTGCATTCTGACAAATACAGCTACGGGTAATTCGTTAAAAGCCACGGTAATGTTCCAAAAATTACTTCAACCTTCCTTCTCCTTAAATGCTTGTCTCAAATTCAGATTATGCTTTGTTTCAACATTTTTATTTTAAAAAGTACAATTCGAGTTAAAATAATCGTGCTTGCAGCAAATACGGAGGCGATTCCGTCCGTTATGCGGGCTGGTTCTCTGAAAAAGTGTCAACCAACACGTGGGGGTGGCGGGGGGGGGGGAGGAAGTATCTTTTGCTTCCACGCCCGACAAAAGTATTTTCTAAAATAGGACGAAAATGTAAAGCTACAAAAACAGAACAATTTTAATTCAGAGGGAGGTTAGAATCGGGAATTGGAAAAGTTGGAATAGGAGCGTTCATCCTTCAAATTAGCTCTTAGCAAAGAAAGCGTGAGTGGGTTGAGTTCAGACTATTTCACAACAAGGCTTGAGATTGGACCTCCCCGATTGAACATCAGTTCCGCGGGGCTGTGTTGGCTAAGTCGCCAAGTACCCAGGACACCCACGGAGTTACCTGCGATCCTATTCAAGGTGACCCAGTAATGTTCATCCGGGCTGTAAGTGTCTCTCGACCACTGCAGCAAGTCCTTCGCCCGCACGTCCTGCAGCACAAAATCCACAAAGTCACGGGTGAGGACGTAGTAAGCGGAGCCGAAGTAGAGCTTCAGGCCGTGGGGGACGCCGTCCGCCTTCTTGGCCGGGGTCTGGATCACGTAGGACTGCCCGGGGGCGACGTACTCCCGGTGGACGTGGCTGGTCCTCAGCTTCACGTGCTCGGGCTGTGGGATCCCCGGCGTGATGTTCCGGCTCTTGCGCTGGCTCTTGAGGAACCGTACCAGCTCCCGGTTGGTTTTCAGCGGGTAGTCCTGGCCACACAGGTTGATCACGTACTTCCAGTTGACCGGGGACCCCACCAGCTCCCGCATGCAGTTGATGTCCGCCTGCAGCCGGGAGAAGCCGCCGTACACCACCGTCTCGCTGCGGGACGCGAGGAACACGTTGCGGAAGCAGGAGGCCAGCTCCTGCACCCGGCGCCTGAACTCTGCCGACGTCTTGTTGTCCACGTGGATGCAGTAGATGTTCTGCGGGGCGTAGATGGCCCTGAAGAGCCACAGCAGGGTGTCCAGGTCCTTGTGCACTGTCAGGATGTAGGCCAGGGGGAAATTCGCCTCCTCCTGCGACAGGGTCCGGGTTATGTACGAGTGGGCAGCTAGCAGGCGGGAGCAGTTGAGAGGGCCCTGGTCCCTGGCCTGGGGCCGGTGTAGCTGCTCGCACCGAGCCCCTATCCCCACGGCGGCCGCCTTGCCCTGGAAGAGCGCGGCGCACAGCTCGTCCGGGTAATCCCCGCAATCAGCTCGCTCCAGGCTCCAGGCCTGGGGCACGGGCCGCCTGACCTTGCCGGTGATGTAGATACAGAGGCAGACGGCGGCGCTCACCGAGGCGCACAGCAGGAAGCTCCATTTCGCCGCATTCATTGGCCTCGCTGCGTGAGCCACTCGGAGACTTAGCAGCAACCTGTACCATGGTCCGCACTAGCCCCGACCACCCTGCATTGGCTGTCTCTTTCCCGGCTCCTCTTCCGTATCCCGGCTCCACCCAACATTGTGCTTTACAAAAAAAAGGGGCAGGGACTGTCTCCGAGCTCAATGCGGAGAAGCGTGAGAACGTGCCGGGTGTGAGGGGAAGTCGCTGGAAAAATATCAACACCGCACTGGCCGCGGCTGACTCTTTCCAGCATCTACCACCCCCTACCTTTTCACAAAAAAAAACACAGAAATTGTTGGGGAGAAGAGAACATACCCTGCGGAACAAAAACAGAAGTTGCCGGGAAAGCTCAGCAATTCTGGCAGCATCTGTGAAGGAAAAAAAAATCATCAGACTTAACACAAGGTGTAGAGCTGGATGAACACAGCAGGCCAAGCAGCGTCAGAGGAGCAGGGAGGCTGACGTTTCGGGTCTGGACCCCTCTTCAGAAAAAAAAATTCAGACTTAACGCAGTTCTTTCGGTTTTTATAAAATTCTCTGCGGGTCTGGCAGTATCTGTGCAGAGAGAGCAGGGTTAACATTTCGCGTTCAGTGAACCTCCTGCAGAACCCCCTTTTGAATTAGTCTAGCTTGATGTTCTGCAGTTTGACTGATATATTGGATAAAGGCCAGCACCATAAAGCTAAAACTCAGACCAAACCATGCTGCCTCTCTCAGGTTACGGTGTATTCGCGGAATGTTATGAAATCAGACAAACTTTTAAAGAGCGCTACCTTCTTGCAAGAATGAATACAAGGAAAGATCAGTAAATTTTGTAATGACCCTAATTTACAAGAGTTTATTGTTTTCTCCACCTCACAACAAAACTCCAGGAGATCAGGTCTAATATTACTTTTCAACAACGAATTCCTCCCCCGGGTTATGGGAAGGTGGGTGTTATCGTCCAAAACAGGGGACAATGTTCTACAGGGAAGGAAACTGCAATCCTTAGTTGGTCTGGCCTACATGTTTCTGCAGACCCACAGCAATGTGGTTGACTCTGAACTGCCTTCTGGGCAATTAGGGATGGGCATTAAATGGTGGCCTATTCAGCAACCCCCTCATTCTGGTGGAGGGTCAGTGCTGTCAAGAGGTACTTGTTCAGCAAAAACCTACTCACCAGCTGGAGTCTTGCATTCAGCAGGATCACACGGCCCGGGAATTCACTGGGGAAAAGGGAAGTGGAGGAGGAAGAGGAGGGAAAGTGGGAGGGGGAGGGGGATGGGAAGAGGGTAAGGTGTAGGGG
>JAHRHZ010000029.1:2762019-2789110 GCA_024137785.1 Ginglymostoma cirratum | reverse complement strand
ATTTTGTAAACTACATTGGTCCTGCATGCCTTGGGTGAGGTCTTTGGTTCTTGTGAGGGCTTGTCATTGTGCAGCTGTGAGTTTGTGTGCTACCACGATTCCTAGTGGTCGTAGGAGTCTCGTAGTGTTAGGATACTATTCAAACAGGCCACAATGCACTGCAATATGTCAGAACTATGCAAGAAGGAGGAAAAGCACCTACATAAGGTCTTTGCTAACAACGGATATCCCAACAACTTCATCTGCAGGTGCCCACTAGATAGACAACACCAAGAGGACATAGTACGCCCCAAGACACTGGCCACACTACCCTATTTCAAGAACATATCAGAGCTGACAAGATTCCTACAACCACCAGGAATCATGGTAGCACACAAACCTACGCAGCCACACAATGACTAACAAATAGTCACAAGGACCGAAAGCCCCATATCCGTGACATGCAGGACCAACGTAGTTTGCAAAATACCTTGTAATGACTGTAACAAACATTACATTGGACAGAGCAGAGACTAGCCATCAGGAGATTCGAACACCAGCCAGCAGCAAAATGACACAACAAACTGTCCCTCATCTCAGTGCACTCAGACAATGAAGGCCATCAATTTAACTGGGACAATGTGATCATCCTAGCTCAAGCCAACCACAGACACACAGAGGAATTCCTAGAGGCCTGGTTTTCAACCCGTTATGCAATCAACAAACATGTAGAATTAGACCCCATGAACAAACCCATGCAGAACAGAACTGGAAATGACACAACCCAACTTATCCGACCAGATCATATAAATAACAAGTGGAGTCGAACAACATCACTTCATTGGAGGCCTCACTGATGATGTTACCTAGCATGGTAATGAAACATCTGTACAATATCCAGCCAGCTCAGTGAGTGGAAAGTGGGAGGGTGAGGGTGGGGGGTGGGCTATGGGGAATATTGGATGGGTGGAGGAAGGGGGTAATGAGACGGGGGGCAGGTGGGGAAAGGGAAAGTGGGAGGGAGGGGGCGGGCAAAAGTGGGAGGGAAGGGGAAAGTGGAATTTGGGAAGGAGGGGAAAGTGGGAGGGTGGGGGTGGGCGATGGGGAACGTTGGACGCGTGGAGGGTGGGGGTGGGCGATGGGGAACGTTGGACGGGTGGAGGGAGGTGGAAGGGGGCAGGGCAAAAGGGAAAGCGGGAGGGAGGGGCAGTTGGAAAGTGAGGGAGAGGGATAAAGTGGGATGGTGGGGGAGGGGTAAGGTGGGAGGTTTCAGGCAGTGGGAGGGCGGGGGTGGGGGAAAGTGGGAGGTTGGTGGTAGGGGAAAGTGGGAGGGTGGAGGGGAGAGGGGACAAGGGGGGATGGATTAGGGGACGAGGCGGCAGGGAGGGGTTAAGGGATGGTTGGGAGGGAGGAGGGAAGGGGGATGGGGAGGGAGAGAGGGACAGGAGGTGAGGGAGGGGGAAGAGGAATGTGGGAGCGAAGGGGACGGGGAGGGAGTGGCAGACGGGATGGGGAGGGAGAGAGGGACGGGAGGTGGGGATGGGGGAAAGGGAATGTGTGGAGAGAAGGGAAAGTGGGAGGGTGGGGGTGGGGCAAGTGGAAAGTGGGGGGGTAGGAAAAAGGGAGGGGGCAGGGGGAAAGGGAAGGTGGGAGGGAGGGGGAAGGAATGGGGAGGGAGGGGTAAGGGATGGAGGGAAAAGTGGAGGGGTAGGGGGTGATGGGATCAGAAAGGGGAAGTGGAGGGAGGTAGTTGGGATGGGGGCTGCGGGAAGGGGTGAGGGGAGACAGAGCGGGAAGGGGAAGTGGAGGGAGGTAGGGGAAGGGGGAGGGATGGGGAAGGTGAGGCAGTGGCTGGAGGGGAGCGGGGGGTAGGGGAGGGAGTGGGGGTGAGGGGGAAGCGGGAGGGTGGGTGAGGGAGGGGGAAATGGGGGAGGGTGGAGGAAGGGATGGGGAGGGAAGGGAAACGGAGGGGGAAGGGGACGGAGGAGGAAGGGGATGGGGAATGGGGTGGGGATAGGGGAGGGTGGAGTTGGGGACGGGGGGCAGTGAGAGGGAAGGGGACGGGGCAGTGAGGGGCAGCGGGAAAGGGACGGGACAGGGAGGGGCAGCGGGAAGGGAAGGGGGGAGTGGGAAAGGAGGGACGATGGGGAAGAGGAGGAAGTGGGAAGGGGAGGGGGAGCGGGAGGTGGGAGGGGAAGAGGAGGGTGGGGGTAGAGGTGGGGAAGGAGGGGCAGGGAGAGGGGGCAGTAGAGGGGAGGGTGAGGGAGTGGGAGTGGGGAAGGGGATGGAGGCGGTAGAGGAGGGAGAAGAGAAAGAGAGGAAGCAGAGGAAGGGGAAGAGGAGAGAAGGGGAGCTGGGGTGGGAAGGGGAGGGGGAGCAGGAGGAGGGGATGACGAGGGTTGTGGGAGGTGGGGAAGGGGAGGCAGGGAGAGCGGGGGTGGAGGGGTGGGGGGGGGAGCAGGGGGGGGGGGGGAAGAGGGAAAAAGGAAGGCGAAGCGTGGGAGGAAAAAGGGGAAAGCATGAGAGGAGAAGGGGGCAAGGGGAGGAGCAGAAAGGGAGGGGGGAGTGGAAACAGAGGAGGAAGAGGGGAAAGCAGGGAGAGTAAGAGGGGACGGGGAGGGGAAAGTTTGAGGGGAGGGGAAAAGAGAAGAGGGGCAAGGAAGTGGGGAGTGGGAAAAGGGAAGTGGGAGGGGAAAGGGGAAGTGAGAGGGTATGAGCGGAAATGGAGGGGAAAGGGAGAGGAGAGGAGAGGGGAGGAAGAGAAGCTGGGTAAGTGGCAGGGCCAGGGGAGTGAAGGATTGAGGTGGGAAGGGAGAACGGGTGGGCAGAATGAAGGGATCAAGAGACAGACAGAAGGAGGCACGTGGAAGTGGGGTGGGGATGTGAGTGGAAGAGAGGAGAGCAGAAGTTAGTGAAAAGAAAGAGTTGTGTTGAGGACCACATGTGGGAGAGATTTGGAGACATACCTACCACTCACCTTTTATTTGTGTTTGTGCAGTGCCAGGACACAACTGCAGGAAGTGGGGATGCTTGCTAAACAACGATTCAGAACGCTTCATGTTTTAAACTGCTGAAAAAGTTAATTTTGTGAAAGTATTTTTTGTCTTGCTCTCAGCAGGACAATTCACAAGAATATTTTGAGGAGAAAACCAATATATTTGTGCATGAGAGATGAGTGCTGATCAGTTGGCAAGCCTTGGCAGACTTAGATGCATGAACAATTCCATTGTTCTCGCTAGCCATTAGAAACCATTCACAACCTGAATTATGAAGTTTTGAACAACCAAGAGCATGGAGCATACTTAGACTTCTGAAAACAGGCAGTTACAGTCGATCAGCTAACTTTTTCTATTGGAGATGTAAATAGATAAAAATTCACATACTTAAGAAATTTGTTCCAGAAATGGCATGTTACAGTGACTTGGCATGTTACAATGCCTTTGTTAACTGGACATGTAGATATTTTACTTGAACAAGTTACAGTGACATGTCACTTTTGGAACAAATTCCTTTTTAAGCACATTCTGAAGGAGGACAAAATGACCAAAGCTCACATCAGTCAACACAGCAACATAACTTAGCCCAAGGAGCAAACCAACAAAACCAAAACCCAATTTCTACATGCTACATTTAGTGTAACGAACGTTCAGGTTTAATGGTGTTGTATAATTTGAGCTGAGCCACGTTGTAATGGGGAAATGGATTCTGCACAGTACACTAAAGGTTTTTAGCTTTGTTATTGTAACTAACCTTGTTGCATTTAAACACAGCCAAAGACTGCAAACTCCTTCAATTTCTTCTGCAGGGTCCGTTCCCACAGCATTATCGAATTCTGGTCTCATTCCTACTTAATGTGGTCACCAGGTACTTTTAAAATAGTTCCTCTTCTCACCTCAGGACTTTGTTTGAGGCTTCTTCTTGTACTTTCTCTATTGCTGCCCATTGGCCACAATATAACAACAAGTGGATAGTTTCCATATCTATGCAGACAACATCCAAATCATTTCTCCTCACTGTCATACTCAAAGTCACACCACTGTGTTGACTTATTGTTCTTGTTTTATTCCATGTATCATGCGGCATATAAATATGCTTGACTTGCTACAATACTTCCCTTTTGTTTCAGACATTGGACACTAATCCGATGCAATATGCTTCTTCTGGCTTCAAAGCCAGTTTTGTAATCTATAGTGTTTCTACTCAATGATAGCTGTTGGCTTCTTGGTCAACATGTTCACCTTTGAGAATCTGCCAAACTTTAAATAACTGTTAAGATCTATGAATCCCTACTTCAATATAGTCTGTGATAGTCCTGTATGTAGATAGATTTTTACAACAATTGGCAGCTTCATAATCACTATAATTAGTTCTGGGGTATTTTTTGTAAATTTAATCCCATAATAAAATTTCTTTGTATTAGTTGCCCAGGCCTCAAGATTACTAACTCAGTAAAATTACATTATCCTATAATTATCCACCATATGGACACATCTGTACTTATATTGTAGCAGGTACTGAGAAATATGAGCAAATATAAGGAAATATTATGTTCTTCCTCACCACAAATGAAAAAAAGTCTCAATGTGCATGTCCAAATTCCTGAATATAATTTCATCAATTAAATAACGATGTGCTGTAACTGCTAACATTGCACTGTCAACTGCTGTGTTCAAAAGCTTTGGGATTCGAGGTCAGATTGTAATATGAGAGGGCAGTATAATGTGAGCTCAGTGTCCTTTTACTGATAACCTGTAGCCAGCTACAGGAGCATATAGTTTTGCAAATGCACCGACTGAGCATTGGAGAATCTGTTCCCAATCAGTAATCACATCATTTCATGAAAACTTGCTGTGCGTTAACTGGCTGTCACATTCCCACGTTAGAACAGGACATTATAGACAAGAATTTGCATCTGCGTTCAGGAACCTGACTTTGGAAACATTTTGCTGTAAAAGGTAATAGTGCTGAAATAGTTAACGTTTGACTTTGAGCTATTGTTTTTACATGTATCCAGATACAGTGAAAAGAATTGTTTTGTGTGTTATGAAAGCAGATTGTACCATACAAAGTGCATCAGGGTAGCAGAACAGAGTGCAAAATTATTTGCCACAGCATCTGATGGGGTCGTAAAGGCTCGGTTGAAAGAAAAGCAAACTATCTTAGGATCTTGTAGAGCAAAGATCTACATCCACAGGTTTCCTTGTTGTTACTAAGACTATGTCTTATTAATGTAACTCGTACATGATAGCTGTCATGCAACAGAGCATCTTCTCATTAAAACTCACTTGGGCTTTTTCTCTACCCTTGTAAGCCAAGTAGGCCCCCAGACCTAGTCAAGGAAAGAGGCTGGTGATAGCCTCAAACCCCAAATCATAAGCAAGTAGTGACATTACAGCATATAAAACGTGGACATTCTTTCTTATAACCGCAAGTCATCACAACAGAATTCTAGTGGACCCACAGGCAATACTGGACTGTTACAACTTCAAAGATTTTACAACTTTCAGAACTACTCATTCAAGCAGGTGGCAGCTGCAAACAGCCCACATACAAACTCAGCAGAAAGACTAAGAAGTGAGAAACAGCAATCAGTCATAAAGCCTTTTACTACTGACCAGTATAGAATTGCTTCCAATCTGAGTGCTAAATCCCAACCAAATATATTATTGTATTCAACAAGACACACAATAAGCTGGAGATTTTGAGAAATGTAAAGAAAGGCATAGGTTGTTTGCAACGTTCTACTAGATTTTGAACCAGGTAAGAAACACAGAATGCACTTGAGAGAATTTGGAGCTAGTCAAGCACAGCAGTTACACATTCCATTGGGAAGTAATAAACTATTGGCATGTTCCTAATTAGAGGTTCAGTTAAGAAGTTAACAAGCACCGTGAGCTCTGACAGTAAGGTTAAAAATCCCTATTGGGCAACAGGAGTATATCTGGACTATTCTACATATGTAAGAAAAAGATGTAAATAGGATAGGAAATTTTCTCTTGTAGAGGAATCCTTCCAGTGAAGAGAGGTCAATTTATAAATAAGGGATCACCCACTTAAACACAGAGGAAAATATTTTTCTTCCAAAAATCATGGTTCTTTGGAAAAATCATCAAAAGGTGCTGGAAGCAGAGTCTTTGAATATTTTTAAGGCAGAAGTAAAAATATTTCTTATAGGCAAGAGGTGAAAATTTATCCAAGATAGGTGGGAGTGAGGAATAGTTAAATCAACGTTATCTCTTGAATGGTGGAGTAGGCTTGAGGAATTGAATGGCCTACTTCTGCTCCTAACTTGCATGTTCATATGATCCCCATAAATTAGTGAAAATCTGTGACTAGAGAGCTTTGAAATCTGAATACAAGAGACAGAATTGTTGTTGGAACTACTAAATGTGTCTTTGTTGGATTAGTGCTATTAAGCAAAGATCTGACTTTGATGAAATCTTTTCAGATTGTGCTAAAAGCAGGAAACAGGATGAGAGCAAAATGAAAATCTTATCATTAAATAGCAGTTTATAAAAAGGTATAAAGACATGTGTAACAAGCTGATGCAAAGCACTAACCAGATAGCAGATACTAAGAGTCGGTGTCCGTACTTGGAACGAGGACGTCTCAAATACGAGGAGTGCCGAGCAGTTAAATAAACACTATCTGTAACTTCCAGAAGATGTGTATAAATTGACACAATTAGAGCAGCAAAATATCAAATGGCTAACCATGCAAAGTTAATAATGCAATATAGCCACAAGCATTACAAAAGATGCACAATGCATTACTGGGGGAGTTTGGTGACAAACTTAAGTTTGTCAGAACCTGCTTATGTCAATGGACATCTCATTAATTTTAAGCTTCATACCGAAACAGTGTCACCCTCTCATCAGATTGATCGTGAGATCAGTAATGTTGGTGAGAAGAAAAAGCCTACAGGGATGAAATTATAGTCCAGATGGAACCACTCAAAAGTATGCTACAAATAACATTGTATCAGTGAGGCACAGAATAGAATTCATACACAATTCACAATCAGGAAAGATTTGTAACTTGGGTTGTGGGTGAGGTTGTTTACTTGCTCACCGAGCTGGCTTGTTTTCTTTCAGACGTTTCATCACCATGCCAGGTGACATCAGTGAGGCCTCCAATGAAGCAATGTTGTTCTATTCCACTTGGAATTTATACTGTTTGGTCCGTTACAGTGAGTAGTGTCATTCCCGGTTTTGATCTGTATGGGTTTGTATATGGGGTCCAATTCTATATGTTTATCGATTACATTATGGGTAGAGAACCATGCCTCTAGGAATTCCCATGCATGTCTATGTTTGGCTTGGTCTACTATAGTTACATATTGTCCCAGTTAAACGGATGGCCTTCATTGTCTGAGTGTACTGATATAAAGGAGAGTTCGTCATGCTGTTTTGCTGCTAGCTGATGTTCATTCATTCTGATGGCTAGTTTCCTTCCTGTCTGTCTGATGTAATGTTTGTGGCAGTCATAGCATGGTATTTTGTAAACCACATTGGTTCTGCATGTCATGGGAATGGGGTCTTTAATCCTTGTGAGTGTTTTTCATAGAGTGGTTATGGGCTTGTGTGCTACCATGATTCCTAATGGTCTTAGGAGTCTTGTTGCCAGTTCTGATATGTTCTTGGTGTATGGCAGTGTAGCCAGTGTCTCAGGGCGTACTGTGTCCTCCTGTTGTCTGTTTAGTAGGGATCTGTGGATGAAGTTATGGGGATATCTGTTCATAGCAAAGATTTTGTATAGGTGCTGTTCCTCTTTCCTGCGTGGTTCCAGAGTGTTGCAGTGAGTGGTGGCCCATTTAAATAGTGTCCTAATGCAGCTTTGTTTGTGGATGTTGGGGTGGTTGCTGTGGAAATTGAGGATTTGATCAGTGTGGGTTGCTTTTCTGTACAGTGAGGTTTGGAACTCCCTGTTGGTCATACGCTCAACTCTGACTTCCAGAAATGGAAGCTGATTGTTGTTTTCTTCTTCTCTTGTGAATTTAATCCCCATGAATACGCTGTTGATGAGGTGGTGGGTCTCTTCTAGTTTGTCGCATTTAATAATGACAAATGTGTCATCTACGTACTGGATTCACAGTTAAGGTTGAATGCAGGGAGGGCGGTGATTTCTAGTGCTTGCATGACTGCTTCTGCAATGAGTCCTGAAATGGGTGACATCATTAGTGTACCATTGATCTGTTTGTATACTTGACCATTAAAGTCGAAGTGGGTGGTGAGGCACAGGTCTAGTAATTTGAAAATTTTGTCATTGCTGATGGAGCTGCTGGTCTGCATTGCTGCTTCCTCTAGTAATGTGGCCAGTGTTTCTTTGGCTACAGGGATGTCGATTGATGTGAATTTAGCAACACACTAAAAATTGCCCGACAATGGGAAACCTTCGCCAACCAACTGAGCTGTACCCACGAACAACTTCACTTTCTCCATGAACCAGGTGCTATCCCACAGTGTGAAATACAAACGTCCACTCAACAACCCACAGGCATATAAAATAGTTGAACAGAATGGATGCAGAATGCTACGAGTATTGACTGATGATGTCCATAACTGACTTTACAGGTATGAATGGGAAATTTCACGCCAAAAAGCATAATATCTAAACACTACAGACCAGCAGTGGACTACAATCCTAGGACAGGCCATCACTATCAATCAACACAAGACCAAAACTAAGAAGAGACACAAGCTACAGGAGAAACTCACTAAACTGACCGACCACAAAGATAAGGACAACAACAAACAAACCGGATACATGGATAAGAAACCTATACAGCAGACAACTCACAGAAACAGAGAAAGCTGTCCTATTACATAGACTGAACGATAACCACAAAGATGCAAATAGAACAGACTTCATGGCCGCCTTGGCTATGACAACAGACTCATGGATGAAACACAACAAGCTATCCAACAAACTATAATCCCCACGCTACATGGAAGGAATGAACAGCACACCCTGAACATGGAGAGAAAAGCACTAGATAACCTCAAGAAAGACAAAAACATTATAATCCTACCAGCGGGCAAAGGGCGCATAACCGTCATTATGAACAAACCAGACTATGTTAAGAAATCACAGACATTTCTTGCAGGTACAACCACTTACCAACAGGTGGTGATAGACCCAACACTGCAGCTAGGTAGTAGGAACTGCAGATGCTGGAGAATCCGAGATAACAAGGTGTGGAGCTGGATGAATACAGCAGGCCAAGCAGCATCAGAGGAGCAGGAAGGCTGACGTTTTGGGCCTAGATCCTTCTTCAGAAATGGGGGAGGGGAAGGGAGATCTGAAATAAATAGGGAGAGAGGAGGAGGCGAAAAGAAGATGGATAGAGGAAAGGATAGGTGGAGAGGAGACAGACAGGTCAAGGAGGCGGGGATGGAGCCAGTAAAGGTGAGTGTAGGTGGGGAGGTAGGGAGGAGATAGGTCAGTCCAGGGAGGATGGATAGGTCAAGGGGGCGGGATAAGGTTAGTACGTAGGAGATGGGGGTGGGGCTTGAGGTGGGAGGAGGGGATAGGTGGGAGGAAGGACAGGTTAGGGAGGCGGGGACGAGCTGGGCTGGTTTTGGGATGCAGTAGGGGGAGGGGAGATTTTGAAGTTTGTGAAGTCCACATTGATACCATTGGGCTGCAGGATGCCCAAGCAGAATATGAGATGCCGTTCCTGCAGCCTTCGGGTGGCATCATTGTGGCACTGCAGCAGGCCCAGGATAGACATGTCGTCTGCAGAATGGGAGGGGGAGTTGAAATGGTTCGCGACTGGGAGGTGCAGTTGTTTAATGTGAACCAAGCGTAGGTGTTCTGCAAAGTGGTCCCCAAGCCTCCGCTTGGTTTCCCCGATGTAGAGGAGGCCACAATGGGAACAGCGGATGCAGTATACCACATTAGCAGATGTGCAGGTGAACATCTGCTTGATGTGGAAAGTCTTCTTGGGGCCTGGGATGAAGGTGAGGGGAGAGGTGTAGGGGCAGGTGTAGCACTTCCTGCGGTTGCAGGGAAAAGTGCCGGGTGAGGTGGGGCTGGACGGGAGTGTGGAGTGGACAAGGGAGTCATGGAGAGAGTGGTCCCTGCGGAAAGCAGATAAGGGTGTGGAGGGAAAAATGTCTTTGGTGGTGGGGTCGGATTGCAGATGGTGGAAGTGTCGGAGGATGATGCGTTGGATCCGGAGGTTGGTGGGGAGGTACGTGAGGATGAGGGGGATTCTGTTTTGGTTGTTATTGCGGGGAGGGGATGTGAGGGATGAGTTGCGGGAAATGTGGGAGACACGGTCGAGGGCGTTCTCAACCACTGAGTGGGAGAAGTTGCAGTCCTTGAAAAACGAGGACATCTGAGATGTTCGGGAGTGGAATGCCTCATCCTGGGAGCAGATGCGGCGGAGGCGAAAGAATTGGGAATAGGGGATGGCATTTTTGCAGGAAGGTGGGTGGGAGGAGGTGTATTCTAGGTAGCTGTGGGAGTCGGTGGGCTTGAAATAGATATCGGTTTCTAGGTGGTTGCCGGAGATGGAGACAGAGAGGTCCAGGAAGGAGAGAGAGGTATTAGAGATAGTCCAGGTGAATTTAAGGTTGGGGTGGAAGGTGTTGAAGTCGATGAACTGTTCGAGCTCCTTATGGGTGCACGAGGCGGCACCGATACAGTCATCGATGTAACAGAGGAAGAGGTGGTGTTTAGGGCCAGTGTAGCTGCAGAAGAGGGATTGTTCCACGTAACCTACAAAGAGGCAGGCATAGCTTGGGCCCATGCGGGTACCCATGGCCACCCCCTTTGTCCGTAGGACGTGGGAGGAATTGAAAGAGAAGGGGTGAGGACGAGTTCGGCCAAGTGAATGAGGGTGACACTGGAGGGGTCTGGTCGGGTCTGCGGGACAGGAAGAAGCGGAGGGCCTTTAGGCCATCTGCATGGGGAATGCAGATGTATAGGGACTGGACGTCCATGGTAAAGATAAGGTGTTGGGGACCGGGGAATTGCAAGTTTTGGAGGAGGTGGAGGGCGTGAGTGGTGTCATGGATGTAGGTAGGGAGTTCCTGGACCAAGGAGGAGAAAATGGAGTCAAGATAAGCAGAGATAAGGAGCAGGCGGAGACAATGTGTCGACCAGGGCAGTCAGGTTTGTTCCCTAACTGTCCACCTACACTCACCTTTACTGGCTCCAACCCCACCTAATTGACCTGTCTGTCTCCTCTTCACCTATCTTCTACTTTATCCATCTTCTGTCCGCTTCCCCCTCTCTCCCTATTTATTTCAGAATCCCGTCCCCCTCCCCCTCCCCCTCCCCCTCCCCCATTTCTGAAGAAGGGTCTTGGCCTGAAACGTCAGCCATCCTGCTCCTCTGATGCTGCTTGGCCTGCTGTGTTCGTCCAGCTCTACACCTTGTTATCTCAGATTCTCCAGCATCTGCAGTTCCTACTATCTCTAGAATGTATCATTTGTAGCTCCACTATTGAAGGAAGAGGAAGAGGGAGAGTGGAGAGCTACAGACCTCTATGGGCAAGTATATTTCTCCTTAGATACAGAAATCAAAACCATACACAATTCTCCAATGATTGAATTTCATCTTTTAACAATGGTAATGTTAATAGTGTCAATGACAGATGGTATGATAAACCACATTTTAAGTAAGTAAACTGGGATCAAAATATCATGTTTTAGATCAGCTCCTCCAATCTTAAACTGAACACAGCGCATGGGATAGCTTGGAATCGGAGTCACCCTTGATGATAGGAATGTGCCTATGTGGAAGCAAAAAAAATGTGAACCATCTTTGCCTTCATAAAGACAGTGTGACAAGTCACAACAAGTAATTTAAAGACGGTATAGATGGATATCTCATGAGGAAACTGAATTTCTGTTTTAAACCAGCTTAAAGCATGCAAATAAATAATTGCAGCTGCAAGACAGAGACTGTTTAGTTTCAAATCCAAACTCCCAAGCTTATTATCTGTGGTCACTATTCCTCAATAAAGTTTTGTCCTTGTATTGGTCACATATAGGCCAGACAAGGTAAAGGTGGCATTAGTAAAGCAGATGGGTTTTTCCTGACAATTGACATGTGGAGATTTGAACATGGGTCCCCAGACCAGTAGCTGAGTTTCCTGAATTAACAGGCTATTACCACCAGGCCATTGCCTCCACACATCACCCCTCTTCCAAACAGGAACAAAGATCCACAAGTCATTAGGCACGGTATTTTGCCTACTTGGATAGTTACCAAGGGCCAATAGGAAATAAATAGGATAGAATTCCTTGCAGTCTCAACGACATACTTTAGCTAAGAGATGCAAATATATAATGATATTTGAATAAAAGACAAATATGTTAGTTTGAATACATTTGGCTAATATAGTCATACATACCAGCTTAGAATCATAGAATCCCTACAGTGTGGAAACAGGCCATTTGGCCCAACAAGTCCACACTGCCCCTCTGAACAGAATCCCACCCACACCCATTTCCCCTACCCCTGCATTTCCCATGTCTAATCCACCTAACCTAAACATCCCTGGGCACTATGGGCAATTTAGCATTACCAATTCACTTACCCTACACATCTTTGGACTGTGGGAGGAAACCCACATAGACATGGAGAGAATGTGCAAGCTTCACGCAGACAGTGGCCCAAGGCTAAAATTGAACCCAGGTCCCTGGTGCTGCGAGGCAGCAGTGCTAACTACTGAACCACCATGCCACCCCATGTTAATTTTTCGTTAATTATTCAAACAGCTGAGTAGACATATGGGCAAATACATGTTTAACCTTTTGGTTGGAAATTGTAATCTGTAGGAATAGTCAATCTGAAGCTTGTTATCTGTAAAAATGGATAAACAAACTTTGTTCTTAGAATAATGATTTGAGTTAAACACTATTTTTAGAAATGCATGCATGAATAAATACTTAAACAAGGAATCTAAGTCTTAGATAACAAGGTGTAGAGCTGGATGAACACAGCAGGCCAAGCAGCATCATAGAAGCAGGAAGGCTGACGTTTCGGGCCTAGATGTTTCTTCAGAAATGGGGGAGGGGAAGGGGGATCTGTAATAAATACAGAGCGAGACGGAGGTGGATAGAAGATGGATAGAGGAGAAGATAGGTGGAGAGGAGACAGACAGGTCAAAGAGGCGGGGATGGAGCCAGTAAAGGTGAGTGTAGGTGGGGAGGTAGGGAGGAGATAGGTCAGTCCAGGGAGGACGGACAGGTCAAGGGGGTGGGATGAGGTTAGTAGGTAGGAGATGGGGATGGGGCTTGAGGTGGGAGGAGGGGATAGGTGGAAGGAAGGACAGGTTAGGGAGGCGGGGACGAGCTGGGCTGGTTTTGGGATGCGGTAGGGGGAGGGGAGATTTTGAAACTTGTGAAGTCCACATTGATACCATTGGGCTGCAGGATGCCCAAGCAGAATATGAGTTGCTGTTCCTGCAACCTTCGGGTAGCATCGTTGTGGCACTGCAGCAGGCCCAGGATGGACATGTCGTCTGCAGAATGGGAGGGGGTGTTGAAATGGTTCGCAACTGGGAGGTGCAGTTGTTTAGTGCGAACCGAGTGTAGGTGTTCTGCAAAGCAGTCCCCAAGCCTCCGTTTGGTTTCCCCAATGTAGAGGAGGCCACAATGGGAACAGCGGATGCAGTATACCACATTAGCAGATGTGCAGGTGAACATCTGCTTGATGTGGAAAGTCTTCTTGGGGCCTGGGATGGGGGTGAGGGGGGAGGTGTGGGGGCAGGTGTAGCACTTCCTGCGGTTGCAGGGAAAAGTGCCGGGTGTGGTGGGGCTAGACGGGAGTGTGGAGCAGACAAGGGAGTCACGGAGAGATTCGTCCCTCCGGAAAAGCAGATAAGGGTGTGGAGGGAAAAATGTCTTTGGTGGTGGGGTTGGATTGCAGATGGCGGAAGTGTCGAAGGATGATGCGTTGGATCCGGAGGTTGGTGGGGTGGTATGTGAGGACGAGGGGGATTCTGTTTTGTTGTTATTGCAGGGAGGGGGTGTGTGGGATGAGTTGCGGGAGATGTGGGAGATATGGTCGAGGGCGTTCTCGACCACTGAGGGGGGGAGCATAAGAACATAAGAACTAGGAGCAGGAGTAGGCTGTCCGGCCCTTCGAGCCTGCTCCGCCATTCAATAAGATCATGGCTGATCTTTTCGTGGACTCAGATCCACTTACCCACGCTCTCGCCATATCCCTTAATTCCTTTATTGTTCAAAAAAAATCTACCTTAGCTTTAACAACGTTTACTGAAGTAGCGTCAACTACTTCACTGGGCAAGGAATTCCATAGATTAACAACACTCTGGGTGAAGAAGTTCCATCTCCATTCAGTCCTAAATCTGCTCCCTCTAATCTTGAGGCTATGCCCTCTTGTCCTAGCTTCACCTGCCAGTGGAAACAGCCTCTCTACTTCTATCTTATCTATTCCCTTCATAATTTTACATGTTTCTGTAAGATCCCCCCTCAATCTTCTGAATTCCAATGAATATAATCCCAACCTACTCAGTCTCTCCTCATAATCCAACCCCCTCAACTCCGGAATCAACCTAGTGAACCTCCTCTGCACCCCCTCCAGTGCCAGTACATCCGTTCCCAAGTAAGGAGACCAAAACTGCACACAGTAGTCCAGGTGTGGCCTCACCAGCACCTTGTACAGCTGCAACATAATCTCTCTGCTTTTAAACTCAATCCCTTTAGCAATGAAGGATAAAATTCCATTTGCCTTCCTAATTACTTGTTGTACCTGCAGACCAACCTTCTGTGATTCATGCACAAGGACACCCAGGTCCCTCTGCATAGCAGCATGCTGCAACTTTTTACCATTCAAGTAATAATCCTTTTTACTATTACTCCTACCAAAATGTATGACTTCACATTTATTTACATTGTATTCCATCTGCCAGACCTTTGCCCACTCACTCAATGTATCTATGTTCCCCTGTAAGGTTTCACAGTCCTCTGCACACTTTGTTCTGCCACTCATCTTAGTGTCATCTGCAGACTTTGACACCCTACACGTGGTCCCCAACTCCAAATCAACAATATAAATTGTAAATAATTGCGGTCCCAACACCAATCCCTGAGGCACACCACTAGTCACTGATTGCCAGCCAGAATAGCACTCATTTATCCCCACTTTTTGCTTCCTGTTAGTCAACCAATCCTCTATCCATGTTAATACTTTACCCCTAACGCCATGCATCCTTATCTTATGCAGCAGCCTCTTGTGCGGCACCTTGTCGAAGGCCTTTTGGAAATCCAGGTACACCACATCCACTGGGTCCCCATTGTCCATCTTGCTCGTAATGTCTTCATAGAATTCCAAAAGATTTGTCAAGCATGACCTGCCTTTATGAACCCATGCTGCATCTGCCCAACGGGACAATTTCTATCGAGATGCCTTGCTATTTCTTCCTTGATAATAGACTCAAGCATATTCCCCACTACAGAGGTTAAGCTAACGGGTCTATAATTCCCCATCTTTTGTCTACCTCCCTTTTTCAACAGTGGTGTCACATTTGCTGTTTTCCAGTCTGCTGGGACTGCCCCAAAGTCCAGCGAAATTTGGAAAATTACCGCCAGTGCACCTGCTATTTCTCCTGCCATCTCTTTCAGTACCCTGGGATGCATTCCATCAGGGCCAGGAGACTTATCAATCCTTAGCTCCAGTAGCTTGCCCAACACTACCTCTTCTGTAATAATGATTGTTTCCAGGTCCTCACCTACCTTTGTCTCTTTGTCAATTACTGGCATGTTATTAGTGTCCTCCACTGTGAAGACCAATACAAAATACCTGTTCAATGCCTCGGCCATTTCATCATATCCCATAACTAAATTCTCCTTCTCATCCTCTAAAGGGCCAATGTTTACTTTAGCCACTCTTTTTCGTTTTATATATTTATAGAAACTATAGCTATCTGTCTTTATATTCTGTGCTAGTTTTCTCTCATGTTCTAGCTTACATTTCTTTGTAGCTCTTTTTGTGGCTTTCTGTTGACCTTTAAAGTTTTCCCAATCTTCTAGTTTCATGCTGTTTTTGGCCATTTTGTATGCCTTCTCTTTCAATTTGATAGCCTCCCTTATTTCCTTAGACACCCATGGCAGATTACCCCTTTTCTTACAATCCTTCCTTTTCACTGGAATATACTTTTGCTGAGCGCTTTGAAAAATTGCTTTGAAAGTCCTCCACTGCTCGTCAACTGTCCCACCATAAAATCTTTGTTTCCAGTCTACTTTAGCCAAATCCTCCCTCATTCAATTGTAGTACCCCTTGTTCAAGCACAGGACCCTGGTATTGGATTTTATCTTCACACTCTCCATCTGTATTCTAAATTCAACCATTCTGTGATCACTCTTTCCAAGAGGATCCCTAACTATGAGGTCATTAATTATTCCTGTCTCATTACACAGGACCAGATCTGGGATAGCTTGCTCCCTCATCGGTTCCATTACATTGCAGTCCTTGAAAAACAAGGACATCTGAGATGTACGGGAGTGGAATGCTTCATCCTGGCAGCAGATGCGGCGGAGGCGAAGGAATTGGGAATAGGGGATGGCATTTTTGCAGGAAGGTGGTTGGTAGGAGGTGTATTCTAGGTAGCTGTGGGAGTCGGTGGGCTTAAAATGGATACCGGTTTCTAGGTGGTTGCCGGAGATGGAGACAGAGAGGTCCAGGAAGGAGAGAGAGGTATTAGAGATGGTCCAGGTGAACTTCAGGTTGGGGTGGAAGGTGTTGGTGAAGTGGATGAACTGTTCGAGCTCCTCGTGGGTGCATGAGGCGGTGCCGATACAGTCATCAATGTAACGGAGGAAGAGGTGGGGATAAGGGCCAGTGTAGGTATGGAAGAGGGATTGTTCCATGAAACCTACAAAGAGGCAGGCATAGCTTGGGCCCATGCGGGTACCCATGGCCACCCCCTTTGTCTGTAGGAAGTGGGAGGAATTGAAAGAGAAGTTGTTGAGGGTGAGGACGAGTTCGGCTAAGCGGATGAGGGTGTCAATGGAGGGGGACTGGCTGGGCCTGCGGGACAGGAAGAAGTGGAGGGCCTTTAGGTCATCTGTATGGGGAATGCAAGTGTATAGGGACTGGACGTCCATGGTAAAGATGAAGTGTTGGGGACCGGGGAATTGGAAGTTCTGGAGGAGGTGGAGGGTGTGGGTGGTATCATGGACGTAGGTAGGGAGTTGCTGGACCAAGGGAGAGAATATGGAGTCCAGATAGGTGGAGCTAAGTTTGGTGGGGCAGGAGCAGGCGGAGACAATGGGTCGACCAGGGCAGTCAGGTTTTTGGATTTTGGGAAGGAGATAGAAGCGGGCGGTGCAGGGTTGGGGAATGATGAGGTTGGAGGTTGTGGGTGGGAGGGCACCTGAAGTGATGAGGTTGTGGATGGTTTGGGAGATGATGGTTTGGTGGTTGGGGTGGGGTCATGATCAAGGGGGCGGTAGGAGGAGGTGTCGGAGAGTTGTGCAGAGAGAAACAGTGCAGAAAAGATTTACTGGAATGCTACCTGGACTGTAGATTTGAGTTATAAGGAGAGGCTGGATAGGTTAGGACGTTTTCCCCTGGACTGTAGGAAACTGAAGGGTGACCTTATAGAGGTCTATGAAATCATGCGGAGCATAGATAAGGGCGATAGCCAACAACTTTTCCCCATGGTAGAGATGTCTAAAACTAGAGAGCATTGGTTTAAGGTGAGAGGTGAGAGATACAAAACGGTCCAGAGGGGCAATTTCTTCACGCAAAGGGTGGTGAGTGTCTGGAATGAGCTGCCAGAGGCAGTGGTGGAGGCAAGTACAATTTTGTCATTTAAGAAATATTTGGACATTTGTTATGGAGGGATATGAACCAAATGCAGGTAAATGGGACTAGATGAATAGCAAAAACTGGACAGCATAGACAAGTTGGGCCGAAGAGACTGTATCCATCCTATAAACCTCTATGACTCTATGTTAGAGTTGGAACAAAACCAGTGTGAAGTATAAACACCAGCATAGACCACTTGCATTGAATGATGCAGTTCTGTATTATAAATTTTGTATGTACTGTGCTTTGGACAGTTTTATCATCTGTATTAGTTACATATTTGGGGAGATCTGGTAAAAACAGTGAGGTGTTGTACAGACAAAAATCTTTTTGCATCAGATTAAGTTAAATAAATATAGACTTATAAAGTATTTACAAAGATATATGCTTGGCTATACTGATACTTAAGGGCTGAATGGAAAAACACCACATTCTCTGAACAATCCCCTCACTGTGTCAGAAATTACAAACCACTTATTGTATTAAGCTTTGCCTTTCATTGGAATGAATGTAACAATTGGTTCATGGATCACATTGCCAATTTGCAATGTTTAATGTGGCGTGACAATGGATTCAATTTAATCAACACGATCTAAAAATCATACGTGCCTTGCACATTTATTTCGATTACAGCAGTGTCACTTAAGTACAATAATTTCCTAATTAATTACCTGTAAAATAAAACAGTCGCGCCTGTAATTTACTACACACAGCAATACTGCAAAATATTAGTTAGAGTCCTTATTTAGATTCCTCAATTTACTATACAATAAACACCAAAGAAAAATGCATTTTAGTAGTGCCTTGCAGGCACTTCTCTAAAATGAGATTTTAAAAAAAACTCTTCATTATTGGAATGTAAATGAATGCTTCTGCTGGTAATATCACACAAACTACAACTACAGAAGGTCAATGATTAACTTATTTGACTTGGTTCTATTGGCTGAGGTGACTATTGGATAGGACATCAGGACAATTCCCTTGTCCTTCAAATAATTTCATATTCTTTTCAAATTATTTGAAAGAAGGTACCAATAGTGCTGTACTCAAGTAGTGTATCAAGATATCAGTCTAGTTTGAGAATATATTCTCATGTCTCATGAGTAGGGCTTGATCCCTTGGCATTCTATCTCAGAGGTCTGAGTGCTAATTTTAAACTAATGATGCCAATCACCTTATGGGAAGAGACTGTTCTATTGCAATGGAATATGAAATAGCAATAAGAGCTACAAAAAAATCACTAATCCTTGTATCAACTTGGCAAAAAGAACTTTCAAAGGCATTGACATGTGCCTTTGAAGGATTAGTCAGTATGCATAGTCCAGATTGGAGTAATTGCTTAGATTCATGCTTACATTATTCTGCTGGCCACAGCATATCAAGCGAGAATTGAAAGTAACGAGACGTAACTGGTGTTGAGTATATTAATGAAATCCCCAGGGTAACACTGTTGGGACAACATCTGTACACTAGTCCCTGTATTTTATTTGCCTTTCCAAATGGGACTTCATCTGTGAGGAAAAGATGCTTTTTGACACAGAGTCATGATGGCCATTGTAAAGTGCATCAGTATTATTTGATTTTGATTTGCTTTTCAATTTACTACTTGTGCCCTTTCAAGTATTAGACCATTAAATTTACAGCATTAATTACTTTCTGTACTCAATGTTGCTGATGTCATATTTGTGCATTGTATCGTTGCATGTACACTGTCAATAAACTGTTGCTAATATCATCCGGTCAAAACATGGGTAATTGGCATGCCAACAGACCTATTGTCTTGTAGCATTTTACCAGCTCTCAACTTAAAATGGTCATGATTCTCAGTTCACCTGAAATATTCACATGTAGTTCCCTTGTGTCAAAATCCTGGAACTCCTGACTTTACAGCAGTGTGGATGTAATTTCACCACACAGACACACATTGGTCACAGATAAAAAAAAAACTGACCACATGCAATATCGTATCTCAAGAGTTAATCTTTAAGCATATCCTGTCTACTTGGAATGGCTTCACGTAAGAACCATGTAAGTACTGTTCATTTTAACACTTCCTTTTTGAACTAAGCCAAACCACCTAGTGGTCCCATTGGCGATATCTTTCGTGCTCGACATCTAAATGGTCTTCAGAGAATCTTACACTCAATGTCTTAAAATGGACTCACTTAAGTGACTTGGCTCTCAGTAAAATACAGATATTCAATTCCCAGTGTGTGCCATACTGGATAATTTGAAGCCCAGGTATTCAACAATACAAGTCATGAAAAATAGAGTGCACAGAAATGCAATTTTAATTTGAATAATATTTTTATTTCAATTAAAATCTTCTCTTCCTAATTCGAA
The DNA here is from genome assembly GCA_024137785.1 of Ginglymostoma cirratum. Lineage (NCBI taxonomy): Eukaryota > Metazoa > Chordata > Chondrichthyes > Orectolobiformes > Ginglymostomatidae > Ginglymostoma > Ginglymostoma cirratum. Next base: position 2,768,995 of record JAHRHZ010000029.1, on the reverse strand, counting down.
CATTCATCGTCTTGCTGACAGAACTAAGAACATTTCCTGCATTCCACTCCAATGTAAAGTGACCTCTTCTGTGGGTATTACAGTTTAATATGTAATTGAATAAAAGAACAAACTCAGATATCGCAGCATAAAACACCAGAGTAAAATATAACAATTGGAAAAGTGGTCAACTTGACCACTAATGGCTTGTCAATTTCCTTCTTCTGAGAAGGGCTTATTTTCACCTATCGCAACTTATATCTTATTTAAATGCTTTTTCCCTAGAGAGAAGCAATATGAATATCTCAACAATGTATTGAAGTGTTCCAACGAATATTCCATAAGAAGTGAATGGAAATGTAAATAAATATGCTAGTCTATTTTACTACATATTTGTCATGAGAACAAAAATGTTCCCTTAAGCAATTAAAAAGTGTGCAACCTGATCATCAGGATTGACTACACCTTTGGAAGTTCACTCATAGGTAATAGTAGATGTACGGTATCCATCTACAACCTTTTGCTCTCTTCACTTTGGTCGGGCAAATCAGAGCAGGATTTATACACTTAATGGTAATGTCCTGGGAGAGTTGCCAAACAAAGAGACCATGGAGTGCAGGTTCATAGTTCCTTGAAAGTGGAGTCACAGGTAGACAGGATAGTGAAAGCAGCACTTGTTATGCTTGCCTTTACTGGTAAGTGTGTTGAGTATAAGAGTTGAGAGGTCATGTTGCCGCTGTACAGGATATTGGTTGGGTGCTTTTGGAATACTGCGTTCAATTCTGTTCTCCCTGCTATAGGAAAGATTTGTGAAACTTGAAAAGATTCAGAAAAGATTTACAAGGATGTTGCCAGCATTGGAGGGTTTGAGCTATAGGGAGAGGCTGAATAGATCAGGTCTATTTTCCCTGGAGCTTTGGAAGCTGAAGGGTGACCTTATTGAGGTTTATAAAATCATGAGGGGCATGGATAGCGTAAATAATCAAAGTCTTTTCCCCAGGGTAGGGGAGTCCAAAGCTAGAGGGCATAGGTTTAAGGTGAGAAGGAAAAGATGTCAAAGGGACCTAAGGAGCCACATTTTTCCTTCAGAGGATGGTGACGTGTGGAATGAGCTGCCGGAGGAAGTGGAGTAGGAAGATACAATTACAATATTTAAAAGGCATCTGGATGGGTATATGAATAGGAAAGGTTTAGAGGGATATGGGCCAAGTGGGGCAAATGGAACTGGATTAATTTAGGATATCTGGCCAGCATGAACGAGTTGGACCGAGGGGTTTGTTTCTGTTCTGCACATCTCTACGACTCCATGACACTGCGTCCTGGATAAATAACTGAAAGTTCAGCCACGACCTTTGAATGGCAAACATCTGACTAAAAAAAACTACCTTGTTTTTTTAAAACAGCATATATTGTCTTGCTCCAGTCTTTAACTTAATCAGTACAACCACACCTCCATTAAACGTGACATTGAATGCATACTCTGATGAAATGAATGTCCTTTTGATAAAATGTGGAAAGAATCAACAATCTGCTGAGCTCTGGGCTACTTTAGAAATTGTCATACCAGGCTTGTTACAAAATGCATGTTATTCTATTTAAAGATTGTCTTTGTCTTAGTTATTTTAGGAAACTAAAACATAACATGTTAACATTCAGAGAAACAACGGACTGGGTATCCAGCTGCCTGCAAACACAAGGGTGCTAATGCAGTCAAAAATCCTTGAAGAAATCAAGATGAAAAGCAAGTGAACAAAATACAATTTCTCTAAAGCACTTGAACTTACATCTTCTGCAGGTTTTTAAAAAGACAGTTAAAAATGATGTCTTTAAGAAAACAAAGCATGCGTTTGTGAACATGACATGTGTTTGGTTTATGAACAGCTACTGTCCTTGAGCATTAAACAGAAGCAAACTAGCTCTAATGTCTTCAAGAATAGAATCTTGGAGAAGGCCAAGAATGCAGCCTTCTTGATGCACTGCAAGATAATGAAATTAGTCACCTCAAAGAATTTGCACTGTCATTTCATTAATGTCTGTGGAGAGGATATCTGGCACGGTGAGAAATTGGCTGATTGGGTAAGATCCGTTTCATGAAACAGAACAATTACACGTTTCTGGTTCCAGAATAACTCTTCAGCAATTCTAAACTGAAAAATGAGGTATTCAGGGATGAATAAAAGATATAAGAATAATTAAACATGCCTCTATCACTTTATAACACAAAACATAATATTTTTACAGATGTGGCTCAAATCTGAAATTTTTTTTTACAGAGTCACATGCTGAGCTTGTTCCCAGATCTTTTAAAAGAAACTTAGATTTTAAAGGGCATTGTATTTCCCATGGCCCAACTGAGAAGTCAGTTTTTATTTCAGAATCCTTACAGTGTGGAAACAGGCCCTTCGGCCCAACAAGTCCACACCAACCCTTGATGCATCCCACCCAAACCCATCCCCCTATAACCCACCTAATCTGCACATCCTGAACACTCTGGGCAATTTAGCATGGCCAATCGACCTAACCTGAACATCTTTGGACTGTGGGAGGAAACCAGAGCACCCAGACATGGGGAGAACATGCAAACTCCACACAGACAATCACCTGAGGGTGGAATCAAACCCAGGACCCTGGTGCTGTGAGGCAGAGTGTTAACCACTGAGTCACCATGCCGCCCATCAGCTCATCTGCCCCACAACAATATGGCAGTGCGGAGCAGCTTTAGTTGATTCAGAGTAGGACTTTGGCTCCCAACCAGGAGGTTGGGACAATTCTACCCTGGACAACTGTCAATCAATCTGATTGGCTTGCAGTTCCAAGATTGTGTGGTGGCCAGTGCTGGGACGACAGACAGTCCCTGAGGAAGAAGGTTGATGGAGACCAGGCTTAAATACAAGTGTGAGATTTTGGACTGGCTTGCCTGGTAGATACAAGAAATTGTATGAGAGACACGGGCGAGGAGGGACTGGCTTGGTTTGAGAGGCCAGGGAAAGAGTGTTCCACCTGTTAAAGGAGCAGGAACACAATCTCCTTGGGAGAGGGCCTCTGAGGGCACAAAGGATCCCATCCCACCCCGCCCTCCTCTCCATAAAGGGAATAAATACCCTCCTGCATTTCTGCCTAACAGCAGCCTGTGCAATGAAAGCTACCAAGGTACTCGGTGCCAGCCCCTTCCCCAGCGCAGGTAAATGGTGACACCGGTAGAATGAGGTTCTTAAGTGACCATAAAAAGTCTCAACAGGGTTAAAGCCCACCTTAATAAATGGGAGGCAGACTGGAGATGTGCAGGAAGGTGGTGGAAAGACCACACTCTTATTTTACAAGTCCTAAAGTCCAGTCCATTTTCTAATTCCCAGTTCAAAGAATTTATGAACTCTGTTTCAACATGCTTTGTGTTAGAGAATTCCAAGTTTTAACCACTCCATAACCTTTTTCTGTCATCCCCATAAATTCTTTTCACAATTGGCTGAAAGTTCTGTCCTCTTGTTATCGCCTCACAGCACAGTGGACTGCACAGAATTTTCCTAGGCTGGTGGGAAATGGGTAGACAGTGTGCAAAGTAGTAAAATTGCAGAAAATTAATATCAGTTTGGGATACTGACTTAATCACGCCTCCTTCTGGCTTTCTCAAGGGTAGATTGGGAATGCAGCAGGATCCCCTTGTTCTGGAGATTGGAAGGCAATCTAATCATTTAGGGATGGCTATGGAACATGGATTTGCTCTTTCCCTGATCTGCAGGGGCTCCACATTCAGTTTATCACCTGTCAGATTGGAAAAGGTGAGTGCATAACAAAAATAAATTTCTTCAGTGAAACTGACAAGCTTTAAAAAGCTTTGATCAGTTACACTGAAGAACTTCAGCCATTATCAGGTATGTTCAATGCATCTCTTCCCAGAAAACATAAGCACTTTGTAACATGTAATTGCCAACTGCTTTAAGACACTTCGCCACTCTAGCACTTTCCTGCTACCAGCCTGCACAACATCATTTGTACAGAGTAACTGTAAGACATGGGCACAAGCAGGACAAAGGTTGAGAAAAAGTAGAAACATTGGCTGTTCAGACGGTGATGTGAAGTACCTAAAGAGAGACAGGAATGAATGAAGCTGCAAGATGCGCTGACCGCAAGAGTACTAGGTAAGAGGAGTCGGTGTGCAGGACTTGGTACCTAAAAAAGTGTTAACATACTCATCTACTCTGCAGTTCTGATGTTCTAGTCTCACTTGGCATATGAGCAGCCAAATGACCAATAAATGCTGTCACTGCCAGCAATGTCCGTATCTCAAGAACAATCAAAGAAAATGAGGCTGCAAATCAGAATAATACATTGTGAGGAATGGTCACCTGACCCGAAACGTTAACTCTGATTTTTTCTTCACAGATGCTGCCAGACCTGCTGAGCTTTTCCAGCAACTTCTGATTTTGTTCCTGTTTACTGCATCTGCAGTTCTTTCAGTTTTTATTAAGGCTGCAAATCACATGCCATGTATTTTGATAAAAGCTTACCCATTTCCTGTAGAGATTTACAAAAAATATAATGAATTAACTTTACTGGGTGAACTTGTACAGGGGCTAGACTACTTGCATCCTACCTAGAATTAAAGTTGTTGGACTGAGATTCCTGCTCTACAGCGATACAAAAAGTGGGTTGATGGAGAGTAGGACTTCTCCTCAACAGTAGACACGTCATTCTATAATCCAGACAAATCAGATTAGCCAGGACTCTAGCAGTTCCAGCAGTGCCTGAAGCTTGGTAATGGAAGCTGTTAAAATGGAGGAGGAGAACAAACTGGCTCTTTGGATCTGTGGAATGAGGTAATTCAGGAACATTAGTCAAACCCTTCTCAACCAAACAGCGATGGAGATTGGACGGGGAGTGGGATGATGACATTGTGGGTGCCATCAGGGTCAGAAATTCTTAGTAGCTTTATAATTAAGTAGCTGCATTTTGCAGCACAAGCTAAAAATGTGCCCAAATTACAGGCTTCACACTTACACATTTCAAGTCTACACAACATTCTTCAGAACGTTTGTAATACCAAGAGTTTTACTCAAAATCAAGTGAATTGAAATACAACTGCAGTGAGAGTTTCTCTTTCTCATTGAAGCAACTTGGGAACCTCAATCTTTCTTGCACTTGAACCCTGGATCACGAATAAAAATTTTAAAAAGTATGCAGAACTTTTGATTATAATATAAAGAAAGTTTGAAGGCTGCTTGGATAAGAAAAAAATATCGTCCTAAATTCATGGATTTGGTAACTCAGGGCTCATAAATCAAAAAGCAACTTAACTGTGTCTCAATTATATATATAATGATCTCAAGATTTGCTGTCTTGAAGTCATAATTTCCCTATGATTTCTTCATTTCCCTGTTCAGAGTACAAACTCTTTCTTCCCCGAACCTGGCCATCATCAAACTGAAAGCTATGCCTCAGGCTTACAGTAAGATCTGACCATTGCTCCATGTATGTACCCACTGCAATGGGGGCAGATGTGGAACCTACCTTGTGTTCTGAGCTGGAATTGAGTTGTAGACCCTCAATAAGGGCTGACATTCTAATGGGTACTTTCGAATGGCTTATTGAGAGCCCAGTTTCTCAGAGAACACAAGCACTTCTGCTGTGTTTCTTCCCTCCCCACGTCCACCAATCCCCTCCCCCCTCAACACCTTCACACACACACACACTCTGGGTGCCCATCTGAGATAACACAGTGTGGAGCTGGAGGAACATAGCAGGCCAGGCAGCATCAGAGGAACAGGAATGTTGACGTTTCGGGTTGGGTCCCTTCTTCAGAAATGGGGCAGGGGGAAGGGAGCTCAGAAATAAGTAGCGAGAGAAGGGGTGGGGCTGGGGATGGTAGGTGGGATGGTGATAGATGAGTGTAGGTAGGCAGTGGTGGGGATTGGTCAGTGAGGTAGGAGGAGCAGATAGGTGAGACAGAAGATGGACTGGCTGTGTCAGGTCAAGGAGGTATGGATGAGAGGGAATGTTGGTCATGGGATGAGGCCGGAGGTGGGGAGACTTTGAAACTGGTAAAATCCACATTTAGACCATTGGGCTGTAGGCTCCCGAGGCAGAATATGAGGTGCTGCTCCTCCAGTTTGTGGGTTGTGTCTTTGTGACGCCGGAGAAGGCCCACGATGGACATGTCACCCAGGGAGTGGGAGGGGAGTTGAAATGGTTCACGACCGGAAGGTGTTGTCATTTGTCGCAAACAGAGCGCAGGTGCTCTACAAAGCTGTCTCCGAGCCTCCACTTGGTCTCACTGATGTAGACGAGGCCATATCATGAGCAGCCGATGCAACAGACCACATTAATGGATGTGCAGGTGAACCTCTGTCTGGTGTGGAAGGTTTGCTTTTTGCACACTTACACAACATTTCAAGTTTACACAACATTCTTCAGAGCTTTTGTAATTCCAAGAGTTTTACTAAAATCACGTGAATTGAAATGCAACTGCAGTGAGAGTTTATCTTTCTCATTGAAGCAACTTGGGAACCTCAATCTTTCTTGCATTTGAACCCTGGATCGTGAATAAAATTTTTAAAAAGAATGCAGAACTTTTGATTATAATCTAAAGAAACTTTGAAGAGCACTGGCTGCTTGGATAAGAAAAAAAATCATCCTAAATTCATGGATTTGGTAACTAAGGGCTCATATATCAACATAGAACAGAACTGTTTCTCAATTATATATACAATGATCTCAAGATTTGCTGTCTTGATGTCATAATTTCCCTATGATTTCTTCATTTCCCTGTTCAGAGTACAAACTCTTTCTTCCCCGAACCTGGCCATCATCAAACTGAAAGCTATGCCTCAGGCTTACAGTAAGATCTGACCATTGCTCCATGTATGTACCCACTGCAATGGGGGCAGATGTGGAACCTACCTTGTGTTCTGAGCTGGGATTGAGTTGTAGACCCTCAATAAGGGCTGACATTCTAGTGGGTACTTTCGAATGGCTTATTGAGAGCCCAGTTTCTCAGAGAACA
>JAHRHZ010000029.1:2740006-2751487 GCA_024137785.1 Ginglymostoma cirratum | reverse complement strand
CACTGCAGGAGGCCCAGGATGGACATGTCGTCTGAGGAATGGGAGGGGGAGTTGAAATGGTTCGCGACTGGGAGGTGCAGTTGTTTATTGCGAACCAAGCGTAGGTATTTTGCAAAGCGGCCCCCAAGCCTCCGCTTGGTTTCCCTGATGTAGAGGAGGCCACAACGGGTACAGCGGACGCAGTATACCACATTGGCAGATGTGCAGGTGAACATCTGCTTGATGTGGAAAGTCTTCTTGGGGCCTGGGATTGGGGTGAGGGAGGAGGTGTGGGGCAGGTGTAGCACTTCTTGTGGTTGCAGGGAAAAGTGCCAGGTGTGGTGGGGCTGGAAGGGACTGTGGAGCGGACAAGGGAGTCACGGAGAGAGTGGTCCCTCCAGAAAGCAGACAAGGGTGTGGAGGGAAAAATGTCTTTGGTGGTGGGGTCGGATTGCAGATGGTGGAAGTGTCGGAGGATGATGCGTTGGATCCAGAGGTTGGTGGGGTGGTACATGAGGACGATGGGTATTCTTTTTTGGTTGTTATTGCGGGGACGGGGTGTGAGGGATGAGTTTTGGGAAATGCGGGAGACACGGTCGAGGGCATTCTCGACCACTGCAGGGGAGATGTTGTGGTCCTTGAAGAACGAGGACATCTGAGATGTTCGGGAGTGGAATGCCTGGGAGCAGATGCAGCATAGGCGAGGGAATTGGGAATAGGGGATGGCATTTTTGCAGGAAGGTGGGTGGGAGGAGGTGTATTCTAGGTAGCTGTGGGAGTCAGTGGGCTTGAAATGGAAATCAGTTTCTCGGTGGTTATCAGAGATGGGGACAGAGAGGTCCAGGCAGGTGAGAGAGGTGTTAGAGATGGTCCAGGTGAACTTCAGGTTGGGGTGGAAGGTGTTGGTGAAGTGGATGAACTGTTCATCCATTGGATGAACATGCTCCTCGTGGGAGCACGAGGCGGCGCCGATACAGTCATCGATGTAACGGAGAAAGAGGTGGGGTTTAGGGCCAGTGTAGGTACGGAAGAGGGATTGTTCCACGTAACCTACAAAGAGGCAGGCATAACTTGGGCCCATACGGGTAACCATGGCCACCCCCTTTGTCTGCAGGAAGTGGGAGGAATTGAAAGAGAAGTTGTTGAGGGTGAGGACGAGTTCGGCTAAGCGGATGAGGGTGTCAGTGGAGGGGGACTGGTCAGGTCTGCGGGACAGGAAGAAGCAGAGAAGCTGCATGTGAACAATATTTAAAAGGGAAACAACACACTGCAGCAACACGGAACTACGCCAAGAAGAAGAATACGTCCTCCAGGTTTTCAAGGATAATGGATATCCAAAGAATTGGGTCAGAAGATGCCTACATGAACAGCTCAGAAAGAGACTACACGACCCGACACACTCATCACATTACCCTATATCAGAAACACATCGGAACTCACCGCAAGACTCCTACGACTGCTGGGCATCAGAGTGGCACACAAACCCACGTCAACCTCACGACAACTGCTCACCCGAACCAAGGACCACTCCCCGCCATGGACAGGAGCAATGTCATCTACAAGATCCCCTACAGTGACTGCGAGAAACACTACATTGGACAAACAGGAAAGGAACTAACAAGAAGAGTACATGAACACCAACTGGCTACAAAAAGACACAACCAATACTCACTCATCTCAATCCACATGGACAAGGAGAACCACGACTTCGACTGGGACAACACCAAGAACCTGGGACAGGCTAGGCAGAGACAAGCACGAGAATTCCTGGAAGCATGGCACTCCACGAAGCATGCTATTAATAAACACATTGAACTTGACCCCGAATACTTTCCACTACTGGAAGTGAGGCAATCCATCTCAACGGACCCAAAGTTTAAAAACCAGGCGGGAAAACGCACCGACGCTTCATCAGAGGCTGCACTGAGGATGTTATCAAGCATGGTAACGAAATGTCTGCGAAACAAGAGACCAGCTCGGCGAGCCAACCAACCTCAACAACCTCAAGGATATGGAAAGTAGAGAACTTGGGGACATAAATAGTGATATCTTGAAAAATGTCTATACCACAGAGAAGGTGGTGCTAGACATCTTAAAACGCATGAAGGTGGATAAATCCCCAGGACCTGGTTAGGTTTATCAAAGAATTTTGTGGGAAGCTAGGGAAGTAATTGCTGGGCTCCATGCTGAGATATTTGTATCATTGATAGCCACGGGTGAGGTGTCTAAAGACTGGATGGTGGCTAATGTGGTGCCACTATTTAAGAAACATAGTAAGGAAAAGCCAGGGAACTATTAAAGTGGTGAACCTGATATCAATGGTGGGTAAGTCTTTGGAGGAGATTCTGAACACAGGATTTACATTAAAAAGGCAAGGACTGATTAGGGATAGTCAACATAGCTTTGTGCATGGGAAATCAAGTCTCACTAACTATATCAAGTTTTTTGAAGAAGTGACAAAGAAGGCTAATGATGGCAGAGCAGCGGACATTGTCAATATGGACTTCAGCAAGGAGCTCAACAAGGTTCCACATGGTAGACTGGTCAGCGAGATTAGTTCACATGGTATCCAGGGACAGCTAGCCATTTGGATACAAAAATTGGCTTGATGGTAGGAGACAAAAGGTGCTGGTGGAGGGTTGTTGTTTGGACTGGAGGCCTGTGACCAGCGGCGTGCAGCAAGGATGGGGGCTGGGTCCACTGCTTTTTGTCATTTATATAAATTATTTTGATTTGATTATAGGAGGAATGGTTCGTAAGTTTGCAGGTGACAGTAAAAGTGGAGCTGTAGTGGTCAGTGAAGAAGGTCATCTCAGAGTACAAAGGGATCTTGGTCAGATGGACCAATGGGCTGAGGAATGGCAGATGGAGTTTAATTTAGATAAATGTGAGGTGCTGATTTTGGTGAGACAAATCAGGACAGGACTTATACACTTGATGGTAAGAACTGGGGAGTGTTGCTGAACAAAGAGACCATGGGGTGCAGGTTCATTTTTCCTTGAAACTGGAGTTACAGCTAGACTGGGTAGTGAAGAAGGCATTTGGTACACTTGCCTTTACTGGTCAATGCATTGAATATAGGAATTGGCACATCATGTGCAGCTGTACAGGATGTTAGTTAGGCCACTTTTGGAATACTTTGTTCAGTTCTGGTCTCCCTGCCATAGGAAGGATGCTACTAAATTTGAAAAGGTGCAGAAAGATTTACAAGGACATTGCCAGGGTTAGAGGGTTTGATCTATAGGGAGAGGCTGAATAAGTTGAGGCTATTATGCCTGGAGCATCGGAAGTTGAGGAGTGACATTATAGAGGTTTTCAAAATCATGAGGGGCATGGATAGGATGAATAGCCAAGGTCTTTTTCCCAGGGTACATGACTCCAAAACTAGTGGGCATTGGGTTTAAGGTGAGAGGGGAAAGATTTAAAAGGGGCAATTTTTTCACACAGAGAGTGGTCTGTATGTGGAATGAGTGGTGAAGGCTGGTAAAATTACAACACTTAAAAGGCATCTGGATGGGTTCGTGAATAGGAAGGGTTTAGAGGGATATGGGCCAAATGCTGGCAAATAGGACTGGATTACTATAGGTTAGCTGGTCAGCATGGATAATTTGGACCAAAGGGTCTGTTTCCGTGCTATATAACTCTATGACTCGAAGTGGAACTTTCTCCCTATATACTTTGTCCAATGCACACATTATTTTTAAAACATCTATCAAATCTCCTTTCATCCTTCTTCTCTCCAATGAGAACAGTCTCAAATTAAGAAACAAACAGTCCCATTTAAGGATGAATAGTGTACCACAAAGATGAACCATCTATAGAGATCCTCATAGAATCCCTACAGCGTGGAAACAGGCCTTCGGCCCAACAAGTCCACTCCAAACCTCAGAGCATCCCACCCAGACCCATGCCCCTATGACCCACCTAATATACACCCTCTACCTCCCTGAACACTGCAGGCAATTTAGCAAGGCCAATCCACCTAACCTGCACACATTTGGACTGTGGGAGGAAACTGGAGCACCCAGTGGAAACCCACACAGACACAGGGAGAATATGCAGACTCCACTCAGACAGTCACCTGAGGCTGGAATTGAACCCAGGTCCCTGGCACTGTGAGGCAGCAGTGCTAACCACTGAGGCACCTTGCCACAAGTTTAAGCACAATCCTTATTTCATGCTTCCCAAACTGAAATATCACATCCCTCCGAGGAGCGCTTAAATAGAAAATCGTGACAGAAACCAAGGAAACAAAATAAATGCTTTGATTTTCCTCAATTTATCTCCCTTTTCAAAAACCCTAAACTTGGCAGCTGATTGTAGCAAAGCAGAAATTAATGGCAACAATTTGGCACACTGTCCTTCGGCCCACAACATGTTCTCTCCCCTGGCTGATATGATTGGGATGCAATTAAAATCTAGATCACCATCAGCTCACAATGTGGCTTGTTAATTTCATACTTTATTGGCTTTACCTGTTTAACTTTCATCGTCCCTGAGATTTGATGATTCCATCATTATTGCTATTGCCAGATAGATTGTAAATCAATTAACAGCAGAGAACAACCAGCCAAGCTAAAGAATAACAGAAATCAAACTGTTGCTGTGGTAGGAAATGACTTGCATTGTGGAACAGGTGTGCCATTTCCTTTCATTTTTACAGATTTTCATTCTGAAAATCCAAATTTGTGCAGGACATCAATCCTCCAGCACTGTCCTGGAATTAAAAATGTAGCATCTAGACATGTTTGCAAATAACCCTAGAGTAAAATCATTGAGTTTTAAAAAAAAGTTTTCATTTTTCTTGAAAGCTACACCTCGTGGTTTTGTGTAAAATGTTCTTCTTTCAACCGTTTACTCTGCACAGAGGTAACAAACATAAAATGAAATTACAGCAGACAGAAGTAGAAATAAACCGAGCTAACACACTGGTGAAATAAAAATGACAGTAAAAGTAATTTTACTTTGCAGGATGAGTAAGCGAAATCCAGATGCCTGCTGAGCAGTATTTCATGGGACATTTTTTTCATCATTAAGATGCTGACTTAGCTAACTCATTCCATGTGTCATGAATTCAGCAAATTGGTCACCAAATGACACAGGTTGGACAGAATCTCCTGCCTATTGTAAAGTTTCATAAATCAAATCCATTTCAGGGCCCCAACCCTGTCCAGGACAGGGATATCTGACAGTTGGAATCTTCTAGAAGGCAGAAAATTAATAGGCTGCCTTTAAATTCACTATTCAGTGAAAGAAGATGGGTGGGCCCCCAAGGCAGGAGACTCTTTAGGAAGACTTGCAGCACTGGGAAATGGATGTTACACTGTTAGAGGTGGAGATATTGAGGTAGGTAGGGGAGTGTAAGGTTGTCTCAAGATGGAGGCGCTCTGAGAACCTAATATCTTGAAAAATGGAAGTCCTGCAGCTCATGAGGCCAATGAGGCTCTGTCTTTTGAAGTTTGGTGGCATCTTCTCCGAGTAATTGACCGGAATTCTTTACAGTGGTCCAGTGGGTTGCCAGAAGGCTGCCTTTAAGCTGCATTTGGCCTCCCTACACAACAGGGTGAGGTACAGGGGTGCTTGGCCCAACAGTGGTTAGATCCCAGAGTTTTCAAGAACGTAACTGCAATTGGTCCTTACATGGACCGACCAAGAGTATGGCCTCTGTGACAATGATGCCACCTCTTGCAAGAGAGCTTGAGTGTGGGATTGTTCCAACCAGAAATGCAGATTTCCAATTTTGCCCTTGACTTGACTCCAAATCTGTTTCTGTGTGTCCAGGAGGTTTCCACATGTTGGTGGGTCAATCCATTTTAACTCTTTGCCTGGTGTTGTCTGCATGATATAACAGAAGTGAAGAATTATGAGAAGAAATTCTAGCAATATAACATCTAACTAATTTACAAAATAATATCATTTATTTCTGCTCCGCCACAGACAATGAATGATCAGGTGCATGCTTTAGTTTCTGCAGTAAGTGAAACACATGGTATCCCAGCAAGGTTTGCAGAACTCATCAAGAAACATTTCAAAATCATCTGCTGTGAAGAATTCCTGAAAAATGAAAAAGAACTTGCTGATAAAATCCAGGTCATTTTTATATGGCATCATTCTCCCACAATAAATGAAAAGCTTCTGAAATCTCTACCATGTTTGAAGGCCATTGTAAATCATGGAGTTGGTGTGGACCATCTTGATTTACCTCTGATCCACGGTTTCGGTGTGAAGGTGGCCAACACTCCTCATGTGGTGGACAATGCTACTGCTGAAATGGGCATGGCCCTAATGTTGGCATCTGCCAGGAATATATTGAAAGGTAAGATAGGGGCTGAAAATGTCAACTATTTTGGCAAAAAAGACATCAGATGATATGGAATCTATAACTTTGAGCTTTAAAACCATGGAAGAAGTAGAGCATACTTTAATAAACATTAAAATTAACATATATTAATCAGAGAAAATACAGGTTGAAATTATTAAATTGTGCACCACAGAAACACGCTATCATGTAGACTAACTGCACTTACTGGCTGTTCAAAAGTTTTTTCTCATCTGTTTTCGAGCACGACTGGTCAGTGCTAGAGTTGGTGAGTTCAGGAAATGTTTTAATCTCTTTCCGAAAATATAAACTTCCTGAAATCTCACATTTAACTGTGTAAATTTCAGGGACTGGAGTTAGACAGAGGTATGCAAATTATCCACTGTAGGACTGCTAGGTTAGTAAATTAAGGAAGCTGGTTTGAATCTTTTTTGGTAACTGGGGCTCAGCTATCTGTGCAGTTTCAGAACTATTACACACTGCATCTCAGTGCAACTTGAAATGAATAACTTGATGGAGTTAGTGGAAGGAAGTGCTCCTTTAGCTTTTTTCGCATTTTCACCCTGTAGAAATTCCTCATTTTTACTCGATCCTTATATATTCAATTTATAGTTAAATCAGAAAGAACTGATTTGTTGGAAGGATGAGTAATCGTACTTCCACCTTCTAGTCTCCAGTTTATAGCAAATAATGCTTAACTTCTATAAGATAAGGAGTCAGACTTCAGATGGAGTACTGTCTACAGTTCCCAGCATCTCACTTCAGGAAGGATGTTAAATACATTGGAAAGTGTGCAGAAGAGTTTTACAAGGATGTTTGCAGGGACAGGAAACTTCAGTTATGAAGACAGACTAGAGAAGTTGGAACTGTTTTCCTGGGAAAAGAGAAGACTTAGACAAGATTTGACAAAAGTTTTCAAAATCACGAATGTCAATTGGGAGAAATTTCATTCTCCTAAGAGGATCAAAAGGAGATGTCACAGATATAATTTACATAAGAATCAAATGTGATGTGAGGAAAAAGCTTTTTAATACAGTAAACAGAGGGTCAGGAGTGCACTGCCTGGAAGTGTGGTCAGGTTCAATTGAGGCATTGAAGCAAGGTTTAGATGATTATTTACATAGAAATAATAAATGAGGTTACAGGAAAAGACAAAGAAATGGCACTAAGTCCTAATACTTGATCAGTGAGCTGGTCCAGACCCAATCAGCTGAAAGGCCTCCTCCTATCTGCGTAACAATTCTGTTATTCTCTAATTCATGCAAAAGGCAGAATTTAATGCCCTTCCAGGTTGCAACATCTGAAGCAAACAGTGTTGTTTGACTGGTTGGGAGGGTGCAGGGTGGGAACCCAGCTATCTCCCTGTTTCCTCGTAACCCCACTGAAGTCTGCACTGTAAGGTTTGAGGACAGATTTCCTGCTTAGAGCCCAGTTAAGTGAGCAGTTTATGTCTCATAAGGGTCTCATCCAGCCACTGCTCCAAATGCAGGAAAAGACCTGTGGCCCAAACTGCAGCCTGGCAGCTTTGACCCGACAGGTCGCTGGAGGTGAAAGGAAACATGCTTCTTTTACTGGTCCTTGGTGCCAATTGGAGGCCCTTCCACCTCAGACAGTTTTCGCTCCTCACATCCACCTTTCCCCTGGACCTTATTAGTGAAGACCCCGCCTCTATAGCCATTCACCAGGGCCTGACGGAAATGCCTGGAAGTCAGTATCCGTCACTGAACATTTTATCCTTGGCCTGGCTGCAAGTACTGGCAATGCCCACCACAGTGGATGACACCCGCAGCACTGTTGAGCTCCTGGCCCTCATTGGCTGACAACTCTGAGACATCTTCTGGGAAAGAGGCAGTGTATCAGGTGTAATAGTCAAAGAAGCTACAGGCTGTAAAAGCAGGGTGGGTTAGTCATGCCCAATCTCACTCTCAGCATTTACACTGCAAAGAGCTTGCCCTCAGTGAATAATAAAGCCCATAATTGTGACAAAAAATGTTGAAAATCTGCATTCATTGTTATAATTTATCATCTGCCACTTCCAGCATTTCTTACAGGCTTTGTTGATAAATTGTGAATTCCTACATGGCATGGCATAGATTTTGTTATAGGTAATGCTTTTAAAAAGATATTGTAGAATTACAGTAAGTTACAAATCACACTCACGACAGGAGAAGAAATGTACCTTGTAAAAATGTGTAAACATGAAAACATTGGGTCACTTATCTGTTTAAAATTATTCACTTCTAAAAGTTCCTGTCTTCATGAAGATAATATATCAAAACTGAATTCAATAGAATTGACCTGAATTTAAACAGGCAATTCACTCTGATTGGACATCTTACAATATGGGGACAATACATTTGACAAAACCAATTGTTTGTCTTCTGGATGTGGTATTTTACCCAAGCAGTAGGTATTTATAATGCAGAGATTATACAAGGAAAGCCTTTGCATAGGGCCCTAAAAGTTATTGAAAACTGCTGTTTAGTTTAGCATGTGAGCTCCTGCAGATTATAAATTCATAATATCAGATTGTTGCACACAAGTCTTCCTTGGTGAACATCTAATGCCAACTTATATTTGGAGGATGCAGTTTGTTGATGCTACAGTGCTGAAGATTTGCATTAGCCTTCTTAATTTAGATGCTGCAGGTATAAAAGTTAATTAAGTCCAAAGAGCACTGTGGTGACACTGCAACAGACTTGGCCAATTTGTTGCCAGACTAGGAGGGATGTTTGTACAATATTGGCCTTCAATTTTCACCTTCTTCCAGCTTCTGAAAAACATTCTGTTGGAACGTTGTCATCCTGAAATATTAACTCTGTTCCTCTCTCCACAGATGTGTGACCTGCCGAATATTTCCATCAGTTTCTGTTTTCATTTATGAAAAATATTTATTTGTTAGCTATTCAATACACCAATTGCTCCTAACTACCTTGATTTTAAAATTTTAGGTCAGCAGATTTCAACTTCTCCAGACACTAAAATTTATCCTTTGAATTGCTATGGAGTCGAGGTGACTGGAGCTACTCTTGGGATCATTGGAATGGGACGGATTGGATACAAAGTTGCTCAAAAAGCCAAAGGATTTGATATGAAAATTCTGTATCACAACAGGAACAGGAGGTAGGGTTTGTGGGAGGTTCCAACTAAAGATCATTTTATAACAGTGCATAGATATTATCTGTTAATAGTAATAGTTAATAGTTGATAGAGGTGCATGTTGACATACTAGCACATTAATCCCCAGACACAGCTTTTTACGCGCTCCCTGGATGGCTAGGACAGGACTGAATGGGGAATGAGGATCTCAAAAATCAAGATCCCATGCTACGACTGCCCTGCCACATTTATAATGATGATTGAAACCATAGATAAAGTTCCCCCACAAGAATAGATGGAGGCTGATTAGAAATTCAAAATGTGCAGCCTGATTCTGTCCCCAGACCTCCTCAAGAAATCCATGGCTCTACCCAGGTTATTGGGTCATCTACCCAGGTTATTGAGACAGTGGCCACAATGGAAATATAAATGGCAGCAAAGCTACAGAATTCAAGAAACTGGGTTTAATTTTCTTAATGTTTATGTCCCAGATATAGTTCAGTATTAGCACACTTGCCTCTGAGTCAGAACATCCTGGGTTCAGGTCCCACTTAATAAAGTGTAGGTTGCTGCACCAATATGGAACTCAGGTAGTGCTGCATTATCAGAGATGCCATGTTGTACATGGGACGTTAAGCTAAGGCCCCATATCAGGTGGGGGTTTAAATATCCTTTGGTACTTTTTCGAAGAAGAGCTAAGAACTTCTTCACAGTGCCCTAGTTAATGCTCACCCCTCAAGCAACGTAGAAAACTAAATTAACTGCTTCTTACCACATTTGTTTGTGATTCTTGCTATGCACACGTCGGTAGCCATGGTTCCTATGTTACAATTGTGACCACACTTCAAAAACAGCTTGATTGTCTGTAGAGTACTTGGGTTGTCCTAATGTTGCAGCAGCAATAATGTAAAGACACACTCTTTCTTTCTGACTGGTGAAGATCATGGATTGTGCAAGATGGGATGTTT
Source organism: Ginglymostoma cirratum (assembly GCA_024137785.1). NCBI lineage: Eukaryota > Metazoa > Chordata > Chondrichthyes > Orectolobiformes > Ginglymostomatidae > Ginglymostoma > Ginglymostoma cirratum. The sequence continues at coordinate 2,741,122 of JAHRHZ010000029.1, read as the reverse complement.
TATAAGCAGTCTGACAATACAGAAGCAAGGAGGGTAATAGAGTTTTAAAGTTGGGTACCATCATTCACATGGAAGCTAGTTCTAAGCCTTCGAATGGTAGTAAAGAATTAGTAAAGGACCATATGCACATGAGGAGACCAAGCGGCAAGAATAGAAGCAGGAAGCAGGCCCATCCCCTATATCAACATGTGGTACATCAATGAAACTTTAAAAATTGACATACAGCTTTTTTAAAAGTAATTTTATGTTATTTAAAGTTGGGCTATTCATGGATGGTAGAATGGATACTTTTATTAAAAATGTTTATTTTGGTGAAAAACTCATTTTCAGCTGTATTAATTATTTCAGACAAAGTGAGACAGAAAACAGGAAACTACAAACCAGTCAGATTAACATCTGTCACAGGGAAATGATAGAAGCTATCACAAAAAACGTTATAGCAGAGTATTTGGATAAGTTCAAGGATAATCAGGCAGAGGCAATATGATTTTGTGACAGGGAAATCATGCTTGACCAACTTCTTGGATTTCTTTGAACAGTTAACACATGATTAGGTAAAAGGGAGCCAACAGATGTATCGTACTTAAGATTTCCAGAAGGTATTTGATAAGGAGTCACTTTTTTTCCTATTCATTCGTGGCATGTGCGCGTCGCTGGCTAGCCAGCATTTCTTGCCCATCCCTAGTTGCCCTTGAGAAGATGGTGCTGAGCTGCCTTTTTGAACCACTGCAGTTTTCCTACTGTGGGTTGACATGGTCGCATAGGTAGAAGATTGGTTGGCTAACGGGAAGCAGAGAGTACATGTAAATAGGAATGATTAAACCTTAGGAATTGATGCTGGGACCTCGACTGTTTACAATTTATGTAAATGACTTGGGTTAAGGGAGCAAAGGTACCGTTGCCAAATTTGCTGATGACACAATCGTAGGTAGGAGAGTAAGTTGTGAAGATGCCATGAGGAGGCGACAGGAAGCTACATATAGGTTGTGAGTCCCTGGAAATCTGTCCCTGAAAAGATGATGGAAATAGAATCGAAGAGCTCTGCAGCACAGAAAAAAGTCCCCATAGCCCCATATATCCCATAAATGGGATTAGAATAGTTACGTCGTTGTTTTT
>JAHRHZ010000029.1:2635669-2691518 GCA_024137785.1 Ginglymostoma cirratum | reverse complement strand
GGGCTGGAATCGAACCCAGGACCCTGATGCTGTGAGGCTGTAGTGCTAACCACTGAGCCACTGTGCCACCCCCATTACCGCTCATCATTTTATAAACCTCATCAGGTCACCTCTCAACCTCCCAGTAAAACACGTCCCAGCCTTTCTTTATAAAGTCAAGTCCTCCATTCTTGGCGATGCTCCAGTAAATTTTTCTGAACCCTGTCCAGTTCAATAGTATCCTTCCTATAACAGGGTGACCAGAACAGCGCCGCTACTCCAGAAGAGGCCTTGCGAACATTCTGTACAACCTCGACATGACATACCAACTCCTATACTCAATGGTCTGAGTGAAGAAGGCAAGTGTGCTAAATCCTTTCTTAACCACCTGTCCATCCGCGACGCAAATTTCAAAGAATTATGTACCTGAACCCTGAGGTCTCTGTTCTTAGACAATTAACGGTAGGGCCGTGGATAATGTTATAAGTCCTGTTGTTGTTTGTATTACCAAAATACAATACCTCTCATTTATCCAGATTAAACTCCATCTAGTGCTCCTCAGCCCATCGACCCAATTGATCAAGATCTCTTTCTAATCTTAGACAACCTTCTTCACTGTCCACCATACCACCAATTTTGGTGTCAACTGGAAACTTACTAACATGTCTCCATATCTTTATCCAACTCATTGATTTAAATAGCAAACAAAATTAGATCTAGTACCAATCCATGTGGAACATCGCTGGTCACAGGCCTCTAGTCTTAAAAACAATCCTCCCACCGCCACCCTCTATCTCCTACCATCAAGCTATTTTGCAACCAATTGGCAAGTTCACCCCGAATCCCATGTGATCTAACTTTACTAATTAGTCTACCATGCAGAACCTTGTCAAAGGCTTTACTAAATTCCAAGTAAACTGCTCTTTTTGCTTTTGTCTTAATCTCTGCTATTCAGGGAGCTGTTTTCTCTTCTTTCTTTCCCCTCATAGGAGTGTCATTAGCTAATCTGAGTCCAAATCGTCTTCTGTTGAAGCTCTCTCATTGTTCATTCACTGTGTTACCTGCGAGACTCTCTTGTAGTCCACTTGGGTCCCTTCTCACATCAACGTAATTGCTCCAGTTGAGTATTTTCAAATTTTCTCTTCCCTGATTCTTTTTCATAACTACTTAAACCTTAGTGACAGTGTGATCATATTTCGCCAATTCTTTTGCTTCCCCCCCCATCCCACCACCACCACCTCCCCCCTCAATTGAAACACACTCCATTTACCCCACTACATTCCCAGAGCTAGATCTAATATTACTTCCTTTCCAGTTGCGATAGAAATAATACGAACAAGGAAGTTCTCTTAAACATGCTAGGAGTTTCTCCCCTCTTTGTTCTTTATTCTGTTAATTTCTCAGGCAATTGAAGTGCCCCATTATCACTAGTTTCAAACTCTCGCACCTTACTGTTATTTGTCTTCAAACTTTATACTATTTGGTACTTGAAGCATCATAGAACTTTTCTATTATTCTTTAATTCTAAACAATCTATGTTAGAACACTTATTTACATCCCTTTCTATTGCTGGAACAGTATCTTTGATCAATTTGCCATCCCTTTTCTATCCCCTTCCTTCTTTCCTGCATATGTTGTATTCAGGAGTATTGAGTACTTATCCCTCCTCTTGTTTGAGCCAGGTTCACCTTGGTACCTTTGCCTCTGCCAAATTAGTTTAAACCTTCTGTCCTGCCCTGCCAACACTAGCTAGCCTATTAGAAAAGCTTTTGGGTTTATATGATAATGCTAAGACAGTGCAAGATACAATTTTGGAACTCTTGACTACAAAATATTTTATCCTGCCTGCACTCGGAGTATTGTACCACATTTTGGGTTCCAAGTATTGTGCAGATTATTGTAGCTCTGGTGATAGTACAAAGGAGTAACCAAAATGTATGTTCTTGGGTGTCCTTACTTAACAAAATGCACTCCAGATTTTGTTGTTTGCTTTTAAGAAAACACAATCTAGAGAAAATCTATAATTGAGAAAACGGAAAGATTAAGTTCAGTAGAATAGTTTGTTTTTCCCTAAAGGACAGAGATGTTCTACAGGGAGTGAAAATGACAATCTTAAGGCAGATGATTATCTTAGATGCTGGAATTTCTTTTTAGAGTCTTCGCCTTCTGGAACAGATTAGGAAACATTTACTAAGTGTGGTGTTCATGCAGTCCTTCTCAGTGAATATTGATGAGGTCATGAGAGAAGGATGGAAAACTATACTTATCACAAGAGACTGGTACTGACATGATTTTAAATGAACTGAATGAGGCCAAGGAGAGATGTACTGTATGTTTTAAAATTTAGAAATGTTCTTGGGGTGAGTAGAAAAAGATTTTTGATTTGGGAGTTAAATGGCATTAGATGGTCAACTTAAAATTCTTTACCGAAAGCAAAGTAAAAGGATAGGATAAATAAATTGTAATAACTTTAGAACACTACAGAGAATAGTTAAGTCAGAGACATAATACAACTTTCCAAGACAAAAGTAAACAAATATTTGAAGCAAAGGAAAATACAGTAGAGCTAAAATGCAACTGCTGCAAGAAGAGGATCGTACGGTCAGATGAGTTATTTTACTCTGGCTTCTTTGTAGACCAGGGACTATGGGGCCAATAAGGAAACAGTGAGCCTTTCTTGCCACTGGATTTTCTTCTTGGAGTCAGGGACTATTCCCTGGGTACCTGAGAACTGAACTGCATCTATCATAACCCTAGAATAGCTAGACATTCACCAAAAGTGAGTGGCATGTTAGTGAGACCCTGTCATTAAAATTGTTAATGTCTAGCTATGTCTAATGATATGGTTCCCTGGTAAGCCAGCTTTGTTCTTTGTTTTTACTCCCAAGCAGGAACACAAAGTGCGGTTGACTAAATAAAGTGAATAAATTTGAGAGTCACCTAAGTTTGGAGCAATTCATGAATATTGCCGAAATGGATTGCAAAACATTCTATAGGTATGTAAAAAGGAGATGTTTGGCTAGAATGAATATGGGTCCATTACAGGCAGAGTCAGGAGAATATACAGGCATAAAGAAAGGGCAGAGAAGCTAAATGGTTATTTTGTGTCTGTTTTCACTAAAGAAGATATCAGAAATCTCCCACAACTAGACATCCAGGTAGCTGAGGAAAATGAGCAGTTGAAGAAAATCAGTGATAGTAAACAAAAAATTGTACTGGTTAAATTAATGGGGCTGAATCGTGAAAATTCCCAGGATCTGATGGTCTTCATTCTAGGATGCTGAAGGAGATAATTACAGACAGTCATTGGTGATTATTTTCCAAAATTCTATAGATTCTGGAATGATTCCTGCAGATTAGAAGGTATCAAATGTCACCCCAATATTTAAGAAAGAAGCAAGAGAAAATAGAATTACAAATCTGTTAGCCTTGCATCAGTAGAATGGGAGATACTCAAATCTATTATAAAGGATAGAATAAATTGACATTTAGATGATAATGCTATGATTAAGCATAGTCAGCATGGATTTGTAAATGGAAACTAGTTGAAGCATTTTGTAGATGTTAGTAACAAAATTAGCATTGCAGAGCTGATGGAGGTAGTATACTTAAAGTTTCATAAGGCTCCTTCCAGTATATTCCAGTGATAAGGAAGAACTGTAGGAAAAGAGAGAGCCAGCCATGGATGTCTAAGGAAATAAAGGAAAGTATCAGATTGAAAAAAAACACATACAAAAAAGCAAAGATTAGTGGGAAACTAATAGACTGGGAAACCTTTAAAGGCCAACAGAAAGCCACAAAAAAAGTTATAAAGAAAAGTAAGACAGATTATGAGAGTAAACTAGCTCAGAATATAAAAACAGGCAGCAAAAGTTTCTATAAATATGTAAATCGTAAAAGAGTGGCGAAGGTAAACATTGGTCCTTTAGAGGATGAGAAGGCTAATTTAATAACTGGGAATGAGAAAGTAGCCGAGACATTAAACAGTTATTTTGTGTCGGTCTTCACAGTGGAAGACACAAATAATATGCCGAAAACTAATGGTAAAAACGTTATAGCAGGTGAGGACCTAGAAACTACCATTATGACTAAGGAGGCAGTGCTGGGTGAGCTAATGGGGCTAAAGGTAGACAAGTCTCCTGGCCCTGGTGAAATGCATCCCAGGGTACTAAAAGAGGTGATAGGGGAAATAGCAAATGCACTAGTAATTATTTACCAAAATTCACTGGACTCTGGGGTGGTTCCTGCAGATTGGAAAACAGCAAATGTGATGCCACTGTTTAAAAAAGCAGGTAACTATAGGCCAGTTAGCTGAACTTCAGTAGTGGGGAAAATGCTTGAATCTATCACTAAGGAAGAAATAGCAAGACATCTGGATATAAGTTGTCCCATTGGGAACACCCAGCATGGGTTCATGAAGAGTAGGTCATGTTTAACTAATTTGGTGGAATTCTTTGAGGACATTAGTTGCATGGTGGACAATGGGGAACCTGTGGATGTGGTGTATCTGGATTTCCAGAAGGCATTTGACAAGGTGCCACACCAAAGGCTGCTGCATAAGATAAAGTTGCACGGTATTACAGGTAATGTATTGGCATGGATAGAGGATTGGTTGACCAGTAGAAAGCAAAGAGTAGGGGTAAATGGGTGTTTTTCTGGTTGGCAGTCAGTGGCTAGTGGCGTGCCTCAGGGATCAGTGTTGTTGGGACCGCAATTGTTTATAATTTACATAGATGATTTGGAGTTGGGGACTAAGTGTGGTGTGTCAAAATTTGCAGATGACACTAAGGTGAGTGGTAGAGCAAAGTGTGTAGAAGACACCGAAAGTCTGCAGAGGGATATAGATAGTCTAAGTGAGTGGGCAAAGGTCTGGCAGATGGAGTACAATGTTGAAAAGTGTGAGGTCATCCATTTTGGTAGGAATAACAGCAAAGTGGACTATGTTTGAAATGGTAAAAAATTGCAGCACGCTGCTGTGCAGAGGGACTTGGGTGTCCCTGTACATGAATCGCTAAAAGTAGGATTGCAGGTGGAGCAGGTAATTAAAAAGCCAAATGGAATTTTGTCTGCCATTGCTAGAGGGATGGAGTTTAAAAACAGGGAGGCTATGCTGCAGCTGTAAAGGGTCCTGGTGAGGCCACACCTGGAGTATTGTGTGCAGTTTTGGCCTCCTTACTTGAGAAGGGATATACTAGCACTGGAGGGGGTGCAGAGGAGATTCACTCGGTTGATTCCAGAGTTGAGACGGTTGGATTATGAGGATAGACTGAGTAGACTGGGATTATACTCATTGGAATTCAGAAGAATGACGGGAGATCTTATAGAAACATATAAGATTATGAAGGGAATAGATAAGGTGGAGGCAGGGAGGTTGTTTCCGCCAGCAGGTGAAACTAGGACTAGAGGGCATCACCTCAAAATAAAGGGAAGCAGATGTAGGACTGAGGTCAGGAAGAACTTCTTCACCCAAAGGGTGGTGATTCTGTGGAATTTCCTGCCCAGTGAAGTGGTTGAAGCTACCTCGCTGAATGTTTTTAAAGCAAGGCTAGATAAATTTTTGAATAGTAAAGGAATTAAGGGTTATGGTGAGTGGGCAGGTAAGTGGAAGTGAGTCTCAAAAAGATCAGCCATGATCTTATTAAATGGCGGGGCAGGCTCGAGGGGCCAGATGACCTACTCCTGCTTCTCGTTCTTATGTTCTTCTGATAAAGTCCCTGCAGGAGGATGGTTAGAAAAATTTAATGGGAATGTATTAGCATGGGTTAATTGCATAATCGACAGAAAACACAGAAGGACTAAATCAGTCATTTTTGTATTGGCAGGCTGTGATGAGTGGGTACTCTAAGGATCAGTATTTGTGGCCCCAGCTGTTCACTATATATCAATGATTTAGAGGTAGGGCCCACATGTAATATTTCCATATTAGCAGATGGTACAAAGCTCAGTGTGAATGTGTTGTGAGAAAGATGTAAAATAGCTTCAGGAGCATCTGGACAGCTTTAGTGGTTGAGCAGGTGCATGGCAGAATGTGCAAAAATATGAGAGGTTATCCACTTAGGTAGGTGATAAAGATAAGGGGTGTATTTCTTAAATGCTAAGAGGTTGGAATCTGTAGATGTACAGCGGGATCTAGGTATCCTTGTCAGCCTTCAGTGAATTATCTACAAGCAGGTGCAGCAAGCAATTAAGAAGACTAATGGAATGTTAGCCATTACTGCACGGGGATTTGAGTATAGGAGTCGTGAAATCTTCCTTCAAGTGTATGGGAGCTTGGTTAGACCACACCTGGAATATTGTCTGCAGTTTTGGTCTCCTTATCTCAGGAATAGCATTACTGCTACTGTGAGTATGCAATAAAGATGAGCAGACTTGTTCCTGAGATGGAGGGAATGTCTGATGAAGAGAGATTGGGTTAATGCGACTTGTAGTTTCCGGAGTTTTGAAGGAAGATGATCTCACTGAAACCTACAAATCCTTAAAGGGGATAGACAGGGTAGATGCAGAAAAGATGTCTCCCCTGGTTGGAGAGTCTAGAGCCAGGGAGAATAATTTATGAATAAGGTGGCGCCACCTAAGTGAGAGATAAATTTGTTTTACTCAGAGGGTTGTGAACCTTCAGAATTCTGTAACACAGAGGGCTGTGGAAGCTCATTCTTAGGATTTACTTAAGATTGAGGTTGATAAATTTCTAATTACAGGAATACAGGAAATAGAGGTTACAGGAATGGTGCAGATAAAAGACATTGAAATGTTTGTTTAGCCATGACTCTAATGAATGGCAGGACAGGCTCAACAGACTTAATGACTTCAGAGATAATAGGTACTGCAGATGCTGGAGAATCCAAGATAACAAGGTGTGGAGCTGGATGAACACAGCAGGCCAAGCAGCATCATAGGAGCAGGAAAGCTTGACGTTTCGGGCCTAGACCCCGAAACGTCAGACTTAATGACTTAGTCTCATTCATATGCATTTCCAGGAATTTGCTTATGTCAGTCTCTTGATCCTTCAAACTTGCAATCTTGCGTTCGTTACCACTGAAACTCTGTTATGTAAACAGAAACCTTACGTGAATTTTGTCTTTTAGTAGGATGCTCTTGTCGCATAGTTGTAGTATCCCTTCTCCTGGACCAGGAGACCCAGGTTGAAGTCCCATCTGCTCCAGGTTGATGGGAAAACGTGGTTAAATAAGAACAACAGATTTCTAACTAAGCAGTTGGATAATTACTTGTTTAAAATGTGGGATTTTATTTATCATGTAATTTACATTAGCTCAGTTTTGTTTGCTATTTTTGTGTAGCCTTATAAGCCCTCCAGTTTGGAGAATGTATTGAAACCTCAGTGCAAATTACAGATAGAGCACACAATCCGAATGAGAGCGCTCAACAATATTCTTTATAAAGCAATCACAGAGCTGTTGGACAGTAATGAAGTCAGCTCAGAAATATATGAGTATAAAGTTGAGATATCCAAAGTAAGTACAACTTTGTTCTGATGGTATTATTCTATCCAAAGGTTAAATGCAACATAAAGGAACAACACAAGTTGCTCTGATTTTTGCGTTTAATTTACAGAGAACTCAGTGGAAGAGCATCAGTGTGCAATATGCATGCAATGTTGTTGAACTGGGTTATTTTTAAACAAGAAACATTGTACAATATATGATATGTGATAATGTTTTTGGGCAAGCAGAACATTCATCCATCTAGTTATCCTTCCGAAATGCTTAGTTTTCTTTGTAGAAATAAAAACTTTTCAAAATAGGAATTTCATTTAAAGCATACCATACTTTTTTTTGTCCCAATGTGCGAATACCACCTTACTTTATCAAAAATACCTACATTTGCTCTTGATCTTTCACATCTATCATTTTAAATATTTTCCCCCCCACGCTTAAGACTGTAAGAAGATATGTCTCGAATCCAGATTCTTCTCACCTGTAAAAGTCCTTGATGTATCACATGCCACGTCATCCTCATCCTTGTAGAGAGCCAAGTCTCAGGGTGACTTTGTAATTCTACAATTTCCCTGTTTTCATATACCTCCATCTCTACAAAGATGCTTTTGAGACTACATGTTTTGAATTGAGTCTTTGTGAAAATTCTACAGATAGGATTTGGATATCTGCCTCCAGGCTTTCTCAGCATCTTTAACTGTCGGTCATGCCTCACACACCCAAATGTAACTTTATTGTTCTGTATATAGAAGCAGGTGTCTTTGTATGTCTTTTCTATTGTGGAACTGTAACATATTGTCTAACTAGAAATATATTGTTCTAGCAGTTTAGGATTAGATTGTAAGGAAAATTCTATAGAAGATATTGAACAGAAGCTAGCAGTTACAGTTGAGAAATAACTGAAAGACTTTTTCATGTTTGCTATTTGGACTTTGGTTTTAAATTTCTTCTTGTAAAGAATGTGAATATTTTTAGAGAAATAATTCATGGCAAATCTTTGTTATCTTTTGTCATGATGTAAGAAAAGGAACCAAGTTTCAAGGTAAACTTTATTCCCAAAAAGACTACAGAAACTTGTAAACTTAAAAGAAAATTAAAAAAGGATGAAATGTTTACTCCAGAGGATAGAATTTCTACCCCCTAAATAGAAGTTTAATCATTTTGGTTTCTCTTTGAGGAAAACTAGTGTTATTTTATGTTTGAAGTCTAAGATGATTTGTATGGTATAAATAGTACTGGATGATAATCCGGTTGTAATAATAGTTCAGGGTGTTTTAAAATTTGAGTCCTAGTGATCTGCTAATCAAGATTTAATCCATAGCTGTACAAAGTTGAAGTTCATGGATATTGTTATGTGCTGATGGTATTTATGCATAATGTTGACTGTGGATTTTTTGGCATGTTGAGTTTACTGGGTAGCAAGTGGTTTGGTGGAAGATGATGATCGTGTTCTGCATGTCTTAGCTTACACATGGAGAGTACTTTTCTAAGTGACATCATTGCCGCCTTTCTATCAAGTTTCACCGTTTTTGTTAAGTAGATGTTAACCAAACCATATTTGTTTTATCATAGTGAAAATGCACAGGGAGCATTTATTGACTTAGAGGCAGACGAATTCCAATTAAAACAATTTTCTAAGAATTTCTAGGCGCTTTCTCATTTCCCAACAAGTCATCGGTAATGTTCCTCCAGTGGCCTTTGTTAAATGCCAACTGCAAGCAGTAATAACTGAGGTGGGTAATAGTCATTGAAATGAATTTCTATGATGAAATACAAATAAAGCCTAAATGGCAGAAAATAAGGCTAAATGTCCTATTCCAGCTGTATAATCTGTCGTGAAAAAATTGCACCTACAGTTTAACAAGAACCTAATGGATTTGTCATAAGTGATTTGCTGAGATTGTTTAAAAATAAAAATTAAAATGCTTAATTCACTTCTCTTATTTTTAATGTACAAAGTTTTAAAGTACGCAGTATTTAAAAATTTTACTTGGCTCTACACGTTGAGATATTGTTAGAAATTGCTGATTATGGCCCTGAGGAAGGGTGTTATGGATATTGAGCAGGTTTGGACCCCAAAGCATTTATGTGACATCCATTTATCATCCAATAAAGAAAGGTGTTTCAATCCTGAAAATTTGCTTTACGATCTTTTTATTAAACATGAAGCAAGGATTAGGATGTTCGTAGTGAATGAGATGTAAACTTAATCATACCAATGGATTTTAAGATTTAGAAATGCAATGAACACCAGCATGTGACAAATTATTTTGTCTGGACACAAATATTTGCAACAATTAAACTATTTGCCAGGTGGACTTAACCAGCATTGAATTATACCATAATATTAATAGGTGAGGAGCGCTGGCAGTACAACATTTCGTCCCTGATGAAAGGGAACACACCGAGAAACTTCCCAAAGTACCTATCTTCAACAGTGATCAGAGCAGATCTGCCAGTGGGACTTGTTTTCCTTCATGCCATGAACATCAAGTAAAGGTGCGCATTTTGCCTATTGCTGATTGCCCCAAATGCTTTACAGGTGAGTGGCTTCCTAGTGCCATTTCAAAGGGCAGTTCAGAATCAACTACACATTTTTTGTATTATTCAAATTATCTGTAGGTACACAGTTAAACTATTTTGTTATGCTGTGTGGAGTAAAGTCATATTGAGTGATGGTGTGCAACAGAGGACCTGTGGGTTCAGATACATTATACTTTGAAGTTTGCATCACATATAGACACGGTGGTTATAAAGGAATTTAGCACGCTTGCCTTCATTGCTCAGACCACTGAGTATAGGAGTTAGGATTTCATGTTGAGGTTGAACAGGATATTGGTGAGGCCTCTTCTGGAGTACCGTACCTATTTCTGGTCATCCTGTTACAGGAAGGTTATTATTAAGCTGGACCGGGTTCAGAAGAGATTTACCACGATGTTGCCAGGTATGGAAGAAGGTTCAACTTATAAAGAAAGAGATAGAGAGCAACTTGGAATGATAAACAGCAAAGATACTGAAAGCTCTTTTCTCTCTCTCTCTCTCTCTCTCTGTCCTCTCAATTTCAGAAACCAGCACCTGTGAAAAAGCAATTTGGAGAATAACCACAGTTCAAGAAATTAAGGTTATCTCTAAGTTTCGTCACTCTCAAGGAATTGACACATCAGCTAAACAGTTTGGACTCAGATTTCACTCTCATGACTCTTAAAAACTGTAAACAGTGCCTGCCTTTACCTTCTTTTTTGAAACTTTTTATTACCTCTGTTGTGTATATGTTTGATGTCATTTGATGGATGTAGCTTCAACAACACTCAGAAAACAGTGCTATCAGGGACAAAGCAGCTCCTCGACTGTCACCCCCTCTAATACCTTTAACATTTATGCCTTCCACCACTGACCCATAATGCAGCAGTGTATCTATGTACAAGATGCACTGAAATAACACACCAACATCCATCCAAGAGCGTCTTTCAAACCCACTACTACCTGGAAAGACAAGGGCAGCAGACACATGTCAACAGCATGACCTGTACATTTGTCTCCAAGCGACACACCATGCTGTCTGGAAAGTGTTCCTTCACAGTGGTTGGGTGAAAATTCTCAAACTTCTCGCCTAACAGGTGTAGGTAAACCTGCACCAACAGCTCACTGCCACTTTCTCAAGGGCAATCAGTTCCTCACTTTTCATTCCTTTGAGATCCCTTGGGATATTAAAGAATTATCAGGACCTCAAAACGTTGTAATCTCTGAATTATTCTCTCTACCACGTGCCGAGTATAGGAATAAGCAGATAGAACAGAATAACTGAGTGACTGAATGGTTGGTGGAGAAGGGAGGACCTTAGATTCCAAGAAAGACAGAATGTGAACAAATTTGACCAGTTGAACCTCAATGAAAGCTGGACAAGCATCCATGCAGGTGGTTTGCTGGGGCTGTTTGTGGGGGTATAGCTATTTTTGTAGGGGGAAAAGATAGAGTGCAGGTGCAAATGTGGAAGAAAAAAACAAGTCAATGTGAAAGGTAGAGCACTTATCTCATTATGGTGTAAAAGAGCATGACAAGGCTAGATGATATTTATTTTAATGCATATAAGCTTGCAAGTAAGGCAGACAAGTTGAGGGTGCTGGTTAACACATAGATTACAATATTGTTACTGTCACAGAGACATGTTCTGCCCCTCCCTCAAACAGCAACCCAATATTCAAAGTGTCAGTGGAGAAGCAGTTTGGTGACAGTGACCATAAATGTTAATTAAAATATTTTAAAAGTTAGTTATACAAAAGGACAAAGTTTCATCAGGAATAAAAAGGTACTGAATTAGGGAAAAGGCTGATTTTAAAATGACAAAGCAGGATCTGACGAAAGTGGGGAGTGGACTAAAAACGGCCTTTGTGGGAAATTTCTCAGACCAGTGGGAGTGATTTAAAAAGAAAGTAGTCAGAATGCATGGCCAACATATTCCCATAAATAGAGACAGGCAGGCAAATAGGTCCAGGGAACCAGAGATCTTCAGGAATGTATAGGATTGGCTAAGGCAAAAAAGGAAAAGTTTGTGGTAATACTGAGATCTGAAACATTAGAAATCCTAGAGGAGGATAGAAAGTGCAGGGTCTTACATAGAAAGATATAAGGAGAGCGAAGAAGAGGCATGGGGAAAAAAGGGTGACTAAAATAAAGCAAAATCCAAAGACATTTTATAAGTTTAATTAGGCAAGAGTTTAAAGGGAAAGGAAAGAGCAGGGCCATTAGGAACCACAGTGACTATTTGTGCATAAAGTCCAAAGATTCGTGAAGGTTTTGAGTGTGTACTATGAATTTGTATTCACTACAGGGGAGGACAATATAGGTATGGAAACCTTGGAGGGAGATTATGATAAACAAACGTATCAGCATTGGGAGGAAGCAGGTATTCGTGGTTTTAGCAGGTTTAAAATTGGATAATTCCCCAAGTTCAGGTAAGATGCCTCCCATAGCAGTCTGGGATAAGAGAGGATATTGCCTGGGCTCTGACATTAAATTTTCAAATACTCTCTGGCCAGGGGACTGGCAAACAGCAAATAGATGTCATTATTAACAAGAAGGTTGGTGAGGATAAACTAGGGTCCTATCGGCCAATGAGTTTACGGTAGGGAAACTTTTGGAAAACATTCTAAGAACAGAGTAGGGCGTTCAGTCCATAGAGACTGCCCTGGCATTCAACATAATCATGGCTGATTGTACACTTCACTGGCTTTTACTCACTCCATCTCCACAATCTTGTCCAACATTATTAATCAGAAATCTATCAATCTCTACCTTAACGTACTGAAAGGCTGAGCCTCCACAGGTCTCTGTGGTAGAGAATTCTGAACAATCAGAACACTGAGTAATTCCTTGTCGTCTTGGGCCTAAGAATCATACCCTTAATTTTTAAAATGTGCCCCTTGTTCTAGACTCCCCAATTAGGAGCAACATCTTACCTGCATCTACTTTGTCTATCCTTTAGTATTTTCAAAGTTTCAATGAGATCATCTCTAATTCTTTTAGACTGTAGAGAATAAAGGCTCAGTTTGCCCAATCTTTCTTCAAAGGACAACCCCACCATCATGAAACAAGTCTGGCAAACCTTAGTTGCACTCCCTCCATGGTAAGAATATTTTCCCTAATCCATCTCAACCAACTTGTGCCCAATGCCTTTGTAAAGTTTCCCTTATTCAAATTTGACACCTTTGCTTCTGATTGAACTACACTTTTAAATATAATGTAAAAATCTATTATAGCGGTCACTCACTCGTAAAAGGTTCTTTTAACAACAAGATTCTTAATTAGCCCTTTTTATTACATAACAAATTTTTAAAAGCACAGCCTCTTGTTGACTCTTTAACATACTGCTCTAGAACCATTCCTGACACTTCCAAAATTCATCCTCCACAGCTTTAGTATTCAATTGATTTATCCTCAAGAGAAAAAGTAAAGGAAAAAGTCTAGAGGAAGGTTTAACAAAACTCCGGGATGTAAAACGTGAAGGGACGGATGGCTAGGAAGTGCTTTTCTCGATTGGAAGCCAGTCGGGCAGGTAACCTTTTTGTTTAGTTGTTGCTGGCAATGATTCAGGTGGCTCAATGGTTAGCACTGCTGCCTCACAGCATCAGGGACCTGTGTTCAATTCCACCCTTGGGCAATGGTCTGTCTGGAGTTTGCACGTTCTCCCCATGTCTGCGCATGATTTCTCAGGTGCTCCAGTTTCCTCCCAAAGGTGTGCAGATTAGGTGGATTGGCCATGCTAAATTGCCCACATTGTTCAGGGATGTGTGGATTAGGTGTGTTAGCCGTGGGAAATGTAGGGCTACAGAGAAAGGGTAGGGAGATGGGTCTGGGTGGGATGCTCTTCTGAGAGTCGGTGTTGTCTTGTTGGGCCAAATGGTCTGTTTCCAGACTGTAGGGATTCTGTGACAGCTGTGCTGCCCATGATTTCTCTCAACTGATTATTACCATGCCCCACACTATCGCTACCCATTGGGTAGCCTGAGGGACAGAAATAATCTCCTACTGGAGAGACGAGAATTAATAAATGATAGTCACTGTGATCTTGTCAAGAGACACGAGACAGGATGGAGTTGATTTCCTCGGAGAAGAGAGGGGTAAAGATCATGTTTGAAGTCTGCAAAATCATAAGGGGCGATAGATTAGATAGATAGGAAGAACCATTTCCCATTAGTGGAGGGGTCATTCATTAAAGGCATAGCTTTAATTGGCAGGAGGGTGAGAGGAGATTTAAGGAAAAAAATTTCACCCGGAGGGTAATGGGTATCTGGTACTCGCTGCCTAAAAAGGTGGCAGAGACTGGAACCATTAGACCATTTAAGCATCATGTAAGCCAACAATCCATCCATTGAATCTATCTATACGCTCACTGCCTCAGAAATGCAGCCAACATCAAAGACCCCTCCCACCCGGTTCTAATCTTTTCCAACCTCTTGCATCACGCAGGATAGAAAAGCTTAAACAAACATACAACCAGGTTGAAGAACAGTTTTTTCCCTATTATTAGACTTCTAATTTGACCTCTCAAATTTCAAATCTAGTGTTGATCTTGCATTTTGTGTACCTTCTTTGCAGTTGTAACTTTGTATTCCTTGCTCAATCACCCTATGATCTTTGTATGTTATGATCTGCCTGTACAGCATGCAGAACAAAGAACTTTTCACACTACCTAGGTACATGTGACAATAATTCAAATCAAAGATAAATACTTGAAACATTACAGCATACAAGGCTAAGGGCCAAGGGCTGGGAAATGGGATTACAACAGTTAAATGCTTGATGATCTGTATGGACCAAAGGCCCTCTTTCCATACTCTAAATACCCCACGACTAAATGTACTTACAAGAACCACATTGACTAAAAATACTCGTGCAATTTAATAGTGCATCTTGTAAACAGTGCACACTGCTGCTACTAGGCATCAGTGGTTGAAGGAGTGAATAGTTGTGGATATTTTGTCCTGGATAGTGTCAAGCTTCTTGAGTATTGTTGAAGTTCCACTCATCCAGACAAGTGGGAGTATTCCATCACACTCCTGACTTGTGCATTGTAGATGGTGGACAGAATTACAGAAGTGTTATAGTGCAGAAGGAGGTCATTTGCGCCATTGTGCTTGTACTGGGTCATTAAATGAGTATCATTACTTAGTGCCAATTTCCTGCTTCTTCCCCACAACCTTGCCCGTTATTTGGATAAAGATAATCACCCAATATCCTCCTGAATGCCTCAGTTGAACCACACTTCCAGGTAGTACAATTCATACCTCCAGCCCTCGCTGAATGAAAATTTTTTTCCTTACTTCACCCTTGCTTCTTTTGCAGGTCACTTTAAATCTATGCCCCCTTGATGTTGTTCCTTTAGGGAGAAGCTATCCATATCTACTTGTCCAATCCACTCATGTTTTGAAAATATCAATCAACTCTCCTCTGGGCCGCCTTCTCTTCAAGGAGAAAAGTCCCAACTTCTTCAACCTATCTTCATCACTGAAGAACTTCAACACTGTAAACCACTCCAATGCATCACATCCTTCATACAAATGTGGACTCAGGATTATATACAATACTCAAGCTGAGGTCTAACAAGTGTCTTTTACAATTTCAGGCTTTGGGAATCAGGAGGTTTGTTACTCACTACACAATTCCTAAACTTCGACTTGCTCTTATAGCCACCATTTATATTCTTAGTCCATTTAAGCTTCCAGTCAACAATAGTACCCAGGATATTGATAATGGCTGATTCAGTGATGGTACTTCCAATGTGTTGGTTAAATCATCTCCTCTTGGAAATGGCGCTTGTGGTGTGAATGCTATTCGCCACTGGTTGGCAGGAACCTAGATATTGTCCAGGCCTTGATGCGTTTGGGCAGGACTTACTCAGTGTCTAAAAGATTGTGAATAGGGCTGAATGTTTGCTGATAGTTGCACATATACCACTTCTGATCTTATGGTGAAAAGAAAATCATTGATGAAGCAGCTGAAGATGGTTGGGCTTAGAACATATCCTGAGGAACTCTTGCAGAAATGTGTTGGAGCTGAAATGACCAACCTCCAACAATCATAACCATCTTCCTTAGTGCCAGGAATTGACTCCAACCAGTGAAGAATTTTCCCTCTGATTCCCATTGACTCTAGTTTTGCTATGGCTCATTGTTGCCACACTTGGCTAAATTCAGATTCGATGTTTCGGTTGGTCGTCATTTGTTCGATCTCACCTCTGGAATTCTCCTCTTTTGCCTGTGTTTGAACGAAGGCTGTAATGAGGTCAGGAGCTGAGGGGCCCTGGTGGAACCCAAACTGGGCGTCTGTGAATAGGTTATTGTTAAGTAGGTGCTGTTTGATAGCATTGTTGTTGATGACCCCTTCCATCACTCTACTGATGATTGAGAATAGATGATAGGGCAGTAATTGGGTGGGTTGGATTTGTCCTCCTTTGTAAACAGGACATACCTGCACAATTTTTGACAATATTGCATTAATCCCAATGTTATAGCTGCACTGGGGGATCTTAGCTAGGGGGCACAGCAAGTTCTGGCACACAGTTCTTCAGTACTATTGCCAGAATGCTGCCAGCATCCATAGCCTTTGCAGCATCTGGTGCTTCCAGCCACTTCTTCATATCACATGGAGTGAATCAAATTGGCATTTGTGATGCTGGGGACCTCCAGGAGGTTGCTGAGGTGGATCATCCACTCGATACCTCTGACTGAAGGTTGGTGAAAATGCTTCAGCCTTGTCTTTTGCACTGTTAGTATGGGAGTACCTCAGAATTGAGAATAAAGATATTTGTGGAGCCTCCTACTTGATTGGAAGTGGTGGGGGGAAGGGGGCAGAAAGTTGGTGGCAGTATATGGCAATCAGCAGGAGCTTTTGTTCCCAATGTTTGACATGATACTTGTGACGCTTCATGGGGTCAGAGTCAATGTAGACAACTCTCAGGGCAACTCTTTTCTGACTATACACCGCTGCGCTGCCATCTCTGCTGGGTCCATTCTGGTGATGCAGCAGGACTTGCCTACGGACAACGATGGCTATTATGCAATAAAGGTATGATTTTGAGAGTATGGCTACATTAAGCTGTAAGGTGGACTCCGAAGGGTGGACAGTTGAATTTGAAGTTTCCAGTGCTTAAGTTAACACTAGGTAGGTCACCACATTTTTTTTCTAGGCAGTTTAATGGTTTGATGCACCAAATTGCTGAGTTTGTGAAGCCAATATTCAGAGCCCATACTATTGCTATCGGGATCTGGCGCCACATGCAGGCCAGACAAGATAATGGCAGATTTTTAAAAAAGACATTAGTGAACCACAAGTTTCTCATTCCAAAGGACAACCGATTCCTGATTTGGGAGGTACTAAAGGAGCTTTGGCAAGTGTGCCTTGTCAAATGATACAGAAATCTGCAACGGAAGCAACTGCTTTGGAAAAATCAGGAGGTGAGTTCCTGGGCCAGAGAAACAGCTTCCGAACGCTGAATAAAAATCAAATCTTGGGAAAGATGATTTAATAATATGATGACTTATTTGAATCGAAAAAGGTAAAGTTAAATATTCCAGAATAAACTAAATAATGCTGGCGGACATGTGGGATGTTTAGCAGAAAGAGCTGCAGGCGGAGGCGACTAGACGAATAACCGCAGCACGGTGAAGCTACCCCTAAATAGGCCCACTCATAGGGTCGATTATTATGGTTTCTGAAATAGCCATGATTCAGTACATATTTCATATTCCACGAATGTGCAGGTTGTTTGCCGAAGGCTCCCCATTTACCGAAGGACTAAGTTGCCCGCTCGATCCCTGACACAGCGAGTCCGGAGCCCCGCGGGCAGCTACTTAGTGCGGTCTCCGCACTCTCCAATGGTGCGATACCCATTACCCAAATCAATCCACAGGCGCTGTTTTACTCATGCGGTGTCCGTGTTGCTGCTGTCCTCAGGCCGGAGCACTGCTCCCCCTACAGTGAGCAGTTCCCACAGGCAGGGCAGCCCAGCGCTCAGGGTGAGAATGTGAGGTCTGTGTGTGCCTGGGCAGGGTTTCTGGGCTGGACTGCACCGAGAGAAAAACACTTGGATTTCCTCTGTACGTCCAAATGTAGAAGTCTGCAAATCGGAGCAATTCTGCCCATAACTACTCAACAAATCCAGAAATCCCCCCCACCAAAGGGTACAGTGTTCTGGATCCTTGAGAAAGGTGGGAGAAGCCAGAGGGACAACATGAAGAGGTGTTTTTTGAGACACGGTGATTTTCGAAAGAATACAATTTAAATATTTGCACAATTGAAGCGCCTCCCTAAGGCAGGGGTTAAAGAAAAACAAACTGTTCATTTTCAAACGCTAGGATTAAAGAGAGGAATATCTAAACTCAATTCTAGCAAAACTTTTCGAACCGCGCCTTCACTTGGCGATTATAGTTCAGTTAAAATGGGGAGGGGGGGAGCTTAACGGAGGGATTCCAATTGCATACATCAGCAGTAAACGGGAAAGGCTAAAGTGCAGTTGCTGTGCACGCAAAAATAAGCAGGGAGAAGTTTTTGTCGAGCTGGGGACAGCAAAGAGAGAGAGAAAAGAAATCTATTTATGTTCTCTTTAAATGATGTCCGCAGATGACATCAAACTCGCCAAATGACTGGCGCACTGATCTTTACAGAGTCTCCTGTGCTACACATTTCTTCCTACCTCCCCCCCGGGCCATGACCCCACATCCAAACAGCAAGCTATTGTTGCCAGTACTGTCACTGACCTTATTACCTCTGAAGATATTCCTCCTGCTGCCTCCAACCTTATAGTCCACAACCCTGGACAGCACGCTTCTATCTCCTTCTCAAAATCCACAAACCAGACTGTCCTGGTAGGCCCATTATATCAGCCTATTTCTGTCCCACTGAGCTCATTTCCTCCTACCTTGACTCCATCCTCTCGCCACTTGTCCAGACCCTGCCCAACTACACCTGCGATTCCTCTGCTCTCCACCATATTGTGAAACTGTGGTTTTGTGCATTTTCTTCTGTTTTCAAGACAGATTCGAGCATCTGCTGTATGTCGAAGATGGGAAGATTAGGTGCATTGGCCATGTTAAATAATAATAAACATTACTTCATCGTATCAATGATGTGCAGGTTAGGTAGGTTAGCCATGGTAAATGTGGGGATAGGTGGGGCTGTGGTTCTAGGTGTGATACTCTTCAGAAGTCGGCGCAGACTCAGTGGGTCAAATGCCCTCTTTCTGCACTGTAGGGATTCTGATTCTATGAAATAATGCCAGCTGAAATAGCTCAGTTGGGAGAGCATTAGACTGAAGATTTAAAGATCCCTGGTTCGGTCCCAGGTTTCAGCCAAATGAGTGCTTCCTGATCACGTCAGCCTTAGTTTGGGGTGGCACAGTGGCTCAGTGGTTAGTCACAGCTCCAGGAGCCTGGGTTCAATTCCACCCTTGGGTGACTGTTTGTGTGGAGTTTACACATTCTCCCCGTGTCTGCATGGGTTTTCTCCAGGTGCTCTGGTTTCCTCCCACAGTCCCGCAGGCTGGGTGGATTGGGCAATTTAGCATGGCCATAATGTTCAGGGATGTGCAGACTAGGGGATGGGTCTGGGTGAGATGCTCTTGAGGGTTGGTGTGGACTTGTTGGGCCGAAGGACCTTTTTCCACACTGTGGGGATTCTATGATCTATGACCTTCACTGATTTGTGGAGGCTGAAATACTGAAAGTAAAAAGTCACCATAGTCTCCAAAGAGAGAGATGTCTAGGGGAGGCTTATCAGGCAACAATGTGCTTTAGGCAAGGGGAGAGATTGAGAAGGAGACTCCTTCATGAGTTTTAACCTCATTTGATGTGGGAATTAAACCCATATTGTTGGCATCACACTGTATTGCAAACCAGCTGTCCACCCAACTGTGTCCCTATGGCTGTAAAAGGAATTAAAGGATAGGGGTGGGGGAGCTGGCACATGTGGAGGTGGCCCTGGGGCAGATCAGTCATATTGAATGCTGCAGCAGGCTTGTGTGACTGAGTCCTGCTCATATTTCTTAGGTTACTGACAGACCATAGAACTGTGACTGGCCTTCACTTAGCCACTATCAGTGACTGGCTATGGCTACAGAATATGCAGGATAAATTTCTGCCATTTTTGACCATTCTAAAATTAGTAATAAAACAGATCAAATTTCTATGAGCAGACACAGGAGGATACTTTGCACAAGATTACATAAAAATCAAAATATTGCAGATGCTGGAAATTCCAAACAAATACGTATAACGCCAGAGAAACTCAGCTAGTCTGGCAGCATCTCTTGAGGGAGATAAAGAAACAAATAGTTAAAGTTGAATCTGATAAAACCCCTCTTCAGAACTGAAGAGATTACACATTAACTTTGTGTAGACAAATCTTCCATCCGATGGAAAGGTCAGTCCAATGCTGGGATCACTAGACATGTTCATACTTCAATGATTACCTTGTTTATACAATGTTAATGAAATGCATTTTGAAATATTTGTTGGCATTTCATCCTGTTAAAGCAAATTATTGTGGATGTTGAAATAAGACCATACGATATGGGAACAGAATTAGGCCATTCAGCCTATCAGGTCTGCTTCACCATTTGATCACGGCTTATGTTTCTCAACCCCATTGTCCTACCTCTACCCATAACACCTCACCCCCCTACAAATCAAGAACCTCTCTGTCTAAATACACTCAATTGCTCTGTGACAGCCCTCTGCAGCAATGAGTTCCATAGATTAACCACCTTCAGGCAGAAGAAATTTCCCCACATCCAACTTCTAAAAAGTCATCCCTTCACCTTGAGGCTGTGTCCCCTGGTTCTAGTCTCTTCTGCTGGTGGAAACATCATCTCCACGTCCACTCTATGGAGGCTTCTCCATATTCTGTAAGTTTCAATGAGATCCCTCCTCGTGCTTCTAAACTCCATTGAGTACAGACCCAGAGTCCTCAACCACTGTCACATGATAAACCCTTCATCCCTGGGATCATTCTTGTAAGCTTCCTCTGGACCCCCTCCATCACCAGCACATCATTCCTTCGATACAGGGCTCAAAACTGCTCAGACAATAGCAGTTCATCTCTGCACTTGTGTTCTAGACTTCTTGAAATTAGTGCTAACATTGCATTTGCCTTCCTAATTGCCAAGTGAACCTGCATCTTAACCTTAAGAGAATCCTGTATTAGGATTCCCCATCCCTTTTGTGCTTCAGATTTCCGAAGACTCCCCATCTTAAAAAAAAGTCTACATCTCTGTTCTTCCCACCAAACTCTATAATCTCACTTTCCCACTGTGTCATCTGCCTCTTCGTTGTCCAATCTTCTATCCTGTCCAAGTCATTCTGCAGCCTCTCTACTTCCTTAACATCACATGTCCTTCTACCCATCTTTTTGTGATCTGCAAACTTACCAACAATGATCCAGATCGTTAATGTATAACTTGAATAATTGTGGTCCCAACACTGACCCATGTGGATTTAGTCATCAGCTGCCATCTTGAAAAAGGCTCCTTTATCCCCACACTGCCTTCTGCCAGTTGACCAATCCTCTGTCCATGCCAATATCTTGCCCTTAACTCCATGGCTTCTTGTCTTATTTAGCAGCCTACTCTGTGGCACTTTTGTCAAAGGTCTTCTGGAAATCCAAATAGATCGTGTCCATTGGCTCTCCTTTGTCTAATTTGTTTGTTACGTCCTCAAAAGAATTCTAACAGATTTGTCAGGCATGACCTCCATTTGACGAAGCCGAGCTAACTCTCTGCGCTAAATCTAAAACAGAAACAATGGATTGCCCAGGGTCATCCAAGTGAGAAACAGATCGTCTTTTGGATCAGTGATCATTAACAGTAGAGCTAGAAATGATATGAAGAGGCCTTAAGCAGGAAATGGGGAGGATGTTCGGTGGGGTTGGAACAAATGGGGGAGGTAGGGAGGGAATGGAACAAATTGGGAGGCTTATGATAGATCCAAGGCAGGAGTGATTTCATGTTTCCTGAAAGGTATGGAGTAAAGAAGAAAGAAGCAGCAATGAAACAAGAAACTTACATTATAAAAGTCAGAAAGAGGTGTAAAGAGGAGAACAAAATCATCGCCCTTGTTGCCTGGAAATGGTAGTTATAATCTGAAATTGTTGATCTCAGTGGAAGATGAGGTGCTGTTTCTCAAGTTTGTGTTGAGCTTCATTATCAAGTAAGTAATATTAGTTCTGAAATAAACCTTTAACTGATCGGTGAACCTTATCAACAGGCAGTCCACGAGAAATCAACAAGTAGTGCAAAAGAGAGAGAGAGAGACAGTATCCAGAGATTCTGCTCACCAATTGGTTTTCAATTCTTGGTAATGGTGAGGGCAATGGATCCTTGGAGGAAAGCAACAAAAGCCAAGCTGTTCTGGAGGGGAGGAAGAAGAATAGCACTATTACGAGATCCTTTAGTTTCTAGAGCAGATGGGCATTTCTGGGGCTGTCACTGTGATTCCAGAATGGTGTGTTGCCTTCCTGGTGATAGAATTAGGGTTGTCATCCTTTTGAGGGAGAGTGAACAGCCAGAGGTCATAGGACTAACATACATTGGTACTAAATAACTAGGTGGGAAGGGTGAGATGAAAATTAGCAAGTAAGACCTGTGAAGTAGTAATCTCTGGATTACTCCCAGTAAGAGCTATCGGTGAGTTCAGAAGTAGGAAGATAATGCAGATGAATGTATGGCTGAAAAGGTGGGGCAAGATGGAGGGCTTTAAGATTCCTGGGAAACTGGGGCTAGCTTCGGGGCAAGATGGCACCTGAAGAAGCTGGACAGGCAGACATGGCAAGCGACACGCACTGACAGAGAGAATGCTTTGTTAGTACTGTTGGGGAGATTTTAAGTACACTTAGCAGTGGCTTGGGAACCAGGAGAGAATATTATAAAGTGATACTAAAAGGTGCAGACATGCTGGGAGAGGCAGAGAACATTGAGAGATTTGTAAATTATTGGGTGGAGCCAGAGTAATATAGAAATTAAAGAAGTCTAAAAATTGGGGATATATTTCAGTGTATGTGAATGCATAGGATATAGTTCATAAGATTGGAGAGTTACAGATACATATTGCTTTCTGAGATTATGATGTTGTGGCAGTAATGAAGACCTGGTCAAACAGAAGGCAGATCTGAGTTTTAAATACTCCTGGTCACAAGGTGTTCAGAAAAGCTATGAAAGGAAGAAAAATAAAGAAAGGATGGTGAGTGTGGTACATGAATATTAGAGTACTGGAGAAAGATGATGTTTCAGTGCTTTTGAGTACAGAATTGATTTGAATAGAGCTAAGGAATAAAAAACTGGTGCAATTATATTGCTCCATGTAATAGATAGACCGATAGCTAGTGGGAAGGATGTAGAGAAACAAAATGTACAAGCAAATTATAGTGAGGTCTAAACAGTATAGTTATAATGGAGACTTTAATTACTTGGATATCAACTCGACGGTGATAGTTTAAAGGGACAGTGAAGGACAAGCATTCCTTGGTTATGTTCAGGACAGTTTCCTACAGGAGTACATATTCAGTCCAACAAGAGGTCACTGCTAGATTTGGTTCTTGGAAATGAGGTGGGCCAATTAGATCAAGTGACAGTTAGGTAGTATTTAGGGACCAGTGATTATTGTAGCATGGGGTTTAGGATGGAGGAAAGATTGTATTGGTCAGTGGAGATGTGGAATGAAAATAAGCTATATTGGATAGACTAAAACTAAGGGTTGGCAGGAAAACAGTGGTTGAACAATGGGTGACCTTCAAAGAGGAAATGGGTTTGAGCATAGTCAGGGCATATTCCCTCACAAAGGGGAAGGTAGGACAAAAATCCAGTTTCCCTGGATGATAAATAAGATATAAATTCAGTTAAAGGAGAAAAGTTCCTAATGGTAAATGCCAGGTAGTAAATGCAGATTAGAGCCAAGCTGAATATGGAAGGTGTAGAAGGGAGGGAAGACAATAAGTGAGAAGCAAGAAGGGATTATGAAAACATAGATGATAGTAAAATGTGGGGTATGCAGGGTAGTTTGATCTTAGAGTAGGATAATAGTTCGGCACAACATCGTGGGCCGAAGGGCCTGTACTGTGCTGTACTGTTCTATGAAAAATGACAGGCAATTAATATAAAGAGGAACCACAATGCCTTTTGTAAGCACACCTTTGTAAAACAGGAGATAAAAAGGAGTAGGGATTAATTAGCTAAGCAAGAGGATTTATGCTAAGAGGCAAGAGGTATGGTTAAAGGTGTTAAAATTAATACTTTGCATCTGTCTTTACCTATAAGGCTGATGTTTAACAGGCTTTGGCAACAGTACAGGAAATTCAGACACAAGAAAGAGTTAAAATTGATAAGACGGCAGTATTACACAAGTTATCCGTACTTAAGGTTAATAAGACATGGGGGCCAGGTGAGATGCAAAGGATACTGAAGGGAGGAAGAGTGTGGAAATTACAGAGGCACTGGCAATTATCTTGCAATCTTCTCTGGATTGAGAGATGAGGCTGGAGGATTGAAGAATTGCAACTATTCCTCCCTTGTTCAAAAAGGTCATAAAGATCAACCCAGCAGTTAGGATTCAAAAAGTTAACAATCCTCTTAGTAAAAAGAAAAATTCTCATCTAAGTGGCATTCCCCTTAATTTTAAAATTGTGTCCCCTCAATCTAGACAACCCAACCAGGGAAACATCTTACCTGCATCTACCCTACCTATACCTTTTAAAATATTTTGTAAGTTGTAATGAGATCATTTCTCATTCTTTGAAACTCTAGAGGAGACAGTCGAATATGCCTAGAGTCTCTTCATTGGATGCTGCTGCCACCCTGGGAACTTTAGATGCACTCCCTGTATGATAATATCTTTCCAGAGTTAAGGAGACCAAAACTGCACACAGTACTCCAGGTATGGTGTAACCAAGCTCTTGTACAATTGAAGCAAGACTTCACTATTCCTGTGCTCAAATCCTCTTGCAGTAAAAGACTGATATTCCATTAGCCTTCCTAATAGCTTGCTGAACCTGCATGTCAGCCTTCAGTAACATATTCACAAAGACCCTCAGATTTTTGTACATCTACACTTTCCAACTGCTTGCCATTTAAAATATGATATTCTACACACCTGTTTCTCCTACTAAAGTGGACAACCTGACATTTTTCCACATTCCACTCTATTATGTTTGCCATGTCCTTACCCATTCACTAACCTTGTCCAATCTTCCTGAAGCCACTTGATATCTTCCTTGCACATTGTGGATGATCCAAAGCTAAGCAGCAAATTTGGGAATATTACATTTGGTTCCCACATCCAAAGTCATTGATATATGTTGTGATCTGCTGTGACCCAATTATTGATTCTTGCAGTACTGCTAATGCAAGAATAACCATTTACTCCTGCCATTAGCTAAGCATCAATCCGTGCCAGTACACTACCTGCTCCTACCCCATGTGCTTTAGTTTTTCTAACTCCCGTTTAGTTCAGAAGCTTTTCCGAAACTTATGACAATTTAAATATACGATAACTGTGTAAGCTCTATTTCGATTTAGTTAGTAACATCTTCAAAAAAACTCCAACCTTAAACATGATTTCCCATTTGTAAATCGATGCTGACTAATCAGATCATGAATTAACCAGGTTTGTCCCATTCTTTGCAATGGACACTAGCATTCTCTCTACTTTTAATGCAAGGTTAACAGGCACACAGTTCCTGTTGCTCTCTCTCACTCCCATCTTAAATAGTAGGGTGAAATTTACTTCTAATCCATAGGAATCATTGAAAATCTATAGAATTTTTGAAAACAAGCACAAGTGCATTTATTATTTATTATTTCTATATCCACTTCTTTCAAAATGATTGGGATGAAGACTCAGGTCCTGGAAATTTATTAGCCCCACTCATTTCTCCAGCACAATCTTCTTGCAAAAATAAATTTCCTTCAACTCCCCATTCTCCCTAACCACTTGGTTCTCTAGTTCTGGAGATTTCTGACATCTACTCCGTGAAAAACAATGTGATCTTTTAGCTTTTCTGTCATTTCTCTAATCCCTATTATAAATGCTCCAATTCTATCTGTAATGGACGCATATTTGTTTTAGACAAAGTGAACCTAAAGCTTTTATAGTCTGTTTTTAAATGAACTTAAAGTAAAACACACTACAAGGTAACCAAGAATAAATCCCTGGGTTTAGTGATCCAAAAGGGAGATTACATAGAACTAGAAAACAAAAGTCAGTGGAACGAGAAAGACTACTGAATGTAAAGTGCAGTTATTTGCAGTTTCTCTTGTCAGGATTCATTCCCAGTCTACTAAAATACTAGATTTGGACCTCTAACCCTTTCAGACTCTTTACAACAGCTCTCTAACACCGCACCTCCCCACCTCACTCATTATCATCAACATTCCCCCTCAACCTAATTTTTGAAGGCAGTCTGGAGGTGTCACTGTTCTCCCAGAATATGTCCTCCAATTTGGTAGGTCTCAATGTTAAAGATTGTTTACTTTGATCCTGTTTGTGACAGAACAAGGTCCATACCCTTTAAAATTCAATGCCTTTTCTGTTTTTGGATTTTCTTCACTAAAAGTAATTCCTGCTGAAAACAGGCATTGCTATATTGGAGATCATTAATCACGTGAATTTCCTTCAGAGCTCAGATATCCTGTTGAAGCCTTTTTTTTTAGTGAAGTAGTATCTTAGTTCTTCAGAAAATGGATTTTTTTTTCCTTAATAGTATCCTGGATCTCTAAGCTAGGAAGTTTCTTCTTGAAAAATTGTCCTGAACTGTTGGACGTTGTTTGTCCCACTCAGTGGTGGCTTCCTTGGAGTTGTGTGACCGTATCCTTAATTTGTGTGAGCACATTTTTATTCGCGATGTGCCAGCAAATCTGTATTCAAGTGTGTGGACTCTTTACTTAAACTTGTTTATAAAGTGGACACAGACACACACAGTGCATTGGTGGAAGTGACATATTAATGGCCTCGATCACACAACTTGAGGTTCTGTGCTGCCCAAAGATTATCTGAAGAACAATGATCTTTTCTTGCTTCGCGAGAATCAAAAATAATCTCCTTGAACTTGAGTTTTCTCAGCATCTCATGTCAGGCTGTAGTCTATCGCCATTATCTGTATGGCAGAAGAAATTCTCAACTAATGTTGAAAAGAGGGGTGTACAGCTCGGGTTGCGTTCTCATTATGTCATATACTTCATTTACTTATGTCTGAATTTCTCCTTTGATAAGAATGGAAAACATTCTGCCAACCCTTTATTGGTATTGGTTATAAAACAAATTTCTTATACCAAACACTGAATCACAATGGATTGTCTTTTTTTTTGCGTTCCGTCAAGTCTCGGAAAGCGTACAAGAAAACTTTCCACCAGTTGTCCCTTGACTGGATGTTCAGTAGCGAGACTTTCCTAAAAGGGCAAGTCAACAAAAAATAGCTCAATGGGCAGTTCTTCAATGACTGGTTGTTCCATGAACAGTATCATCTTAAACTTTAACTTGATTGCTAACAATTGTAGACTCAAGTCAAAATATGCTCAATAGTGAATTCTTGATTGTGAAGTACATCAGAGTTCTCTACACTCTGACACCCCTTGAGGTGTAGAGTTGCTTGTTGTAAATGTTTAATTGTAAGTGTTGTACCTCCTGGGCCTTGTAGGTATACCATATAGGCTGGAAACTGTTTCTGCAACTATTGTATACTCAATGGTGACATTTACCCTGATAAAAATGCAGCTTAAAACTAATGAGAAATATCCTCTTTCCAAAAAGAGAGGGCTGGATCACATTTCCACTAGGAATATCTTTGGCTTGTAGAATTTTCTACCTCACTTAAATTCTTTTGAGTAGCTACTTGTCTTGCTGCAATGTACCTCTTTTAAAGTTATAGAATCATATAGAATCAGAATCTCTACAGTATGGAAGCAGGCCATTCGGCCTATTGAATCCACAGCGCCCCTCCTAAGAGCATCCCACCCAGTCCCACCCCCACCCCGTAACCGTGCATTTTTCATGGCTAATCCACCTAACCTCCACATCCCTGGTCACTGTGGGCAATTTAGCATGGCCAATCCACCTAACCTGCACATCTTTGGACTATGGGACGAAACTGGAGCACCCATGAAGAAACCCATGCGAACACGGGGAGAATGTGTAAGCTCCATACAGAGAGTCACCTAAGGCTGGAATCAAAACTTGGTCCGTGGCACTGTGAGGCAGCAGTGCTAACCACTGAGCTACCATGCCAAATGGCCTCATCCTGTCCTTTACACTTGTTTAAGCTCTTATAGAATGTAAAATTGGCACTTTTTTTGTTTGAAAAGGTAAGCTATTGGTTTACTGGTAAAAGAATATTTAATGACTTGGCACTCCTTGTGCCAATGAGATCTCCTTGTTCCATGGTGTTGACAATTTGATAGCTTCTGGTGTCTGTCCTCCTCACTGTACAGGCTTCTTATGTTTTACATCTCAAGAACTGATTGAATTCTGATTTCCTGCCGTAAGGTTGATCCAGTCCTTTTAGGATTAATCTGTATTCCTCTAGATTTTGCTTTAGTCACCGTCTGAAGTGTTTGATCCAGAATCATATCTTCTTTTGACTGTAATAAGATGTCTTATGAAACCTAAAACTCCATCATTGCATTTTTCCACTAATCTGTAGAAATTGTTAACAAAAATGATTCAGGCTTTCCTGGATGAATCTTTTTAAAGGAGCAAAGTTTAACAATGGTTATTTGTTCTGAGGTTAAACTGCAAAAGCTTGCAGAATGTGATCAAAATCTGATATTTTTTAAAATAATAACACCTTGATAAACTACAATAGCTATAGTCAACAGCTACAGTCCCAATCAATAAAAAAGTTTAATTTCTTAGCTTCTGAATTGGTATTTAATTTGGAAGCAATTCTTAAGGTATCCAATTCTGTGCTCTATTTGACCCATCCCAGAAATTAAATCTTTCCTGGCAATAAAAAGACATGGCAGCAGAATAATGTGGTTATTTATTTTCCCAACTGTTAAAAAAATGATTTAGTGTAGTAGTAATGTTACTACTTGTGATTTAAGGTTTTCCCACATTAGTGAGGTCAAAAATGTAGGATTTCGGTCTTTTGCAGTTAAGATGAAGGAATCCCACTTCCTTCAAGTGAAATAGATGATTTACATTTTCCTGTTGCTTATCGAGATGCATCCTACTAATAAATGCCTCTCAAATTGAATCCCATTCTGAAAGACGTTACAAATGAATCCCACTTTTTGCAGATCTCCAGCTGAATTGTCTTCCTTTTTAAATAGATTTTCCTAAATGATTCCTAGTATTATTTTCTTTTGCTTCATGTTCCACCCCTCCTCCCAGAAGAGGTCTGTTGTGTGGTTTATCAATGCCTCCCACCTTTATAACACATTAAATAGTAGATCTGCTGCCTCTGTGGCCTCAATAGTGTCCTTTTTTTAAAAAGTCTGGTTTTGTCTGCATAAGTTTCTAATTTGCCTCTAGATTGCTTTGTTTCTGACTTAGACTTTCTCAGCTTCTTTTTAAAATAGTTTTTATGACCAGTTATTTTCCTGACTGTAGCCATGTCCAATTATGCCTGCATTCAATCTGAGCTGCAAGTACTTTCCCAGCCTGTAAGTTGTGCTGTTTTGTTTCAAGCTTTCTTTTGCCATCATGAATATATAAAAAAAAGTTCCGAGGATCTGATGTGTGATCGCTATCCAGCACTGATGCAATCCATAACTGCCCTTGGAGTTACTCGCTCTCGGGAGTTCTGAACACTCTACTGTTGCAGAGCAATCTCTTACGACGCCTGAAGTTAGTTGGCATGGCAGAATCCTGCTGAGAGGTTCTCATTGCACAAAATGTCCAACTCCAGACTGTCTGTACAAGTAGCCTCCTGAAGCTCTGAAGATTCTCCATGAATGCCAATGTTTTGAATGTGCCACTTGCTACCATGTGTAAGGTGAGTCCTCACCACAGGTCATGTTATAAGATCCATCAGGTGAATTTGCTACCACTATCCCTCTTTCATGGTAGGTAGATTGAAGGTCGAGTTGATCTAGTAAGAGAGGAAGACCATGTGTTCTCTGACAAAAGGCTGTCAGAAAGAAGAAGCTTATTACGTTGTAACAGTAGATACAAGTTACGTTGGGATAATAGACAGTCTAAGTCAGAATGTGGGAGACTTCAATGCTGGGTCTTACTTGCTGGAGATCTGAAGCTGTTCACTGCCCAAGTTAATGAGACAGCATACTGGGCAATGTTTAGTGCATTCCTCCTCTTTACAACCTTAGACATTTTAAGCTTCTTGAGAGCATTGTTAGAGCTGCACCAATCAGACAAGTGGAGAGTATTCCATCACCCTCCTGATTTGTGCTTCATAGATGGTGAATAAGCTTTGGGGAGTGACTCACTCTGGGATTCTAACTGTATTCATGGCTGCTCCAGTTAAAAGTCTCATTAGTGTAAATGGTCATTGTCTATCATTTGTACGTAGCAAGTACTTGCTACTTAGCAGCTCAAGCCTGCCAGTTGTCTTTGTTGCATATGGTTTGGGTTGCTTCAGTATCTGCAGAGTCACGAATGGTGCTGAACATTTTCTGCTGACGATACCCTTATGAAGGGAAAGTCATTGGTGAAACAGCTGAAGACAGTTGGACCAAGGACTGTTTTTAAATGATTAATGGTGTCAGTTGATAGTTGTTTGAGCTTTCTTCTCAACCAACAGGTCTTGCCTTACTCTAATGGAAAGAAAAAAACTTGGCCTGCATTTTAGCCCTAATTCAGCACCAGTAATGTCCTCTTTCGTATTGAAACACTGGCATTTTTGTCAGTTTGTCTTCATTGACTTTGCCATCTCTGGAGACAAAACAAATGTCTACTTTCTTTTGTGATTTTCTTCACTAGCAATAATCTTGCTTACTGTTCACTGCAAAATGGCTGGTGTAAGGGACCATGGGATTATTAGTATTACTTAATCTTGTCATGAGTTGATGTGGAGAGCAATGGAATGGGGAATGGGAATGGAATGGTAATTGAATTAGATTTATTGTCAAATGTACTGACATGAGTGGAGTGAAAGTTTACAAGTCGCCACATATGGCGCCACCTCAGGTACCATGGTACAGACTCTTGAGAACAAATTGTTAGGAAAAAAATAACTTAGAAAAATGAGAAGTCCAGCATTCCAGACCTTGAAAAGTACAAAATCATAGTAATCAAGTAGAAAAAATAAATAAGTTCTGAATAACAGTCCTTCCACAATAATAATTAAATTTATAAAAAGAGAACTTAAGACAAAGTCCATTTCATGGCTCTGGGAATGAGGACCCAACCCCCCATTGAAATCCTGGGCTCGACCCACCACAGTGCTGAAGTACCGTGATGCTTAGTTTGTAAATTGCTGCATAAAAATAGGGTTCTTGTGCTATCTTTTGCCAATATCCTTACTCCGTATGCTCTGGTTACCTTTCCTTTTGCCAGCAAAAATAGTTTCTCTTTAGGGCCATTATCAAAAGTCTGCATGATCTGAAGCAACCTTTATTAAAAAGCCCTGAGAGTGTCACAGAAATTTTTGAACGGCAGATGATAGACCTGGAAAAATGACATGAGGAAGCCCTGGCTTTATAACCAGAGAGAGAGTACAATTCTCATATGATGGTGTAATGAGGTGTGGATTGAATAGTCATTAAGCCCATCTGTAACAGATTTATTGAGCAGGAGTCTAAGCACAAAATTTTAGTTGTTGACGTTGTCAAAAAAGCTTAATGTTCTTAATCTTTATGTAAAAATCCCCAATTTACTCATGTGATAGTGACGTTAACAGAGAACCACACTTACGCCTTGTTTCCCATCCCTTATCTTATGCGTTTAGTCAAAGCCCGCTCTCAGTATCCCTGACTCATTCTGACATGCATGTTATTTTGGTGCACACTTGAAGTTGTTGTCTGACAAAGCAAGGAACCTTGTCCTGCATCTTTATCACTTTGTCCATATTCAGTCAGCCCTTCATTTGTCATGAACTGGTCCTCATCATCACACACATATATATTGGACAAAGTGCATGTTGTGAAGTGAACTGCAAAGTTTTTGCCCTCATTTTTAAGAAAAAGCACAGAATTCTCATGGCATAGAAGGTGGCCACTCAGCCCATTGTGCCTGCATTAGTTCTATTACCTAGTGCCAATCTCCTGTCATTTCCCTATATCGCTGCACATCATATCTATTCAAATAATCATTCAGTGCTCTCTTGAATGCCTCAGTTGAACCTGTCTGCACCACATTTTCAGACGGTGCATTCCGGAGGAAGTGGTAGAGGCAGGTACAAAAGCAACACTTAAAAGGCATCTGGATTGGTATATGCATAGAAAGGGTTTAAATGGATATGGCCCAAATGCTAGCAAATGGCACTATGTTGGCACTGACAAGATGGACTGAAGGGTGTGTTTCCATGCTGTATGACTCCATAACTACTTATTGCGTGAAAAAGATTTTTCTCATGCATGCTTCACTTGAATTTCACTTTCATTTTATGCCGCCTTATTCTTTTCTATATTAGAAATGGCAACTTCTCCCTAAATACTCTGTCCAATGCACTCATTATTTTTAAAATATGGATCAAATCTCTGTCAACATTCTTCTCTCCAACGAGAACGGTCCCAATTTAAGAAACAGTCACACTTAAGGATGAATAGTATTCCAGAGAGATGAACCATTCATAGAGATCCCGTTCAGCTTTATTTTTTTTGAAACCACAAGTATAAGCACAATCCTTACTTCCCAAAGTTAGCTTTGGATGAGTTAGCTAAATCTAGATGCCTGCTGAGCAGTTTATTCATGGGAAATTTTCATTTTCATCATAATGAAGCTGATTTAGCTAACTCATTCCGTGTGTCATGAATTCAGCAAATTGGTCACCAAATGACACAGGTTGGGCGGAATCTCCTGCCTATTGTAAAGTTTCATAAATCAAATCCATTTCTGGGCCCCAACCCTGTCCAGGTCAGGGGTATCTGACAGTTGGAATCTTCGAGGAGGTGGAAAATAAATAGGTTGCCTTCAAATTCACTATTCAGTGAAAGAAGATGGGTGGGCCTCCAAGGCAGCAGACACTTTAAGAAGACTTGCAGCACTGGGAAATGGAAGTTCCATTGGCAGAGGTGGAGTTGTTGAATTGGTTAGGGAAATGTCAGGGTGTCTCAAGATGGAGGCACTCTCAGAGCCTGTCTAATATTTTTTAAAAATGCGAGTCCTGCAGCTCATGAGGTGAATGAGGCTCTGTCTTTTGAAGTTTGGTGGCATCTTCTCCGAGTAATTGATGGGAAGTCTTTACAGTGATCCAGCTTGTTGCCAGAAGGCTGCCTTTAAGCTGCATTTGGCGTCCCTACACAACAGGGTGAAGTGCAGGGGTGCTTAGCCCAACAGTGGTTAGATCCCAGAGTTTTCAAGAACATAACTGCAATTGGTCCTTACATTGACCTACCAAGAGTATGGCCTCTGTGACAATGATGCCACCTCTTGCAAGAGAGCTTGAGTGTGGGATTGTTCCAACCAGAAATGCAGCTTTCCAATTTTGCCCTTGACTTGACTCTAAACGTGTTTCTGTGTGTCCAGGAGGTTTCAACATGTTGGTGGGTCAATCCATTTTAGTGCTCTGCCTGCATGGTGCAACAGAAGTGAAGAATTGTGAGAAGAAAATCTAGCAATATAACATCCAAATAATTTACAGAATAACATCTTTTATTTCTGCTCCCCCACAGACAATGAATGATCAGGCGCATGCTTTAGTTTCTGCAGTAAGTGAAACACATGGTATCCCAGCAAGGTTTGCAGAACTCATCAAGAAACATTTCAAAATCATCTGCTGTGAAGAATTCCTGAAAAATGAAAAAGAACTTGCTGATAAAATCCAGGTCATTTTTGCATGGGAAAGTTATCCCACAATAAATGAAAAGCTTCTGAAATCTCTACCATGTTTGAAGGCCATTGTAAATCATGGAGTTGGTGTGGACCATCTTGATTTACCTCTGATCCACAGTTTCGGTGTGAAGGTGGCCAACACTCCTCATGTGGTGGACAATGCTACTGCTGAAATGGGCATGGCCCTAATGTTGGCATCTGCCAGGAATATATTGGAAGGTAAGACAGGGGTTGAAAATGTCAACTATTTTGGCAAAACAGACATCAGATGATATGGAATCTATAATTTAGACCTTTAAAACCAAGGAAGGAGTAGAGCATTCCTTGGTTTAATAAACGTTAAAGTTAACATATATTAATCAGAGAAAATACAGGTTGAAATTATTAAATTGTGCACCACAGAAACACGCTATCATGTAGACTAACTGCACTTAATGGCTGTTCAAAAGTTTTTTTCTCATCTGTTTTTGAGCACGACTGGTCAGTGCTCGAGTTGGTGAGTTGAGGAAATTTTTTTAGTCTCTTTTTGAAAATCTAAACTTGCTGAAATCTAACATTTAACTGAAAGTTACTGTGTAAATTTCAGGGACTGGAGTTAGGCAGAGGTATGCAAATTATCCACTGTAGGACTGCTAGGTTAGTAAATTAAGGAAGCTGGTTTGAATCTTTTTTGGTAACTGGGGCTCAGCTATCTGTGCAGTTTCAGAACTATTACACACTGCATGTCAGTGCAACTTGAACGGAGTGCTGGAAGTTGCGTGAATTGATGGAGTTAGTGGAAGGAAGTGCTCCTTTAGCTTTTTTCGCATTTTCACCCTGTAGAAATTCCTCATTTTTACTCGATCCTTATATATTCAATTTATAGTTAAATCAGAAAGAACTGATTTGTTGGAAGGATGAGTAATCGTACTTCCACCTTCTAGTCTCCAGTTTATAGCAAATAATGTTTAAGTTCTATATGATAAGGAGTCAGACTTCGGATGGAGAACTGTCTACAGTTCCCAGCATCTCGGTTCAAGAAGGGTGTTAAATACATTGGAAAGTGTGCAGAAGAGTTTTACAAGGATGTTTGCAGGGACAGGAAACTTCAGTTATGAAGACAGATTGGAGAAGTTGGAACTGTTGTCCTTGGAAAAGAGAAGACTTAGACAAGATTTGATAAAAGTTTTCAAAAGTTATGAAAGTCGATTGTGAAAAATTTCATTCTCCCAGAAGGATCAAAATGAGATGTCACAGATATAATAAAATTTATAAAAGAACCAAATGTGCTGTGAGGAAGAAGACTATTCATACAGTAAATTGAGGGTCAGGAGTGCACTGCCTGGTAGTGTGTCAGTTTCAATTGAAGCATTGAAGCAAGGTTTAGATGATTATTTGCATAGAAACAATAAATGAGGTTACGGGAAAAGGCAAAGAGAATGACAGTAAATCCTAATACTCGATCAGTGAGCTGGTCCAGATCCAATCGGCCAAAAAGCCGCCTCCTGTCTGCGTAACAATTCTGTTATTCTCTAATTCATGCAAAAGGCAGAATTTAATGCCCTTCCAGGTTGCAACATCTGAAGCAAACAGTGTTGTTTGACTGGTTGGGAGGGTGCAGGGTGGGAATGCTGCTATCTCCGTTTCCTCGTAACCCCACTGAAATCTGCACTGTTAAGGTTGGAGAGCAGCTTTCCTGCTTAGAGCCCACTTAATTGAGCAGTTTATGCCTCATATAAGGGTCTCATCCAGCCACTGCTCCAAATGCAGGAAAAGACCTGTGGCCCAAACTGCAGCCTGGCAGCTTTGACCCTGCAGGTTGCTGGAGGTGAAAGGAAAGATACTTCTTTTACTGGTCCATGGTGCCAGTTGGAGGCCCTCCCACCTCAGACAGTTTTCGCTCCTCACATCCACCTTTCCCCTGGACCCTTATTAGTCAAGACCCCGCCTCTATAGCTACTCACCAGGGCCTGCCTGAAATGCCTGGAGGTCAGTATCTGTCACTGACCATTTTCTCCTTGGCCTGGCTGCAGTACCTGCAATGCCCACCATAATGGATGACACCCGCAGCACTGTCAAGCTCTTGGCTCACTGGTTGACCACTCTGAGACATCTTCTTGGAAAGAGGCAGTGTATCAGGTGTAATAATCAAAGGTCTACAGGCTGTAAAAACAGGGCAATTTAGCCATGTCCAATCTCACTCTCAGCATTTACATTGCAAAGAGCTTGCCCTCAGTGAATAATCCAGCCCATAATTGTTACAAAAAAGTCTTGAAAATCTGCATTCATTGCTATAATTTATCATCTGCTTTCAGTATTTCTTACAGGCTTTGTTGATAAATTGTGAATTCCCACCTGGCATAAATTTTTTTATAGGTAATGCTTTTTAAAAAGATATTGTAGAATTACAGTAAGTTACAAATCACACTCATGACAGGAGAAGAAATGTACCATATAAACATGAAAACATTGAGTCGCTTATCTGATTAAAATTATTAAATTCTTAAGGTTCCTGTCTTCATGAAGATAATATCTCAAAACTGAAATCAATAGAATTGACTTGAATTTAAAGAGGCAGTTCAGTCAGACTGGACATCTTAGCATATGGGGTCACTATATTTGACAAATCCAGTTGTTTCTCTTCTGGATGTGGTACTTTACCCATGCAGTTGGCATTTATAATGCAGAGATTATAAAAGGAAAGCCTTTACATAAGCCCCTAAAAGTTACTGAAAATTGATGTTTAGCTAGCATGTCTACCTGCTGGTTATAGATTAGTAATATCAGATAATTGCACACATGTCTTCCTTGGTGTTCATCTAATGCCAACTTATGTTTGGAGAATGCAGTTTGTTGATGCTACAGTGCTGAAGATTTGAATTAGCCTTCTTAATTTAGATGCTGCAGGTATAAAAGTTAATTAAGTCCAAAGAGCACTGTGGTGACACTGCAACAGACTTGGCCAATTTGTTGCCAGACTAGGAGGGATGTTTGTACAATATTGGCCTTCAATTTTCACCTTCTTCCAGCTTCTGAAAAACATTCTGTTGGAACGTTGTCATCCTGAAATATTAACTCTGTTCCTCTCTCCACAGATGTGTGACCTGCCGAATATTTCTATCAGTTTCGGTTTTCATTTATGAAAAATATTTATTTGTTAGCTATTCAATACACCAATTGCTCCTAACTACCTTGATTTTAAAATTTTAGGTCAGCAGATTTCAACTTCTCCAGACACTAAAATTTATCCTTTGAATTGGTACGGAGCCGAGGTGACTGGAGCTACTCTTGGGATCATTGGAATGGGAAGGATTGGATACAAAGTTGCTCAAAGAGCCAAAGGATTTGATATGAAAATTCTGTATCACAACAGGAACAGGAGGTAGGGTTTGTGGGAGGTTCCAACTAAAGATCATTTTATAACAGTGCATAGATATTATCTGTTAATAGTAATAGTTAATAGTTGATAGAGGTGCATGTTGACATACTAGCACATTAATCCCCAGACACAGCTTTTTACGCGCTCCCTGGATGGCTAGGACAGGACTGAATGGGGAATGAGGATCTCAAAAATCAAGATTCCATGTAACGACTGCCCTGCCACATTTATAATGATGATTGAAACCATAGATAAAGTTCCCCCACAAGAATAGATGGAGGCTGATTAGAAATTCAAAAAGTGCAGCCTGATTCTGTCCCCTAGTCCCCCAATCCATGGCTCTACCTGGGTTATTAGGTCATCTACCCAGGTTATTGAGACAGTGGCCACAATGGAAATATAAATGGCAGCAAAGCTACAGAATTCACGTTGGGGTTTGAAGAAACTGTGTTTAATCTTCTTAATGTTTATGTCCCAGATATAGCTCTGTATTAGCGCACTCGCCTCTGAGTCAGAACGTACCGGTTTCAGGTCCCACTCAAGAAAATGTAGGTTGCTGCACCAATATAGAAATCAGAGATGCCATGTTCTACATGGGATGTTAAATCAAGGCTCCATATCAGATCGGGGTTTAAATACCCTTTGGTACTTTTCCTAAGAAGAGTTAATGTTCACCCCTAAAGCAACGTAGAAAACTAAATTAACTGCTTCTTACCACATTTGTTTGTGATTCTTGCTATGCACACGTCGGTAGCCATGGTTCCTATGTTACAATTGTGACCACACTTCAAAAACAGCTTGATTGTCTGTAGAGTACTTGGGTTGTCCTAATGTTGCAGCAGCAATAATGTAAAGACACACTCTTTCTTTCTGACTGGTGAAGATCATGGATTGTGCAAGATGGGATGTTTTATAAGCAGTCTGACAATACAGAAGCAAGGAGGGTAATAGAGTTTTAAAGTTGGGTACCATCATTCACATGGAAGCTAGTTCTAAGCCTTCGAATGGTAGTAAAGAATTAGTAAAGGACCGTATGTACATGAGGAGACTGAGCGGCAAGAATAGAAGCAGGAAGCAGGCCCATCCCCTATATCAACATGTGGTACATCAATGAAACTTTAAAAAGCTATATGACCTTTAAAAGTAATTTTATGTTATTTAAAGTTGGGCTATTCATGGATGGTAGAATGGATACTTCTTTTAAAAATATTTATTTTGGTGAAAAATTCATTTTCAGCTGTATTAGTTATTTCAGTCAAAGTGAGACAGAAAACAGGAAGTTACAAACCAGTCAGATTAACATCTGTCACAGGAAAAATGATAGAAGCTATCACAAAAAACGTTATTTGGATAAGTTCAAGAATAATCAGGCAGAGGCAATATGATTTTGTGAAAGGGAAATCATGTTTGACCAACTTCTTGGATTTCTTTGAACAGTTAATGCACTATTGGATAAAGGGGAGCCAACAGATGTGCGGTGCTTAAGATTTCCAGAAGGTATTTGATAAGGTGTCACATGATAAGTTATTGCAGAAAGTACAAGCTCACTGTAGACAGTAACGTATTCGCATAGGTAGAAGTTTGGTTGGCTAACAGGAAGCAGACAGTATGTATAAACAGGAATGATGAAACCTTAGGAATTGATGCTGGGACCTCAACTGTTTACAATTTATATAAATGACTCGGGTTAAGGCACCAAAGGTATGGTTGCCAAATTTGCTGATGACACAATCATAGTAGGAGAGTAAGTTGTGAAGATGTCATGAGGCGGCTACAGGAAACTGTATATAGGTTGGGTGAGTGGACAAAAATTGGTAAAATGCAACAGTGTCGATTTGGTCACGAAGAACAAAACCTCAAAATGATGCAAGGTGATCTGGGTGGCCTCATGTATGAATAGTAAAAGGATAATGTGAAGATACACCAAGTCATTAAGAATTGCATGTTACAATTTATCATGAGGGAAATTGAATACAAAAGTCGGGAGGTTATGCTTCAGTTCTGCAGTACACTGGTTAGACTACATCTTGCGTACTGGTCCAATATTGGGAATCTTTTTTAAAGAAGAATGTAAATGAATTAGAGGCTGTTCAGAGGCAATTTACCAAGTTAATACCTTGAATGGAGGGTTTGTCTTATGAGAAGAGGTTTATAGGCTAGGCTTGCATGCACAAAGGTTTAGAAGAAGTGAAAGACTTGATTAAAATGTATAACATGCTGAGGGGTGTTGACATGGTGGATACAGGGAGAATGTTTCCTCTTACGAGAGTATTTATAACTAGGAGTGACTGTTTTGAAGCTCAGGGGTCACTGCTTCAAAACAGCATTGAGACAGAATTTATACTCTGAGGGTCGTGAGTCCCTGAAAATCTCTCCCTAAGAAGGTAGTGTAATTAGAGTCAGAGAGGTCTGCAGTAGACAAAAGAGGCCTTTTCGCCCATAAAGTCTGTTCCAGTCAAAAACAACAACATAACTATTCTAATCCCTTTTTCCAGCACTTGGCCAACAGCACTACATGCCTTGGCACCACATGCACATCAAATGTTTGAGGGTTTCTGCCTCTACCACCCTTACAGGCAGTGAGTTTCAGATTCCCAACACTGATATTTCCTTCACATCCGCTCTAAACCTCCTGAAGCTGACCTTATATCTATACCCTTGGTTATTGATTCCTCCACCAAGGAGAGATGTTCCTTCCTGTATAACCTGTTTATGCCCCTTATAATTTTATACATCTCAATCATGTCCCTCTGCTCCAAGAATACAATCCCACTCTATCTAATCTCTCCTCATAACTAAAACTCTTGATCTCATGCAACATCCTGCTCAATCTCCTTTGCATCCTGTCCAGTACAATCCAGTGGATTCCAGAACTGCACACAAATACTGCTGTAGCCAAAGCAACATTTTGAATAGTTCCAGCGTAACCTCTCTATGCCTCAGCTAATAAAGCTAAGTATCCCGTATGCCTTCTTAGCCACTTTTATCAACCTGTCCTGTGATTTTTAGGGACTGGTGGACATGTACATTGAGGTCTCTGTGATCCTTGGTACTTCTGAGAGTCATACTGTTCGTCGTGTATTCACTTGCCTTGTTTGTCCTGCCCAAGTGCATCACTTCACACTTATCTTCATTGAATTCCATTTGCCATCTGACTTGCCCATCTATATCCTCTTGTAATGTAAGGCTAACCTCCTCACTTTTTCTGACCCCACCAATTTTCATAGCTGTGAACTTACTGACTGACTCTCCTATATTCAAGTCTAAATCATTTATATATACCACAAACAACAAAGGTCCCAACACAGATCCCGGTGGAATCCCGCTGGACCCAGGTTTTCAGTCATAATGACAATCCTCACCCATCACCCTCTGCTTCCTGCTACTCAGCCAATTCTGGATCAATCAGCCATATTTCCTTCATTCCTACTGGCTCTTATCTTCACTGTTGGTCTCCCATGTAGGACCTTAT
Organism: Ginglymostoma cirratum; assembly: GCA_024137785.1. Taxonomy (NCBI): domain Eukaryota; kingdom Metazoa; phylum Chordata; class Chondrichthyes; order Orectolobiformes; family Ginglymostomatidae; genus Ginglymostoma; species Ginglymostoma cirratum. The sequence continues at coordinate 2,650,826 of JAHRHZ010000029.1, read as the reverse complement.
CAAAAGTCAGGCTGAAGCCAAAGTAGACTACACCAAATTTATTGCACTCTTCTGTACACCTGGTCACTTCTTTGAAAATTTAAAATCAAGTTGGTCAGACATGACCTCCCGTTAACAAAACCATGCTGACTGTTCTTGATTAATCCCTGCCTCTCCGAGTGCAAATTAATTCTGTTTCTCAGAATTGCTTCCAATAGTTTCCCCACCGTTGAGTTTGTCCTGAGTGGCCTATAGCTTTCTAGTTTATTCTTTGCCTTTTCTTGAATAACTGTACACACTAGTGTTCTCCACTCCACTGGCACCTCTCGTTACTCCTTGAATTTTTTTTCAAGTAGATGTAGATACAACCTCATTAAGAAAGGGTGAGAAGTTATCTCCTGTAGATGGAAATGTGAATTTGAGGTTACTATTAGTTTAAGTATGATCTAATTGGCAGAGCAGGAATGAGGGGCTGAATGGCCTACTACTTCTAACTTATGTGTTTGTATATTAATAAATATGGTTTTATAAATTTGAGATGATAATTCTTAAATACATCAAAGAATGTTCTTCATGGAAGAAAATTATGGCTGTTCCGAAACACTGTCCAATTGCACTCAACAATCTAAACTTTTATGTTTTTGATTACGAAAATGACCTTGACCGAGAAATTGAACCATGAAATCAATTCGGAAAACTAGCGCGGATTGACGATTCCTGTGAAAGTGGAACTTTATGCATAACTAGTCAATTATCATAGTAACTACAATACCTTAACAATTGTATTGTTGCACTCACTATTGTGCTAATTTAACTTTATTTCAATTTAATGTCTGATTCTGCAGTGTTAATTAAGTTTTATGTTAGACAATATTTATACCTTTGGTATTTGTAAGGAAATGATCATCAAAGAATTGTGACATAAACTCAGATTCGTGTCAAGTTTGTATTTATCATTCAAGGCACTTTTCACAATATCTAATTTATAATAATTCGCTAATGAGATTTCACTAATGAGTATTTGCAGTTCACAATGAAATAAGACGACAATGACTTATTTAGATATTTTTGAGTTACTGGGCCAAAGAAGATCACTGGGGACAAGAATAAGATAATTACTCTGTAAATTAAAAGAATTTGCACATGTAAATCACCTTGCCACATCTTAAGGCCATCTCAATTGACTTCTAATGACTGCAGTATAACTAGAAAATGTCAGTTTTTTTAAGTAAACAAAGTGTGTCATCTTAATTGCAAATAAGAGAGTCTTGTCACGACACAACTAATGTTCAAAAGATGTTGGGGATCACAGATTTCAGTGAGTGGGAGGAACAGAAGGGAATCAGTATTAGTAGGGAAATGGTTTGGCCAAATTGATGGGATTAAAGGCCGATAAAGCCTCAAGCACACATAATCTACATCGAGAGTACTAATAGAAGTAGCCCTTGAAGTACTGGATGCAAAGGTGATCATCTTTCAAGATTCTACAGACTCTGAAATGTTTCCTATGGATTGGAGGCTGGCTAATGTAAGCCCAATATTTAATAAAGGAGGTAGCAAGAAGACATACAGAATGGTTGGTTTGACATTGGTAATGGGGAAATACAAGTGTCCATTGTAAAAGATTTAACAGCAGAGCATTTGAAAAACAGTGACAGGATCAGTCAGCATGGATTTACAAAAGGGAAATCATGTTTGACAAATCTACTGGAATTTTTCAAGAATGCAACCACCCGTGTTCATAAGGGAAAGCCAGTGGATGTAGTTCACTTTGCTTTCTAGAAGGGTTTCGGTAAGGTCCCACATAAGAGTTTAGCTTGTAAAACTAAAGTGCATGGATTGGGGATAGTGTATTGAAACGGATAGAGAGCTGGTTGACAGACATGAAACAAAGAGTCGGAAGAACACGTCTTTTTCTGCGTGACTAGTGGAGTACCACAGAGATCAATGTTTGGACCCCAGCTACTCACAATATATATTAATGATTTAGATGAGGAATTAAACATAATATCTTCAAGTTTGCAGATGATTCAAAGCTGGGTGGCATGGTAACTTTTGAGGAGCATGCAAAAAATCTTCAGTGTGGTTTGGACAAGTTGAGTGAGTGGGCAAATGCATGGTAGATGACGTGTAATATGGATAAATGTAAGGTTATCCACTTCAGTAGCAAAAACAAGAAAGCAGATTATTATCGGAATGATGATAGATTGGGAAAGGGGGAGGTGTATTGAGACCTGGATGTCCTTTTACACCAATCACTGAAAGTAAGCAAGCAGGTTCAGCAGGCAGTGAAGAAGGCAAATGGTATGTTTGCCTTCATAGCAAAAGGATTCTAGCACAGGAGCAGAGATGTCTTGATCTTGGTGAGTTCACACGTGGAGTATTGTGTACAGTTTTTTGTCACCTTAACTGAGGAAAGATGTTCTAGCTATGGAGGGAGTGCAATGAAGATTTACCAGACTGATTCCTAGGGTGGCAGAACGGATATATGAAGAGAAACTGAATCTGCCTGATTATTCACTGAAATTTGGAAGAATGAGGAGGAGGGGAGGGATCTTATAGAAACTGATAAAATTCAAATAGGACTGAACAGGGTCAACACAGGAAGAATGTTCCTAGCGATTGAGGAGTCCAGAATCAGGGTTTACACTTTTAGGACATGATGTAGGCCATTTAGGACAGAGATGAGGAGATATTTCTTCACCCAGACAGCCTGTGTAATTCTCTGCCACAGAAAGCAGTTGATGCCACAACACTGAATGTTCTTAAGAAGGAATTAGATATAAAAACCAAAAGAACTGCGGATGCTGTAAATCAGGAACAAAAACAAAATTGCTGGAAAAGCTCAACAGGTCTGGCAGCATCTGTGAAGGAGAAAACAGAGTTAACATTTTGGGTCCAGTGACCCTTCCTCAGAACCTCAGGAATTAGATATAGTTCTTCGGACTAAAGGAATGTCCTTTGGGCTAAAGGAATCAACAGGTATGGGAGAAAGTAGGAACAAGGTACTTAGTTGGAGGGTCTGTCATGATCATATTGAATGGTGGACCAGGCTTCAATGGCTAAATAGCTTACTCCTGCTCCTATTTCTGATGTTTCTAAGTCCCAGGAATGTGTCATGACATGTATGAACAAGTGATTTTAAAAAAATATCAGCTCCCATAGCTTTCCCTTTTGTCAATGTAATTCTTTAATTTAAATAGATGACGAAGTGGTGGTTTTAATATTAAAAAGCTGTGTTCCTAGCTCATCACTGTGTGATTGGTTGTACGTAAAGAAGGGATAACACAGTGTGGAGCTGGAGGAACACAGCTGGCCAGGCAGAATCAGAGGAGCAGGGAAGTTGACGTTTTGGGTCGGGTCCCTTCTTCTGTCAACTTTCCTGCTCCTCTGCTGCTGCCTGGCCTGATGTGATCCTCCAGCTCCACACTATGTTATCTCTGACTCTCGCATCTGAGGTTCTTACGATCTCTGTGCGTAAATAAGGTTGTGTTTTACAGTTCTTGTGCTGCAGTGATAGTGTCCATACCTTTGAGCTGGAAGGACTGAGCTTAAGACTAATTTGCATAAGATGTGCCATAACACATTTGAACAGACTGATTAGTGTCATAGTCATACAGCACAGAAACAGGCCTTTTAGGCCCAGCTTGTGCACGCTGACTGAACTAGTCCTAGTTGCCTGCATTTGGCCCATATCCCTCTACACCCTTCCTATCCACGTACCTGTCCAAATGTCTTTTAAATGTTGTAATTGTACCCACCCCGACCACTTCGTCTGCCAGCTCCACTCTCTGTGTGAAGAATTTGCCCTCCGATGCCTTTTAAATCTTTCCTCTCTAATCTTAAACCTGTGCCCACTAGTTTTGGGCACCTCTTCCCTGGGGAAAAGACCTTATCTATATCCCTCACGATTTTATATATCTCCATAAGGTCACCCCTCACCCTCTTATGTTCCAGTGGAAAAATGTCCCAGCTTATGTAGGTTGTCCTTATAACTCAAACCTTCCAGTTTCGGTAACATCCTTGTAAATTTTCTTTTGCACCCTTTTTGGTTTAATAACATCCTTCCAATAGCAGGTTAACCACAATTGTACACAACACTCTAAATGTGGCTTTAGCCGTGTCTTCTACGGCTGTAACATGATGTCCCAACACCTGTACTCAATACTCTGACCCAAGAAGAAAAGTGTGTCAAGTGTGTCAGATGCCTTCTTCACGGCCCTGTGTACTTGTGACACACTTTCACGGAATTATATATCTGAACAGCTCACATTTATATGAAAAATATGAAGAGTTGAGTTTTTGGGAGGGTCTACTCCTGCTCCTCTTTTCTATGCTGCTACAGATCAGACTCCATTGGCAACAAACAAACTAAATGACCAAATAATTTGGGATTATACAGTTGCTGGTTGAGGTAAGAACATTGCCAGGGATCATCAGGCCCTTTGCTAATAATGCAGTAGGATCTTTGCATCCATTTGAATAAATAAATTTATATTTACATATCAGCATTAAGAAACAGTACCTGCCAATGCAGCACAAAGTAGAGCTGGAATGTACGACCTTCTGAATCAGAGGTGAGTTTGTTATTAATGAAGCCAAGCTTAAGTGGAACAGTGGTACAGCAAGTTAAGCAGTGATTTTTAACATACAAACATGAAATGTCATCATAAAACTTAATCAGAGTGGAAACCAAAGGTTGCAATCCCAGAGGGACAGAACACAAATGAAAGATTTGCAAAGAATCAAAACCTACTCAGCTTAAAAATTGTTCACTTCCAATTTTAGTATTCAATATTAAATCAGGTGTAATCCCTTAACTGTACAAGGAATATGAACCGACAACACCCTTTTAAAACAATAATTCAATTTTAATTTTGGAACATTGGTGCTTCCTTTTCTTCTCAATACACTATTATTCACATAATAGAAACATGAATGTGTTTGTTTATTGCTTTCCAGCAGTTCCTGGTATATGTTCCCTGGTATAGGTTCTCAGTTTAGCCCAGGGCTTGTGCAAACCTAAGGGTTGGAGTCCAGAGCGAAGTTTCTAAGACTGATTGTGCGATCACTGTCGCACATCGGTAAAAACCTCAATTAGAACTGGGTCACCATTTGACCAGATGTTTATTTTGAGTGATCCTGATTTGGATGTTGATAAGCAACTTAATTGTTCCAAACCAAATGTAGGTGGACTTTCCAGGGTGTCAACTCCTGGTTACCAGCCTATGAGTTCTCTTATTCAATTTAGGTTTAGTGAGACTTGTTTGCTGTCTCAAGTCCATGTACTGGCAGCAACTACAATGGCTTGCCAGCCCAGATCCTGAAGAAAATTTTAACCATTGTGGCCAAGGCTTGGCTTTGTTTTGGGGTTTTGTTATAAGCTGACCTAGACTCCATCTGCTCAGAATATGTCATGAGTGAGGCTATGCAATTGCCTTCACTCAAGTGGTATTTCCCAGCTCAGTTGGACTAACGAAGGTGTTCACTTCCATTGGAATACCTGCAACTCATATTTTCCAATGATAAAGCTAGTTGTGGTGCCTGTTTGAAGTCCAGTTGGGCTTCATCTAGTCAGCACTTTTGCATGGTTACATCAGTAATCCCACATATCAAACAGTCTCCCAGTATCTCATTAAGTAATAAACCAAAATCACATGCCTCTGCCATTCTTCAGAACCTAGTCAAAATTCCCAATACGGTTTCCCCAGTTCTCATATTGCTGAGTAAAACGGATAGCATCTCAGAATTATTGGACACTTGGAGCCAGAATATTCCTTAACTAACTCCGTCAACCCCTGAAAGGTTTTAGTATCTGGTCCCTCAGGGTTGGTCAGCTCCTAATAACTAAAAAAGCTGCAGGTCCACGAGCTGTCAGGAGAATTACTTGTTGGCTTTCATCTGCCCAATGTCATTTGCCCGAAAAAAACAACACATTCTTTCCACATACTGGTCCTAGTCTTTGATGGCAGGATTGAACAAGTCAAGTTTCCTAAATGATGCCAGAAATGCTTACCCCAACTCAAAGACCATTGCAAGTGAATTTCTTCAGGAGCGTGCTTTTCTTTCATTGCCACTGAAATAACTCCAATGAGGCCTGTTATGAATGCAATGTGCAACACATTGGCTCAGTTGCTAGCACTGCTGCCTCACAGTGCCAATGGCCTGGGTTCAATTCCCGGGTGTCTGTGTGAAATTTGCATGTTCTTCCCATGTCTGTGTGGGTTTCTCTGAGTGCTCTGATTTTCTCCCACAGTTCAAAGAGGTGCTGGTTAGGTGGATTGGCCATGCTAAATTGCCCATAGTGTCCAGCGATGTCCAGGCTCGGTGGACTAGCCATGGGAAATGGAGGGTTACAGGGATAGGGGAGGGTGATGGGATGCTGTTCAGAGGGTCTATTTGGACTCAATGAATGGCCAAATGGCCTACTTCCATACTGCAGGGATTCTATGATTTATTTACACGTGACTGATCCAGCTTGCTCAGAACCAGCTCTGTGAACAGGATGCCTGACACTCCTGTTCTTATCTGTCAGCCAGGCTCCCTGATTGGACCAGATTAACAGCCTCAGTCAGGGAACTCATTGTATGAGGTCCACCTGGCTGACCTAATTACAATTACTACAGTGCACACAAAATTGCAACACCTCACGGTGTAACATTTTGTTTCATGTTGCTTCAGGTACATTTGCTAATCATCCTTTAAATCTGTGGCCTTTTTGTTACTGATGTTTCTGCTGCTGAAAGCAGTTTCTCCTTATTTATCAAAACCTTCCATATTTTGAGTACATCTACCAATCTCAGTTTAACCTTCCTACACTAAGTAGAATAATCTCAGTTAGTTTCTCCTGTCTCTCCATGGTAATGAAGTTCTCATCCCTGATAGCATTCTGGTAAATCCTTTCTGCATCTTGTCTCAGATTTAAACTGAAGTGCTCAAAATTTCCGAGTGGAAGCCCAAAGTTTTCATAAACACTTCGCACAGTATCCGTGTTTCTGTACGCTATGCTTCTATTGATAAAACAGAGAATCCCAAAAGCCTTTTAAATGGCCTTTTCAACTTTTCCTGCTCCTGAGGTGCAGGGTCAGAAATCATAGACCCCTGACTTTGCCCCTGGCCCCGGCCTGAGCACAGTGGGCCCCTGGAGCCCTGAGCCTCAGTTATTTCAATTTGTCAGTTCCTGCTTCAAGGAGTGTTAATGGGCTGGAGATAAGACTTCCAGCACTCAGTCAGGAGGAGGTCTCACTCGACAAGCTGTCAGCTGAATGAGTGACCCCCAGCTCTGTAGTCCCAGCATTAGTGGCCAACACCAGGACTATAAGCAGACCCAGATTCCAGATCCTGGATTTCAGGATTAGGTAAGTGCAGGTGCTGTCATAACAGGAGGGAACATGAGGCCTGGACAAGTGATAAGAAAGGGATAGGGATCTTAATGGAGAGGAAATATGCATCTGAACATAGACTTTGAGGGGGACATCTGATCTGGAAAGGAGATCATAGAGGGAAGTGCCCTTCTTCCTGGCCGAGGTCTAACTGGGTAACATGCCAGATTTCCATGCTTGCCCCAGAACTCCTGCAAGCTGGACAGGGAACAGCCTTAAACTGTCACGGCAAGGATGAGTGGGCAAGCCAGGCCTTTCCCATCCCACTGTGATATTGTTGGCGGGTTGGAGCAGTGGATGGATGGTTGGAGAGCTTTGGGACATTTTACACCCTTCCCCTACACCTGCAAGCCCACTGATGGGGGCTTACAAAATTCTGCACCTAAATTCTTCTTTGGTCTATTAATGAATGTCTTTTATATTTGTATTCTTGATCTGAACTCACCCATAAGTGAGAACCATTTCTCCATATCCACCATATCAACCTACTACGTAGTTTATAAAGGTCCTTTTAGTTGATGTAATCCTATCCATTTCCTTTCACCAGAAAACCTTTACCCCGATCATTGCGTTATCGGCATTTAAGCCACTGGAATTCTCTGTAATGTAGAATTTTGATATTCATCTCAAACAAATCATTGCTTCACCAACCTGAGAAGCTATTCAGATGTTATTCCAAACTCCAGTGATTTCCCAGGTCACCTTGATATGGCTTGGTGAGCTGCTGGTGGAGGCATTGATTTTCCTTCTTGTTCATCGTCATTGTAATTCTTAATTTTCCCAACACAACATTAATAAACTCAATTGTCCCATTATGATGTCCAGTAAACCAGAGAAAAGCTGAGGAAAGAAGCACAAAAGAGTTTTGTGAACATTAACAAAGAAAATTGACGTCAGTACATACATTGAAATGATGAAAATTGGAATTTTTTTTGACATAATTTAATGTTGGCCCATTCATGACATACAACATCAGGGATCAAAAAGAACATTGCTGAGGTTTTTCTCTTGGTCTGAATCAAATAAAGCTGTTAAAGAAAGCTGTAGTCAACATGTACCTACATACGAGGAGCTAGTCATGCTTTAAATGAATGGTTTTCTCCAAAAAGTTCAGAGAACCCTTTTCTTTCGCAATATGCTCATTGAAAAGGTAAAATTAATGGGGAAAAGAAAGTGACTGATGCACACATATTTTCTGTTTTATGATTTCATGTTTTAATTTTGCATTGACTTCAGGTTATCCTGTGCACAAAAAACTGACCATGAAGCTGCAGAAGAATACTGATAATTTTTTTTACTTTGATCAAATCTATCCCTGACCAAATTTATAACGCAGGCAAAATTGGCTCACATTGGCTCTGTTTACCAAATTCTAAGCTGGCAGATGCAAGTGAGTGAATCCGGTTCTATGGGCTTCAAAACAGAACAAACATAGATTGATAGTACTTATGGGTGATTGGAAAATTTAGGCACCCGAGGTCATTTAAGTGTATTGTAGTTCACAGTGAGCAGAATAATTCATGAATGGGCAAGGACATTTTTCAAGAGTGGTTTGATTGTGTTTTGCACCGTTGATAAAAGAAGAATTTCGAAAAATAGCCAAGACTGACAATAGTGAAGCTAGTGAAGCTTTAGGGTAGCACAGTGGCTCAGTGGTTAGCACTGTTGCCTCACAGCGCCAGGGACCCAGGTTTGATTCCACCCTCGGGCAACTGTCTGTGTGGAGTTTGTGCATTCTCCCTGCGTCACATGGGTTTCCTCCGGTTTCCTCCCACAGACCAAAGATGTGCAGATTCGGTGGATTGGCCATGCTACATTGATGGAGTTGTTGATTTGCTCGCTGAGCTGGCTTGTTCTTGTTCCAACATTTCATCACCATGCTAGGTGACATCATCTGTGGAGCCTCCGATGAAGCGATGTTATTCTATTCCGCTTGGAATTCATACTGTCCGGTCCATTATGGTGAGTACTGTTATTTCCAGTTTTTTTTTACCTGTTTGTGTTTATACATGGGGTACAATTCTCTATGTTTGTTGATTGAAGTATGGATGGAGAACCATGCCTCTAGGAATTCCCGTGCATGTCTATGTTTGGCTTGGACTACAAACATTGACATGCACAGGAATTCCTAGAGGCATGGTTCTCCATCTATACTTCAATCAACAAACATATAGAATTGTACCCCATACATAAACCCACAAAGATCAAAACTGGAAATGACAGTACTCACCCGAACAGACCAGACAGTATAAATTCCAATCAGAGTAGAATAACATCGCTTCATCAAAGGCTCCACTGATGATGTTACCCAGCACGGTGATGAAACATCTGAATAAAAACAAGCCAGCTAGGCAAGCAAGTCAACAAGTTCATCCACAACCTGAGCTACAGATCTTTGCCAATACTTTAAATGTTACATTGACTATAGTGTTCAGGAATGTACAGGCTAGGTGGATTAACCATGGGAAATGAGGGATTACGGGGACAGGATGGGTGGGTCGGTCTGGGTGGGGATGCTCATCAGAGGGTTGGCATGGACACGATGTGCTGAATGGCCTGCTTCCATGATGTGGGGATTCTATGACTCTATTCTATTGCTAGACAATTGTTGACCTCACACTCCTAAACCAGGGTTAGTGAACAGTTAACATTTTCCTGCCTGCAAATGAAACCTCATTAGTGTGACCTCTTGACCCAAGCGCCATCCAGACTTTGAAATGTGATTAAAGAAGAGATTTTGTGAGAACATTAATCAGTTATGAAGGCATTATGCAGAACTTTCAAGACCTCTAATAATAAAAGATGTAATGTTGAATGAGAAATAAATGAAAAGTAAAACTTACAAGGGGGCTCAGAGAAAATTCAATGTTCTATTTGCAAAAGGCTCTTCTGATAAAGAAACTTTTGAAGGATTTAACCTAAGATCCTTCGTATTTTGACTTACTGTTGAAGATTAGAAGTAAAAGGTTTTTTACTTCCTGAGTAGCTGCATATTATTTTGTATTCTTTCTTTGCAAGCTCATGCGACAGATGTTGCACTGTATTCCATCAATAAATGTGACTGTATTTTAACAAGCATGTTTGATTAACCAAAATGACCCTTTCCTGCACATGCTGTATCATTAATATTTTACTGAGGTTGTATCCTCTCATTTCTCCCTACCTAGATTTCATCAAGTGAAGAACAGTACTGCACCACAGTACCCCAACTGCGTTTGAATTGAAGTTCCAAATAAACATTATAGTACCCTGATATTTTTCTATTTTAGCAAAGAAATTCAGAAAATGTCACTATGGAACAGATGATCTGAATTTGAAGATTTCAATTTAATGCCCCTAAGAAGGTACACCACTGGCAAATCTGGACAGTAAAAAGATTTGTGAAAAGAACGGGGTGATTTTTCACAGAATCATTAATTAATAATGAAAATGTATACAAGGTCCTAAAAATTCACTATCTTTATAATAATTATAACACTTGCTTCATCCATCTGTAGGACTGAGGAAGAAGAGATGCTGGTTGGGGCTTGCTACTGTGCAAAAATTGATGATCTCCTCCAGGAGTCAGATTTTGTCATGATAGTAGTAAACCTGACTCCTCAAACTACCAAAATGATTGGAGAAAGAGAACTTAGACGAATGAAACCCAATGCCACTCTTATTAATATCTCCCGCGGTAAGGAAATATATATATGTGATTGCTTGTTTTGCAATCTGTTATGACGAAGTTTCTTATTTAAAAGGTTTCTGATTGTGTAATTGTATTAAATCTTACATAAAATGACACATTTCTAACTCAAAAAGTCATCAAACACTTAATTTTTGGACTGGTTGACAGGATTCCATGGTTTATATTCTTCATAGGTGCACTTATGGATTCCACTGATCAATGGTTTCAACCATTAGGTCTCTGGGGAGCAGTTATGCGATTATGTCAGCTAAAATTGCTGTACCTGTTTCCTTTCATAGAGGCTACCTTTTCTAATTATTAAGGATCAAACAGGACTGGCCAAGACACTTCTTGTATATGAGAACATATTACAGGGATTTCCATGTGCCAGTAAAATGCAATGGTCTTCCAACAGAGTGGACTACCCATTGTCAAGGAAAGGTCAACATTACAGCATACTATATAAAATGTATGAATTTTCATTGCCAGCACCATGTATTTAGAAAAGGCAGTTCACAGAGGCATAACCAGATAAAGATAAGTATGATTCACGAAGGAAGTTTTAAGGTGGGAGCTTATAGAAGGACGCGGAACTGGAGGAACGTAAGAACCAAATTTCAACATTTGGACCAGATTCACAATTGGACAGATTCTGAGGAACAACCATAAGTGGTGGGGAGGCTGAACAGAACAGCAGGATGTCACAAAGGTACAGAAGGAGAAAAGCATGAAAGAATGAGTATCTGAAATTTTGGGGACCATGGGTCACTGTAAGAAAGCTTATGTTGGGGAGATGTATGAGCAGGATCTTTCAGAATAGAAGAGAGTGAGTTACTTTTGATGCATTGAAGCTGAGTGGAGAACTGGAAGCCATTTAGAGAGCATTGGAAAGTGTAGGGAAATAACTAAAGCCTGCATAAGAATTTCAGAAGAAGATGCACTGAGTAGAGGCAGAGGCAGATGATACTTTGTCACATCATCCAGCAGGAGTTCATGGTCACACAAGGGGCTTCATGGATTGAGGTTTGTGCATAGAGCTGACAACATCACCTTCAGTCAGAGGGAACAATGTGTATGTATGGCTATATGTGCTGCTGGCAGCTTTGGCCCTCCTGGATGAAGATCCCTAATGTTTGAATACCTCTGCGCACAAAGTTTAACAGCCAAAAAGATGTCCACTAGTGGCTGTGCCAGAGAGGTGCTACCTTCAGAGGCAGTCAATTCTGTAGAATGTCTGGGAAGCAGGCCTTTGCACTAGACCTTTCAGGGGTCTGTAACTTTCATTGTTACCCTCTCTAAACGCCCTCTGAAGTGTGTGTGCTGCAGCCTGCTCTCTCACAAGTCAAGTCACTTAGCCTGCCTACTCCAAGTGTTCTTGCAACAATGTTCATCCCATTGTACACGTGCAATTTCCAGATGGAAGGCTATAGCGAACACTCCTCCTCCAGTGTCTCCCTGCCTCAGCGTGACCGTGTCAGTGAGCCCTCAAATATTCACAGCCACTTCCCAGTGGTCTATATTCCATCAACCTAGAAGGATTCACACTTCCACAAGTCTGAATCCAACCCATCTACATTCATCCACAGCTGTCACTTAGGCCCAGGCACATGAAGTGAACATGCCTGGTGTTGTCATTTCATGGCCCTACCTCTTCAAGCCACAGTATTACTGGCTTGTTCTAACCTAAACTGTGATTAAACCAAACTGCCTTTTCCAGGGAGAGAAATAATGGACACAAATCAAAAAAAGAGCTCAGAAGATAGTGGTTACCTGAACTAATCATTTGCTTTTTTGCCTCACAGATGTAAGAGTTTTTTTGAGTTATTGAATTCTTTAAAATTTTAACATTACAGGTGTGTATTAGATGTAATATGTTTTCCTGACTGACATTTATTTCGATTAAAACGAATAATATGGCCTTTATGATCGCAGTAAAACATTCTTGGGATAAATTCACCCAAAAGTAATGTTGCTAAAACTGTATAACTTATCCTTTGCATGCATATTTAAAATCTGTGTTCCACATAGAATAGCACATGCAGTCAAGTTGATAGAGTTGTTTGATATCCCAAGGTGGAGTGATTGATCAGAATGCTTTGGTGAAAGTGCTTCAGAATGGAGTTATTCGTGCAGCAGCACTAGATGTCTCTGAACCAGAGCCCCTTCCGAGGTATGTTGTCACATTCATTTATTCAAATTATCAAAAGTCTTCATTTGAAAAGTAGAAATCAATAACCTAGGTACGGAAACCCATTTGACATCGCAACTGTCTCATTTGCTTTTTCTAAAAGGAATCATCCTTTGCTACGCTTACCAAATGTCATTCTGACTCCCCACATTGGAGCTACCACTGATAAGACTCATCATATGATACTGGAGAAGATGATTGAAAATGCTTTGGCTGCTGTTCATGGTCTTCCAATGCCTGATGAAGTTCTGCTGTCATGATGGGTATAAGCAGCAGAGATTTAGTAATTCTTTGATTCTAGTACATTGTAGTAATGATCACCTCAGCATCAGTTTATTCAAAACAAGAGTTTTAACAGCTATAGTGAAAAAAATAAGGTTTTTATACGCTAAGGTCACCCAAAATAATACTGGGATATTCCTTATCCCTCCTTTCATATTAATTCATAAAATTCAAGCCAACTCTCACAGAGAAGCACAAGAGTCTTCATGCAGACACAACAAGATGAAAAATGAATTGACTGAACAAGTGAAACATTGTGATCCTAATTCTGCCCACCGATGCTTTAATCATCAGACCGAGCACAGGGACAATACTGAGACACACCTCTGTTCATTGAAATATCAGCACAGCCTGGTGATGAGTGTACAGCCCCTTGACAGTCACTCCCTTACCACCTTCACCCCACCCCCCCAAGGCATCCCTCATCTCCTCACATCCCTGAACCCAGTCATCCAGTATCCATGATAAAACTAACTCTCAGCCTCTGTAATAACATTGGGAAATCCTTGGGAAAGTGATAAATCAGATAATATAAAAAAAACTTGAATGTCTCTTAAAAACCATGATCTCTGAACAAATCAAAATTTGTAAATGTAAGAAAGCTCATATTCTCTTTGACCATTGTGTGAACTATCCCTGCTCAGCAGAATCAAATAGTTGATTTGAAAGTCAGTCAACTGTTCATAGCGAGATTCCATTGAAGAACTGGGTCTACAAACTTTCCTAGGCTGAATTCAGTAAAGCCTTTGACATAATCAGAGGCCCAACCATCTGTCAAAGCTTTAAAACCAAGAAAATGGATCAATTAAACTTCAAGGAAACAATCAAAGCTATGGGCACATTTCTCACTGCCAGGCCAGGATTTCACAGTGGTATATATGAAGGTAAGAAGTTGGAGCAAGAGTATGCCTCTCAAACTTGCTCCACCATCCATTACATTGTGGTGGATCTGATTGTGGCCCCAATTCACATTCCTACCTACCCGGATAACACTTGACTGCCTTGGTGGTCAAGGGAGTACAACAGTTCTATAACCCAGATTAGCGCGTTATCCAAGGATGATGTACTCCAATACTGCTAAAGACTTTTTTTTCCATTTTCACAATAATGTTAATTCCTTCATCAGCTTGCCAGATGTCAGAGGCTGACAACCTGGCAACCACAGTATTTAATGATCACTCTCTTTTCTGACACAAGCTGCATTACCATTCACTGTATTAGAAATGGGCATAACCAATGATATGTAATGGATATGAATTAGACAACATCTTTTGTTGGACCTTTCGTACAATTCCCACCTTCAAACTGTGATTTCCTATAATTTGCAATATCTCTCCATATGATTTACACTGCCTTCCAAAACTGGCCCAATTCCATCAAAGTTTTGGAAGGTTTGCAATTATGATGACAAATTCAGGCCAATAGAGAGAGCGCTCCATACCTATGCCCTTAACCCGCACCACTGAAAATTCGTACTGTTGCGAATCCCAGATTCAGGTCCTGCACACCGTTTTTGAAACCTCCTCAATGCACTTCAGCCACACATCAGGGCTGGAAAATCCAGCGCACTGTGCTGCATGATCTAGGGTGAGATAGTCGTCAGAACTGGCTGATGGTATCCTATTTCAAATTATTTGGCACTGATTAAATTCATAA